>ML677342.1:33092631-33157258 GCA_007922305.1 Dermatemys mawii | reverse complement strand
GGCAGGGGCGGCAGCTCCTCGGAGTAGCCTGGACTGGGGAGGCTCGGCCCCTCCTCCTCCTCTGGGTAGCGGCCGCAGGGCAGGCTGGGAAGCTCCTCGTTGTAGCACGGACTGGGGAGGCTCGGTCCTTCTTCCTCCGGGTAGCGGGCACAGGGCAGGCTCGGCCAATTCCCGGGCTCCAACTGGGTCACCGGGGCTTCCCGATCAGGAGCTCTGGCCGTAGCCTCTCGCTCCTCCGGTGGCTCCCTCTCAAGTGAGCTCCGAGGCCGAGCTTTTATCCTTCCGGGTCGGCCGGCTGACCTCTGGGGGAGGGGCGCAGGTTTCTCCAGCTCCGCCCCCTCCTGTCTCTGGGGAGGCTCGGCCCTCTGCGGGGCGGTTGGGCACCAGACCGCCCCGCTACAGTTAACCTATTACCTTTATCATGTTAGAGTATGGTTTTAATGTGCCAGCCTCACAGTTTTTAATTATTTGGCTTAATTTGCTCATTTTTATTTTTATTTTTTATTTTTTTTAGAACGCTGTGGGTTTTGTGGGTGGAAAAGATGAAAGCCTTTGTATTTTGTAAACTTTGATCCTAGTACACTGAGTGGCCCTATTCTAGAACAGAAGGTTTTCAGAAAGTTGGCAGTCCTCTTACTCCTTTTCCCAACTTTCTATGAGGGTCCCATAGGACTCCATTCTTGGCTGTCTCCTCCAGCTACACCCTTTCTTTAGATGATTTTATTTGGTCACATGTAACTTCATTTGCCATCTTCATGCTGATGACTCTCACATCTACCTTTTTATTCCTGATCTGTCTCCCTCACACTAATCCTGCATCTCTCTAACATCTCCACTTGAATTTCTCACCAACCGTTTAGATTTAACATGAATTTAAAACTGAACTCCCAACCTCTTCTCTGAAAGTCTCCTCACTTCCCACTTTCTGTCTTCTTCCTGTCACCCAGGCCAGCAACCTAATGTCACTAATTCCTCCCTCTTTCTTTCCTCATGCGTGCTGGACATATACAGATCTTCCTGCTTCTATCTCCATGACATCTCTGGGATATGGCTTTTTCTGTCTGTGTATACAGCTAAAACTCATCCAGGCCCTTCTCATCTTCTGTCTGGAATATTGCAACTTCTTCCTCTCTGGCCTCCCTGCCACCCACATTGCCTCTCCCTGCCACTGTATCAGTTTAAAATGCCGTTTATAATATGGTCTCCATTGCCTATTGTCCTCCCTGTGTCACCCCACTCTTTGAATTCCTCCACTTGATCTCTCTTTTCCACCACATCTTCAGTCTTGTCCTTACTTTTAAAACCTTTCACCTTCAACTCCCTATTTACCTGTTCTTGTTTCCTTCCAAGTCTCTTGTTGTGTCCCACAAAAGATGTCAGCATTGACTGCCCACTTTTCCCTCAGTCTTCCACAGTGTGCAGGATACAAGATAAACTTAATCTTGCTAACTAGAATCCCAGAGAGCAAGTTTTCAGTATGTGATTTCATGCATTTCTTTCTCTGGGAAAAGTTTATTTGGAGCGGGGGCAGGAGAGGAGTTTCAGAAGGTTAGTTTGAATGCGTAGACTTTGCAGACTATTCATAAGATGCATCCACAATAACAAAATACACATACACGATTCAGACCTGCCAAGTATCATGTATGTGATATGAGTGTCACATATTTGACAGCTCTGTCACATCTGCCCACATATCAGGTAAAATGTTAGGGAGAAAGAACAAACGAAAGAATAAGCAAGGAACAGATTTCCCTTGCCCTAGAGAAAGGAGCACTTGGCTAGAAGCCAGGAGACAATGTGTTTGGTCGCCTGTCTTGACTGGTGTTAATGTTTCTGTACACAACCCTTACTACTTTAGGAAATAGACAGGTATCATTCACCCAGCCCTGCAGTATGTTAGTTTGAGCATACTTAATTACAGTTCTATACGTATATATCCTTAAACTATTTTCTTTCTCAAGCCACGTCCATGCTAGAAAAATAAGTAGTGTTTAGGGCTGTCAAGCAATTAAAAAAAAGTGCTGTTAAACAATAAGAGGAAACTATTATTTAAATATTTTGGCTGTTTTCTACATTTTCAAACATATTGATTTCAGTTACAGCACACAATACAAGTGTACAGTGCTCACTTTATTTTATTACACACATTTGCATTATAAAAATGAGACAGTATTTTTCAATTCACCTAGTACAAGTACAGTAGTGTAATCTCTTTATCATGAAAGTTGAACTTACAGACGTAGAATTATGTACAAAAAAAAACTACATTCAAAAATAAAACAATGTAAAACTTTAGAGCATGCAAGTTCACTCAGTCCTACTTCTTGTTCAGCCAATTGCTCAGACAAACAAGTTTGTTTATATTTTCAGGAGATAAAGCTGCTTGCCTCTTGTATACAATGTCATCTGAAAATGAGAACAGGCTTTTGCATGGCACTGCTTTAGCTGGTATTGCAAGATATTTACATGACAGATGCACTGAAGATTCATGTGTCCATTCATGCTTCAGCCACCATTCCAGAAGACATGTATCCATGCTGATGATGGGTTCTGTCAATAACGATCCAAATCAGTGCTTACCAAAGTGTGTTCATTTTCATCATCTGAGTTAGATGTCACCAGCAGACAGCTGATTTTCTTTTTTTTTTCTTTTCTTTTTTTTTCGGAGGAGGGCGTTGGGTTCTGTAGTTTCCACATCGGAGTGCTGCTATTTTAAGACTTCTAAAAGCATGCTCCACATTTCCTCCATCTCAGATTTTGGAAGGCATTTCAGATTCTTAAACCTTGGGTCAAGTGCTGCAGCTATCTTTGGATATCTCATTGGTACCTTCTTTGCGTTTTGTGAAATCTGCAGTGAAAATGTTCTTAAAACGAACATCTGCTGGGTCATCATCTGAGACTGCTATAACGTGAAATGTATGGTAGAATGTGGGTAACACAGAGCAGGAGACAAATATAATTCTCCCCCAATAAGTTCAGTCACAAATTTTATTAACGAGTGCCATCAGCATGGAAGCATGTCCTCTAGCATGGTGGCTGAAACATGAAGAAGCATACAAATGTTAAACATATCTGGCACATAAATACCTTTCAATGCTGGCTACAAAACTGTCATGCGAAAATCTATTCTCACTTTCAGGTGACATTGTAAATAAGAAGCAGGCAACATTTTCTCCTGTAAATGTAAATCAGGGATTCTCAAACTTTTGTACTGATGATCCCTTTCACATAGCAAGCTTCTGAGTGTGGACCGCCCCCTCATAAGTTAAAAACCCTTCTTAATATACTTAACACCATTAAAAATGCTGGAGGCGAAGCAGGGTTTGGGGTGGAGGCTGACAGCTCATGACTCCGCATGTAATAACCTCGTGACCCTCTGAGGGGTCCCAATGCTGAGTTTGAGAACCCCGATGTAAACAAACTTGTTTGTCTTAGCTGAACAAGAAGTAGGACTGAGTAGACTTGTAGGCGCTAAAGCTTTACGTTGTTTTGATTCTGAGCATTTATGTAACAAAAATATCTGTATTTGTTAGCTGCACTTTCACGATAAAGAGATTGCACTACAGTACTTGTATGAGGTGAATCAATATATTTTAAAATGTAGAAAAGTATCCAAAAAATGTAATAAATTTCAATTGGTATTCTGTTGTTTAACAGTACGATTAAAACTGAAATTAATTGCAATTAATCTTTTAAATCATGATTAATTTTTTGAGTTAATCTTATGAGTTAACTGTGATTAATCGACAGCCCTAGTAGTATTGTTTCAAATGTGTTAACACATTTTAACAAACTCAGTTTTAAACAGGACTTTGCTGTTAGTGATGTTTAAAAATTCATTAGCTGGTAATAGTCTAACTTGGTTTCCCTCCTCAAGGCTAATTATCACTAGCCGATGCACATTTAAACATGACTTGCTTCATTTATTGTAGGTGCAAAGACCTAGGTAAAATCATGTTGCTAATACATTTTTTAAAACATTACCTTTTCCCCTAATTTAGATGTGGCCTTTGTGAATGCATTTTTGCTTGCAGGTTTTTCATCTTTGTTAGGAAGAAGGGTGTCATGAATTCAGGTGACTACTTTGCTTTTCTGCAGCCCAGCATCTCCCACAATGCTGAACATCTGGCCTGATTTATTTTTTCTCTGCAGCTTCTTGGAGCTCCCTCTGCTCCTGCTTTCCACCAGATTCCCTGCCTCTGTGGCAGCAGACAGTAGTTGTTTCTGTTGGTCTCTCCCGTAATTTGCTGTGTGGCAACCTTTCCAGGTTTGAGAGGTGGTGAGTTGTGCCCAGCCTGCACCCAGCTCTGACACAAGCCTGAGAAGGGCAATCACATTAAAAGGAGTGCCCTCAAGGTCTATCATATTCAGGAACCAAAGGGCTCAATTACTGAAGGTTGATGCCACTGTAGCATCCCTTGCCTGGGGATATGGTTATTTCCTAGAGAAGGAGTTCATTCTACCCTAAGAATCCCATGGATAGGAATATGAAGTCCACTTTCAAAAAGGACTTTGAAGCCTCTAGCACACTCCGAGCGTCCCTGTCAGCTACCTGCCTTGCAAGAGCATCGCTCTGTGGACTGGACGATCTCAGAGCCCTTAAGGACAGAGATCACCCTGACTCTGGTTCTGTCTTTAAAGAAAGTCTCCTTAGCAATAGCGTTTGTAGCTGACACTTCAAAGAGATGCAATGACGTTTTCAGTCCAAGCCATGGCTTCCAGCTCAGTTGTCAGGTGCCATCCATGGCTCCCCCATCCCTAGAAGATGGGCTTTCACTCTAATCAGGCCATGTGCTTGGCCAAGTTTATAGGCTTCCTCCTTTTTAGAGAAGAACTGGATAAAATGATGGTTGATAATGCAACAAAATTCAAACAGTCTCTCTCTGCCCCATTAAGTGTCCCCAGGAAAGAGTACAGACTAGTTTTCAGATAGACGCTTCTTTTACTATTTGTCCTCTCAGAGGTACCAGTGAAGGGACAACAGATTCTCCAAGGGAAAACAGTGGAATTGAAGTCCAAGGAGGGAAATCTAGAGGGACCTCAGCCTCACCAAAATGCAGAGGAATGGTTTTCGCTCACCACAGAAAATGGATCAAGGCAATAATGAGCTAGGATATTCCATTGAGCTGTGGGATCCACCCAATTCATTCTTCATCCAGTCGCCCACATTCCAGATCTTTTAGTCCTGACAAGCAACATGAGTCTGGAGGGCTGGGAAGCTCACTTGGAGACCCAAACCGCCTAGGCTCTCTGGAGCCAGAAGAAAAAGGCTCACAGCATAAAACTCCTAAGACTGAGAGCAGTCAGGTTAACACTGCGAAGGTTCCATCCCACCATAATAGGGAACCATGTCCTGGTTCAGTCAGATAGCATTCACCTATTTAAACTGCCGGGGGAACCAGGAGCCTGAAGTAAATATATAATGGAAATAATGAGGTGATCCTAGAACCATTGCTCCTTTCAGAGTGATCCACATAAAAGGTGATCTGAACCAAACCAGACTGGCTCAGCAGGTGCAGGATCAATAATTCTGAGTGGTGCCTGAATCAAGAGGTTTTTGATTTGATTGGTCAGACGTTTGGGCTCCCTTCGGTTGACCCATTTGCCAATCATACAGCTACAAAAAGGCGGAAATACTTCACAGACTCCAGAGCCCTGGGGACAGATGCCTTGTCATACACTTGGCCTCAGGACCTACTTTATACATTTCCATCTTTTCTTCTACTGGGGATGAGATGAGGCAACAGTAACTCTTATAAAGCTTCGTTGGCCATAGGGACCTTAATTCTCAGACCTGATAGTGCTAAAACCGGAACCCCCACTCCATCTTCTGTACAGACCGGACATCCTCTTGCAAGGTGCCCTTCTATATCCAGACACAAAACAGCTTCAACTAACAGCCTGTTCATTGAGACTGAAATGCTAGAATTGCTCTGTCCTGCAGACTCAAGACATTGCTTTACGCTAGGAGGGTATTGACACTAATAGCATACTCCTCTGTCTGCTCCACGTTCTACATCTGATGGCTAGAGCATAATGCAAATCCCAGAGATCCTGGAATTCCATCTATTCCGGTTTTTCTCCAAGAAGGCAGTCGGAGCCCTTCAGCCCAGTATCGTGCGTCAGGTGTTGGCTCTTAATAGCATGCTATTCACAGGATCTCAGGCTCCCATGCAGACAGTCTATGCATGGGAGCCTGCATGGTCTATGGGTAGCCAGATTCCTTCAAGCCATACAACTAGCCAGACCATTGGTCAGTCCATTGGCCCACTAGTTTTGAGGGCCTTGACAAGCCCTCCCTTCAAGCCTTTGACTTCAATGTTGGCTTTTTATTTATCCAGTAAGATTTGTTTCTTAGTAGTTGCCACACCTGGCAAATGTTGGCGCTGGCAGCCTTATCTACACAAGAACCTTACAACATGCTCTGGATACCCACAATCCTTTCTTCCTAAGGCAAATTCCTCCTTCCCCAAGAAGTGATGCTTCTTTGCTGCAAATCAGAGAATTTCTTCCCAATCTTTTTTTTCTGATAGCAGCCTCTTTCACAATTTTAGCCATGCTAGACGGCTCATGAGGCAAGGGTCAGTATTAAGTGGAATCATTACCCTAGGACCATTTTTCCTTGCTCTAATGTGCATAGTTATTTCCTTGTCTCTGGAATATCTTGTTAATAATGATGTTTTACAGCTTGGGAAGAACTCATCAGGCTAGAATCTTGATGAAGTATAGCCATTTGTGACACTGGTATGCTCCCACTGCTATAGAAAAGGAAAAAATCCCCCTGTGCATTCCCCAGGTGGCATTGGGACATCTGTTTGTGATTCACTGAGCATATTGTTGTGAGAAGTAAGAAAATGGCATTTCAGCAGAGAATATAGAAGTACTTAGAGAAGCTACAATGAAACTAAACCTTTTAGTCTGGATATCAAAGTACAATTCAAAGGTAATTGAAACAACAGTTAACAATGAGCAAAGAAAATCAGTATCCAGAGCATTTTTAATAAAAAGGCTTAAAATCAGAAAAAAGTGTTTACCTATTGTTTCTTGCTACTTATTTTTTAACTGTTGAATAATTATTGATCAGTTAATATTTGTTGATTGCTCTGAAAATGTGAAATGTAAAGCCTTTATATATAATATACCAAATATTATTTATCGTTATTAATTAGATTTCCTTATGTGTTGCACAACAGTTGTTTGAATAATTAGTACTGTTTTTGCTAGGGGAGAATAAGTTTCGGAACACTCAGATGCATTTTTAAGGTTAGTCTCAAAATCCTTTCCCACACACACACACTTCCCACCCCCCAGGGCTTATCTACTTTATTTGAGGTTTTGCATTTTGGGGTTTTTTTTTATAGATTATAAAATGCCTTGGGATATGTAACTGTGTGTGAACTGTGCAATACGAGAGCAGATTGTGTGGTATTGACCGTGAATGCAAGAACGTGTGTGCACCTTATGACACTGCCGTTAGTGGCTCTATCTCTGTAAACAAGCTGCAGTTGTGATGTGTAGTCACATTAAAATGGTACAGAGTTTTCATTGATTTATCAAAAATAGGAGCAACCAAATGCTTTAAAAAATGCAGAAATAAAATCTGCATCCAATTTGCTTTCACATTTAAATAGTGTGTTTAGGGTTTGGAAAGAGTTGCCAGAAGGAGTTGTCCTTTTTAGATATATCTATGTAGAGCTTTTCGTGTTTCTAACATGGCTGAGCACTGTACTGCTGTAAATATATTCATATGCATACCCCTTTAACCAGAGAAGCACTACATTATAGCAAATAGGCATACACTTTCTGCTTGATTTATTCTTGCTGCCATCATTCAATAGTGACAAATGCTAGAGACAGTCCTCAGACAAAAGAGAAATAAGGAATATATCACCTGAAAAAGAGCAGTGGGATTTTTAAAAAAGGGTGGTGTCATTATAGGTTTGCTACAATTCCAATGCCATGATTTAATACCACCTACCACAACAACATGGTCACATGCTGTCCAGTAGGGGTCATTTGATTCTGGGTAGCACTTCTTCCTTTAGATCCTAAACATCCTATCAGCTTTTGAGAATTTTTGCTGGTATTGTTCCTAATCAAGCATTCTAACAGCAATTCCAGGTCCAAATCCTGCAAAGAATTAGATATTTATATATACTTATTCCTGCACATAGTCCCCTACTATTGCTGTTTCCATTCAGTTACGTCTGTATTCGAAAGTTTAGAATTTACAAAGCAACACCAATACCTGCATAAAAGTCCAAAAACCTGGTTTACAATTTTTCACCTAAAACACCAATGAGATTATAAATGGGAGTATGCAAAAGCATGAATTCTTTGCAAGATTGAGCTTCTAGATTGAGATTTTCAAGGCTGCTTAAAGTTAATGGGAAATAGGCTTCCAAATCTCTGTAGTGGCTTTGAAACTTTCAGCCCCATAATGTCTAATGCTGTAACCTCTTGGAAGAGAATGGTGGAAGTGGAAAGAAGATTATGGTCAAAGAAAGAAGAATGGTAAATGGTAAAGGTTTAGAATTTGAGTACGGGATTGGTAAAAGCCTGAGAATCAAGCCAAAGGTTCTTAAAGGGGATCAGGGAGCAAAATGTGACTCAGAAGGTATAATTCCACAAACTGTGATATAGCATGTTTTTTCCAGGGCCATGCGCAGAATGCACAGGGCAAAAGAAACCTTTGGGAGGATAGTTAAGCCCAGAACCCTGATATGCTGGTAGGGAAGGCTAATTTTTTGATGGCTGTTTCCTATCTAGTGTGCATTAGTGAAAGCTTTTGTTTAAAGCTCATGCTTCTATGAGCTGTTGATTTGTGCGTGTTCTCTGTGCCCCAGTGTTCATGAAGTCAAAGGTTAAATATCCTCCAGTATTCAAAGTACAGAGATGATGCTATTTTAGTTATGTACCCTACATTTTTTTTCTTTAAGGTTTTTATGATTAAAGTTGGGGGGATATTTCATTTCAACAATGATAAAATAATAATTTGGGCCAATTTCTGCCTGCCTCATTCAAGTGACTAGTTACCTTGACCTTGTGGTGGGATCTTGAGAACAAACTTTAACCAGTCATACTGCTCCCTGCCTCCAAATGGTGTCATAAGCAAATACACTTTGATTGAAAGAAATAGCCAATTCATTGGAACATTTCTTGGGAAACTGATTTACGCTTCAGAACTGATTGCACATTACAATGACTACCGCTTAATTAGGAGAGTGTTAGGAAAAATTTGGCTGCTTAAGAACATTTGGTCAGTGCTAAAGGGCCAAGTATTCTTTAATGTTAAGGGCCAAATTCTTCTTGTTTTACTCCAGTGATTAGTCCTGTTGTTGAACAGATGTGAAATTGTAAACGCCAGTCTTTGATTACAGAGGTTAACTAGAGATTAAAAGAAATAAGGCAAGTGAAAATGCAGGAAATTCTTTTCTATTTTTGTAATTATTTTTTGAAAAAGAGGAAAAAGAGGTAAGAGCATGTATATTTATATACATTGAGGCTCTATTTATAGCATGTGTTTTTCAGTACAGTAATTTTTCATATTAAATCTAATCTTAATTTTGTAATAGCTTTTTCTCTTAATCAGCACAGCTGGTCCTTTGGGATACTAAATTCTTCACAACAGTGTCCCAGTTAAAGAGATTCTACAGTAATTCTCTGATGTTTGTCTTTGACATTGTAAGCCATATAATGTTACTTAAACATAGAACTGTTTCCTTATATCACTGCTGCTCATTTTAAAAAGTTCATATCTTGAAAACTGGAACATTTTTACAGAGTTCTTTGATAAAATTATATAATTCTTCCATGTTGTCTCCATCAGAACTCAGTTTAATAACAAAAGTTTTCTTCCCATGTTCTCCATTTCTAAGTGTTTTAATGAATCTTTTAGTCACAATAATTGTTCTGATCAGATTAGATCAAAGGATTATAACTTTTTAATTTGAGTGAATTTTGAGTTTCTTTTGCTGTTTTTGTTTAATTTTTTTCTTTGGAGGGTGGAGTTTGCTTGTGGTGCTGTTATTGTCACAATATGTATACTATGAGGGTATATGATTGTACCTTATTGTTTTTCTTTTTTTTTTTTTTGTTACTGAAAGAGGTTATCCTCTTACATCAGGACATTACTAATGTGATACTATGTCACCACAATGCTGATGCAGTGTAGGGTGACCAGATGTCCCGATTTTATAGTGACAGTCCCAATATTTGGAGCTTTTTCTTATATAGGCACCAATTACCCCCACTCTCTGTTCCGATTTTTCAAGTTTGCTGTCTGAACACCCTAATGCAGTGCTACCCCAAATTTGTACCAAAATGATAGTAAAATTCAGTAGCCTCCCCAGGCAAAAAATGTGCATTACTTTCTTGAACTTTACCAAAGCTATTTCAAACAAAGAGAAATAGAATAGGGTTGAGATTTTTTACCCCCAAACTTCCTGTAAATTATTTAATTAACTAAGTATATTGCCATTCAAATTAGAATCAGATTAGATCTATTTCATTAAGATATTACTTTTTTAAAAAAAAGCTGTTAGTACTGTAGTTTGGTAGCATACTATTGCCTTTTATTTATTTTCTATGCTCTTAGTAATGTAATATCTTAATGAATCTGATATTATTTGAGTGAATTAATATTATTTAATGCTTCCTAATTTTATTTATTTCTAGCACTTATGCAGCTGTTCCCATTAAGTATATGATTTGCATGTTGAAAGTTGGTTAGATAAAGTCTTTGTAATAAATGATGATTCTGTTCCACATTATGTTTTTGGAAAATGTTCAAAGTTTTTTCTTTGTGTAAAGTGCTCCCTAGAGCTAGGATATCAACCCAATCATCATCCCATCTATTGAACATCAATCTTATGGGATTTGTGGTTCAGGAACCAGTACTTTACAATGCTTCATAACAGTTAGCACATGTAAATTCAAGAGTTGTAATTTGCCCTAAGAAGTGGATTTTATGCATTTTCTGAATTAATCTTCATTGTTTGTATACATATTTACTATACCCCTTTTATTACTTCATTACAATACGTATGTAAGTTCATTATATTTTACTTTGCATATTACAAAAGAAGAATATTTTTAAAAAAATTAACAGCATATAAAGGCTTTATTTCTTCTCTTTTTCTGGACCATATATGTATGACATATATTGCACTTGTAAGAAACTAATTTAAAATATAAACTGTACGTACCATTTAACCAATCAGTTGTTTGGAGGTCTTTTAAAACAATAATTGTAGTGGGAAAATTAAGCTTCAGTAGCAAGAATCCATTACATACTAGTGCTCAGATTATATAATGGTGGGTGCAGAATTAATAACATCTAGATAAGTAACTGCATGCATGAAAAGATTAATATTGTCATTTGGGCATAACCACACTATATGTACAGGGGGAGTTAATTGCTATATGAATTTTGATGGTGTTGTTTGAAGTATCTTAAACTGGAAAAAAAGTGGTATGTTTCTTAAAGTAGAATGTAAATCAAATGTTTGTAAACATCTGGTTTATTTGAAAAACAAGCAGAATTGATTTTTGCAAATCACCATGCATAACTTAATAAAACGTGATGGTTTTAGAGACGAGGCTAATTCCTTGGCTAGCCTAGTTAATAGTTTGTAGCATTAAGGATATATAGAAATACAATTTAGAAACATTTTGTAAAACATCCTGTAACCCTTGGTTGGCTGCAGCTGTCATCTATTTTTTTCTGGATTAAGTTTGGTCAAGATAGAAGCTGCCTCATTTTCTGGTTGTCATTTGCCCAGGAAGTAAAAGCAAATTGTAATGAGGGAATCACAGCAGGAGAAACCTCCTAACAAATGAGAGGCATATATTGACTGACAGCCAGCATGCCGTTTCAGTGATAAATGTATTTTTATACACTGCTGTTCAAGGTCACTTTGTGCTCTCATTGTATGCTGGCTGTCAAATCATACGATTCGCATTTTAATACTAAGTAATTGTTGATGCAGAATGGTTGATGCAAAATTATATTAACAGAAGATTAAAAGTTGTTATGTTTTATTAAGTTAAATTTTTTAGTACATGTGCTTTGACTTTATCTTGCTATTATTGAAAAGCTAGTTGAAGGACAGGCAGAAAATGAATTAAAAAATAAAAGGCAAATATGCTTTTTCTTTTTTGCAAGTAGAGTACTGAATTTTTATTGCAAGTGCCAGCATTATTTGAACAAACATACCGGTTTAATTACTAAGAATGTCTTTAGATTTAGATTTTTCTTTACTGAAAATATGTTAAAATAGAGGAACATAAATGTTTGTAGAATAAGGATTTTGAATTATTTTTGAAATTCAAATTTAGACATTTCTCAGAAAAAAATATTTTGGTGCAGCAATAAAAATTTAAGAAATTGTTTTAACATCTGTCTTTACACATAAAACTGTTTAACTTCAAGATGTGCTTTTGATTATTTCACACCATAAGATGTGTATCCAAGTACATAACACACTGTAAGAAAATTTGACACTTTGGTAAGTGTTTTGAAAGGCAAGTGAGAGAACCAGAAAGGCAGAATTTACTAGACACAAGTAAAGAAACAGAAACAGAATATCTATAGAAAGTGAGTTTTCTTAAAACAAAGGCATCAGACTTAATTATATCAGATTATTATTATTATTTACATACTGTAATGGCACATGGATGGAGAGTGTTTTACAGATTAGATATTTAAAAAACCTAAACCCCCAAATCCCTTTTTTAGGAAATATAGTACAGAGAAGATGGGGATCAAGGTTTAGGGGATGATTCTGGAGTGACAACTATAGGTGGTATAAGAGAAAAAAAAAAGAGAACATCTCAAGTTTTTTCTATGGAAACTTAATGTATTGAACATTCAAGTTATTTTGTTGTATTGTCTTGTGGGGTTTTTGTTTTTCTTACAATACAGTCATGAAAGTGTGCAGAAACAGCAATGACTGACATATGCGTTGTTAGTGGAATACTACCCAAAATAAATAAATGTTGAGGAAGGATTTGAAAGCAGAGAGTTAGTTTGTAAATCAGGGATGAAGGCTCTAGATACAGCAGAAGATAGGACCCTTAGTTGTAAATTGCTTTTCAGTTTCATGAAAATAAAAAAGATGAACAGATCTATTGTAGGTTGGTGGAAGCTGGAACACAGAATTCTTAAGTTTTGCATTACTCAAAATCCGTACTTATGAGGTTGTGGTTTTTGTTTTTGTGTTTGTTTTTTAGTATTTTACGTGTGAAAATTTTTGTTGACAATATCTATATCATACACACCACGAGTTAGTAGTGTAGCTTTGTTGCATTTAGAAAGCTGTGCAAAGTTAGTGGGTGTGTACTATAACACTATACTAGTAATCTGTAAAGATCTTCTGGATCACAGGAATTTTTAGACTATGGGCTAATCTTAATCAGACACAGCTACAGCAAGCTACTATTTGAAATCAAAGGTCAATTCCATAATGGAATATTGATTACTTCCTAAACCACATTTTGTAGATCCAGATATACCCCAGTCAATTGTAGGTATATATCATAAGAAAATATAAGGGTATAAGTTACCAGTGAATTAAATAATGTATTCTGAAATTATAGAAAAATTGGCAGAAATCTGTAGAAATACAAGGAGATGGGTAATGAAACAGGTTCAGCATGCTAGAGACTGCTACAAGAGCACTATTACCCAGTTGTGTGCTGCTTCTCCAGATGATCCACAAAGAGGAGAAAAATATGCACTGGGTCTAGCAACTTGCACCATTGCAGCTGTAGCTGGTGACTACAAGACAGTGATCTAGAACAGGAGTTAATGTATCTAGGATGATTTTCTTTTCTCTTACACCATACCAATTGAAGTGACATTGACAGTAATCTTAAATTGTGGGATCTGTTTGCCATACTGATTCAAATGAATATCACCAGTTAACAGTAAAGGGAATTATTTGATCCACTTTTAATGATGTATATAAATGGCAATGTGTGGGAGAGGGTTTTGAGGGGATAGTGAAATCATTTATTTAGGCTGTAGTATGCTGTTGACACTTACCTATACATCTTTGTTTTCATCATCTTGGAATCTTGTTGGCTCCTGGAATGTTCCAGAATGTCCAGATAGCAGTTTTAACCAAAATTTTCGTTTTCATTGTCAATTGGGGCTGCGAGTTGTGACCTTTCCTATAACATACAGACATCACCATCATTGCCCATGCTTTTGTTACCTTCAGATTACAGTAATGCAATGTACTCTGAATAAGGCTACACCTGATAATAACTCAGAAACTTCAGTTAGTACAAAATGCATCCGTTGGCTCACACAAAGAGCATATTGTATTTGTGCTCCATGGGTTCTCTGGTTTTCCAGTGCATTTGTAGTGCAATTCCGAGGATTGGTTTTGACTTTCAAAGCTCTTTATGGTTTGGTTTCTGTTCAGTGCTTGACATTCACATTAAAATTCATCTGGGACATAATAGAGATTGCTGGTTGAAGTGTCAAATAAGATCACTTGGTGTGGCTTGTGTGGTATGGAAATATCACATGCATGGGCTCTGCACTAGAATGGCAAGACCTCCAGAGAGGTTATAAACAAGTGTGGGCAGATCGCCACCACCCTTTCTTTCTTTATGGCTAGATGGGAGAGGGAAGTCCCCAGACTTTTCTTTTGTAATACGGGGTCATGATGTAGCAAAGGTTGAGAACCACTGAGCTAGAGGATCTTGCTTGTTTGACGCAGCCATCTTTATTGATTAGGTATGCTCTAGATTTGGGGGTATTTTTTACTGCAAAGTGAACCAAGTTTTTTATGCAAGCTGAGGTTTTCATGGGGGTGAAGTGGCCTTTATCATCATCAAAATGTCAAGAGATCGTGGCTCACGCTTTCAGATGTAGAGTTTGGTATAGTGAACCATTGTGACCTAGACTGTAATGTTTTATTTAGTGTACCATTGAAAAACAGATGTATATTGCTGCTGTTGCAGAGCATATCATGACTGCTCAAGGGGATTTGCCCCCAAAATCAGTGTCAGTGGCTGGTTGTTAATGAAAGAGCTTCCAAGTCTTCTAATTTTTAATGTGCAAATAACCAGTCTATACCAGGATTGATTTGCTCTATCTCCTTTGGTGGAAGTGGAGATCTGGAACTAGCTACAAGCAGTAGACCATGTGTTCTCAGGGGGCAAGGTGGTTGTCTAATCTCTTTCTGCTTAATATTTGGTCAAAGCACTTAGGTGGCACAGTTCAAGGCTAGGTTTCCAGACTTTTATTATGTATTTTTTTGGATTATAATACTTCTGTGTGATGCATTTGGGTACCTTGCTTTCCTTGATAACGTAAATATCATTTCCTTTCTATTCATATACCCACAGAGTTTTGCGAGTAGATATCCATAATGTTGGTGGTGTTGGTAATAAGCATATGTTTCTGCAGTGATATAGTAGTTACATTAATATCCAGTTCTGTATTTAAAATACTTTTTTCAACTCCAGATTAAAATAAAATACTTTAGAATATTGCTGCAGTGGAATTCAATGCTCCGCACAGGTATTTACCTTTGACAGAACAATTTATTTTAGTGTAGAGTTTGGGAAATATTAGACCTTGAAATAGGTAGTTCATAGCTTCCATATATGATCTGCTTCAGTACAGCAACACAGGCAGGTGCAGAAGTCAAATAGTCTCCCAGGAGCATCCCCCATTTAGAAAAAAAACAAATCAATCAGTTGGGCAGAGGGATACTACAAACAGCTGCACTCTGTCCCACTGTATTTCTTGTTCAAAATAAACTGTATCCCTGAACCAGTGCCGCTGTTATATGCACATATATTAGATTTTTCCATAAATTCAGTAACTAATTCCGAGCAGAAAACCTACCCATGTTGAATGTAATCGAAAAGGCAAAAAGACTAAACAAATATTTTATCATGCACTTCCTTATGGAAGGAGCAGAGGCACACATTCTTCCAGGTAGCCTTTAGCATAGCAATAAAATTGCCTCGGCCAGCCAGCCAAGCCTAAAAAGCAAGAACATGGGTTCAAATAAAATGCTTCTGATTGAGCTGCATAGATTTTGTGAGCTGCTTATTTACCTGACAAGTAAATAAAAGGGCGAGCATTGCCAAATGTACATTGAATAACCCACAGAAAAGGTAAATCTGTGTTTTAAAGGATTAATGTCAGCTAGGAAGGTACATAAATTAAAACATCAAAGTGATGTGGCTCCCTTAAGGACTGTAGTTATTCGGATAAATTGTCAGTGGTAAGGAGTGAAACTAGTATGCTAGTGCTATTGATTTTCACCTTTGTATTACCAAAACATTTTTCATTGACACATATTAATTGCTTGTTAAGTGCTAAAGAGTTTGATGGTCTAAATATTGAATCCTTTAATTAATTGGCCTTTTAGTTTTCCTTATCATTAAGCAATAGTGATTACATTAAAGGCACAAGGGTTTGCTTAAGTCGACATATCTTGTACATGATGTACAATAAGAAAATATTACAATAGATTCTTAATACACGACCTCTTGTAAGTGCAGTATATCTGTCTTACTATTGTCCTGTAAGCTTCTGTACTTTCCCACCATCAATTATAGGATGCATCTTCCTATTGTAATTCAAGTTATAATATTACAAACCCGGTTCTCAATAGGGAGATAATAATGTTGCCATTTAATGCCAGGTTTCAGCCTGATACAGCACAGAGGCTGTCAGTGCAGAAACAATAATTATATGGTGCATATTTTTCAGAGAATAGTTTAAACAGCTGGTCATTTCTAATTCTAGTATTTTTTAGTGCACAATAATAGCAAAAAGATATTTTCAAAATTAAGTTGTATAGGCACTGATGCCAAATTTTTCAGACAGGTTTCCCTAAACTCAGGAAGTAAATCTGTTTTTAACCATCTAATGGCTTGAGCCTGAGTTTATTGAAGTCAGTGACAAATTCCCATTTACTGACATGATGCAGGGTAGGCCTTTAGTGGCCTGACTTTCAGAAGTGCTGATCATCTACAGCTCCCACTGAAGTCATTAAGATCTGTAGGTACTCAGGCACAGCACTTTTGAATATTGGCTTAGTTGTATCAGTTTTGGCATCCAAACTTGAATAAATTTCTTGGGGCTGCAACTTGGAAGCCATCATCAACACCATCCTCTTTTGCTCTGTATATTTAGGCTGTATCAAAATCTTCCTACTTCTTCCATAACATTTCTAAAATATGTCATTTTTTCTGTCTAGATGGGCAACCTTTAATCCAGAATCTCTCACCCTACCTATTGTAACCTCTTCTCCAGGATCCCTGAACCATCACTCCATTCTGCCCTATACAAAAGCAACTGCTAAGATCATCTTCCTTACAGGTTGCTTTGATCCTACAGTAGAACCTCAGAGTTATGACAACTCAGGAATGGAGGTTGTCCATGACGCTGAAATGTTCATAACTGTGAACAAAGTGCACTTTGGGCTCCGGTTCCAGCAGCTGTCTCTCCAAGCCAGGTTCCAGCAGCAGCTGAGCTCCCTCCTCGGTACCAGCAGCTTCCTTGCAGGCAGCTTCTTTCCCTGGGTCAGACTGCAACCTTGTACCCATCCCAGCCAGGGAAGGTGGGTGAAAACAGTGTCCCCCCTCCCCCGGACAGTGAGGAAGGCAAGGGTGAAAGCACCAGAGAGCCCAGTGCTGCTCCTGCTCTGCCAACTGCCTTGGGCTGGCAGTTCCAGCATGAGATGTAAATGGGGAGTGGGATGGGAACTCCCCACTTACAGTCAGGAACAGTCAGCCCAGATGTGTCTACTTTTATGATGCAATACAGGCACAGTACAGTGTTCGCTTTTGCTTTTTCTTGTTTTTTTGTTTCCACTGCTGCCTAATTGGTTATTTCCAGTTTCACATGGTGTCCGGTTGACCAGTTAGTCTGTAATTCTGGTGTTTGTATCTTTGAGGTTCTACTATATTAACCTTTTCTCTCACCGGCTGCCTTTGTTTCACTGAACCAAAGTTCAAACTTCTTGTACTACCTTTCAAGACCCTGCACAATTCTGCGCCTCTTTATTTGATTACTCTTGTCTCTTATTGTACCAGTTTCATTTCCCACAGTCTACCAGCAATGCCAGTCTTGTCTGACCCTTTGTCAGCTTCTCATGCCAACATTTTCATGACTTCTTCCATCCTGTTCTTGAATGTGCACTATCCACCCCAGCTGATCCATAATGCTACCATTCTATACTACAGATCTTTCCTTAAGAATAACTTAGCAGTGATGCTCGAAGAAATCAGTCAATTTATAACGATATAAGTATTCATAATTATCAAGAAAAAATTGCAGTTGTGTATAGATATATTTAAAACCTGTATCTGTCTTGCCAAGTATTTTTGATGTCACTTGCCTTTTCAGATTGTGAGATCTTCAGGGATCAAAGGAGCCCCAGTTCTGCTTAGAACTCCAGGCACTGCCTTCATGTAAATATTAAGTGATACACCACCTATGAATTTGGCCCAAGTAAAGCTACACAGAAAGTATTTAGTTTTTAATTCAAGTGAAAGATACTTATACACAGATTTCAAAGTGCTTTACAAAGATGAATAAGCATCAAGACCCTCAATTTATAGATGGGGAATCTGAGGTACCGAAGATCACACAGCAAGTCAGTGGCAGGGACAGAAGTAGAATCCAAGGCTCCTGACTCTGGGTCTTATGCACATAAAAATTGCATATAGGTTTTTGCTTTCGATGGAAGATGATGGATGTAATTGTAACATTGAATTCAATTGGAGTTTTGCTCAAGTTAGGAATCCAGATCAGGCCTTGGAAAGATGTTTGGTTTCATGGGTTTACAAGAAATATATTTCATTACAACTATTTGCGAATTGTATGTCTACTGCTGCGCAGTTTACATGTTATAATTTAAAGCAGCATTTCTCAAACTGGGGTTCATGAACCCCAGGGTCCCCCAGGACATCCGCCAGCCCTGCTGATCAACTCCTCTCCCTCCCTCCCAGTGCCTCCTGCATGCCACTGAACAGCTGTTCCCTGGTGTGCAGGAGGCACTGAGAAAGGGGGAGGAGAGGGGTGGGGTTTGCTCGGGGGAGGGGGTGGAAAGAGGCAGGGAAAAGGGATGGAGTGGGGGCAGGGCCTGGGGCTGAGCGGAGAGTTTGGGGGTCTGCACAAAAATGTAAATCAAAATGAGGGTCCTCGAGTTGTTAAAATTTGAGAACCACTGGTTTAAAATATATGTGAGAAACTGTTAGGTGCCACTAGTAGTTGAGTATTATATCTTCTAAATAATTCTTTTATATTTCATCTGCTACAAAAGGTTTGAACTTTTAATTAACATTTTTTATGGCAGTGGTCCAAAAGATTTTAATTGCATGCTGCTAATTTAATCACGTTTGGACATAAATGATTATGTCGATCAGTGGGAAAGGAACAGTGCTACAAGCCTGTGGGTCCCAAGAGCTTTCCTGTTTTCAGAAGGGTAGGTGACACTAAAACATGCCTAGTACGTGCTTTGCTGGGAGATGTGTACTCTAGTTTTTGGCAGTCATAAGTCTTTTTACTTTTTAAGCCTAAATACCTTTATAAATATTAGAAACTTGAAATTCTAATATAAAAACCTGTGTATTTTAAGACTTAATTATGCATTTTCCACTATTTGTAGATTTTTCAGTGTGAGCACTAAATTCACTAAAAATCTAAAAGATGTTAAAAATATCAAATTGTGTTATTGTGAGGTAGCCAAGTAGAACAAAGTTCAGGCCATGCAAGTATTTCCATAATAAAAACAACTTAGTTTCAGAAGTTAGTTTGCCCATAAAAGAATTAGTACTCCCACTTAACAATAAACTCCCAAAGAAATATTTTAGACATGTAATTGAAAGCTGATTTTTTAACTTAAATATTATACTTTAAAAATCAATTAAATTAAAACCATATTTTATTAAGACACTTGACAAATGGCTTTGATTTCATTTAAAAACTGCAAGTTGGCAAGGGATTTGTTTGTAAAATGATTTAATTCAATTTTATAGGCTAAGAGGTTATTAGCACATTGAAAAGAAATTGTCAAAATATTTAAAACAAATATTGACTTGATAGCACACACCTAAGTTTACATTTACTCATTGACTCGAATGGTTTTGGTGCTCTATCTGGATATTTGATGGGTTTCAACATTTTTGTAAATACGACTGTACATAACAGACTATAGAGGCTTCAGGTGATCTCTCCCGGTCTTTGGGACCATTAGATATGAAAATGGCCTAAATACAAATGTACACAAAAATAGATTCCTTGTTGGGACTCTGGTATTGCTTTGCTGAATTTGAGAGACAGAGGGTGGGGGAGGTGTTTTCTGGCCAAAGTTTAGGAGATATAGCACTTGGAGACGCCGTGCTTATCAACAATAATAAATAAATAAATACCTAGCTCTTGTATAGTTCTTTTCATTCTTCTAGAACCTTTTGTCCTGTCCTTGATCCTGTACCCTTTGAGCATCCAAAATGCTTAGTGATGTCACTGAGAGTTTTAAATGTGCAATGAAAAGAGTCTCAGATCAAGCCTACTGCAGTGGTGTCCACCCTGTGACCCTTAAGGCTTTAAATTCTAGTCCCCGAAAACATTTGCATTAAGAACATTTCAACTGGTTACAAATTGAGAATGTTTTCCATTTGTTCACACACACGCACACACACACACTCCTCCCATCCCCAATTCTGTCTCTGTTTTCCTGATTATTCTCCTCTCCTCTTGGTATGTGAATAAAGTGGAGGGATACATTTCGATCATTTCAGACTTTACTAAACTGCACTGGCCCCAGCACCTTTCTCCCGCTGTAGAAGATCAAGGCTAATTGTGAGGGGAAGTAGTGAGGGGACAAGACTTGCCTTTAGAGAATGTGGATGATCTGTAACACCTGTCAAGAATGGTCTAAGTATACTTGGTTCTGCCTCAGCATAGGGTCAGATGACCTTTCGAGGCTCCTTCCAGCCCTACATTTCTATGATTTGTTGACTCTGAAATCAACTTATTTTGTGTACTTGTGAGGATGAAGATTTTCCTTTGCAGTGTCCTGCAAATACATTTTCATTTGCTGATGTCAGGAGACCACTGAGAAGGAGTAATTTCTAAAAACGTACCTGCATCTTTTTTGGGTATTCAAGCAAGCAAGCACATAGGCACCAAAGCACAATGTGTATTGTAATAGCAAGGATACCCATTCTGAGGGCAAGTAGAGGTTTTTCTGTGTATAAAGGGGCACACTGTCAAAATTTGCAGGTATAGTTTCCAGGGCTTGTTTGAACATTTAGTCTTGAGCATTTTTCTCATTTGTTATTGTAATGTTATCACATGTTCCTCCAAATAGCACCTTTCTTGTTTCACATTACGAAGAATAGAGTGTACTTACTGTCTGTAAGCTTCAAAAATATTGATTGCTGTCATGGTAATGGTTATAATGAATTTTATGGTGACATTTCAAATTTAAATATATCAAGTCATATGTTCTTTCCTTGAGTTACTGTTACCATGGGTTGATAAACTTCCACTGTAAAAATGTGTCATGTTTATGTGAAAAGACTCTATCTGGTCAAGTCATTTAATTATTTCATTTTATTTTAAATTATTTTTTTCTTTCTGCGTCTTCTGATTTACATTTGTTTAATTATGGTAGATAAACATAGAGTCCTATTCTATCTTATCTTGTCTATGAAGCTTTTTGAGGGATATAAATTGTCAAAAGCCATTCATGGATACTGATGCCACAACAGGTCAGTTGTCCAGAGACAGGAGGAAGGGTCAGTTCTGCTACACAGAGGTCAAAGAAAAAAAACTGTGCACCAAGAAGAGATCTCATGCAAATAACCTCCCAACATCTTACTATGGGCCTCTTTGCTCCTGAAGTTCTGTGGTCCCCTGAAGAGCAGTGATAATTACCTCCAGCAGCCAAAGATAGGGGGAAAAAATAATAAGCACCAGTCGTGGTCAAAGGCATGGTTTGGTAGAGTACCTGGCATTAAGGATAAGTAAGAAAGAGGTTAACTTCTAATCAAGAAGGACGGTGAGGGGCCGGAGGGAGGCTCCTATTAGGATTACAGGAAAATCATTTAACAACCCTCACCCTATTTTAGAGAGATTCTTGGTTGCCTGTTCTCTCCCCAATGTCCCATTTGCCATTTCTTCAAGTGAGAGAAAACTGCATCTGGTGGTTCTTTTTTCTGTGGCTAACAGAAAGGAAACCCAATGAGAGAGACTTCCATCCCCCACACCGCCTTTGAAGGTGTATGCCACAGCAGAATGTCAGTCAACCTGTAAATAGTGTTAGGACAACAGAAAATGTATTCAGTGTGCTGTAGGCCTCTCCAGAGGTCACAGCCCTCAGTCTAATGTCCGCATATAATAATCAAGCAGGGTAGGATCTGTGACTGTAGTACTGGAAGTGGTGGTCCTAATTTGCTATCATCTAATTCCTAATTTGACATTACACAGCAACTGGAACCCCTGGTAATAGGCAGGAGACATCTTCACTGAATAGCTATGGGAAATCCACATTATTTCTCTGGACCAACTGCGACAAAAGGCTGTTGTATCCCTGATACTACATATTTTTGCAGGATGGAAGAGAATATTGGAGAGCTAAATAATATCTGCAAATTCATTGGAATGTAGCAGTCTCCAAAGATGTACAAGATATAGGTGAAAAATTCTCTGAGGTTTCAAACATAAGGCATGAGATTAGGGGAAGCTGAATAACAAGAAAGAATCGGTGATCAGGTGACTATAAAGCTGTAGATGGGATGTCAATCCCTACCTGCCAGTTCCATTTTGAATACAAAACATAACAAGGATAGGTATAATCACCTTCCCAGCAGATGAAGGTTGGCAAGTAAATGCTTGAAATTGTTCCATCAAAGGTTTCTGGGCAGTCAGCTTCTGAATCTCATCTCTGACATTTTAAATCAAGAGTTTAGCACTATTAGAACAAATAACCAAGAGAAGAATAATTCCCTTCTAGTTAAGCTGGTAATTTTGAAAGCCTGAACCTTTTTCTACAACTATCAGAACATTTCTTCAGAATCCCTGAAAATGGTCAAATGTTCAAGTACTTGTATGCAACACCATTGCAATTGGCATCATTAACAGTCTCAGCAGAGAAGGCAAGGATGAATGGAGACTATATTACTGTTGTACCTAGTTTAGGATTGAGATACAACCATCGGGTGTGGGGAAGCTTCATCTGTACCTGTTCTAGGAACACACAGAGACAGAGGCCGTCTGCCTCCAAGACTGTCCTAGTGCTGCCTTACACTGTCACTAAATTCACTCTCATTTATGAAATAATGAAATTCTGTTTGCTTTTCAGTTTGCCAAACCATGATCTCTTCACTATGCTTAGTTTTAACCCACAATTTTGACCCATATCTATACGTCATATCTACAGATACACACACTATTAGCTTTGTGTTCGGTTTGTGTCTGTGTGGCTCCGTAATGGTGCTGAGTAACTAATCTTCTAAACTGCGTTTTTTCCTCTTTGTTAGACTATCCATGGCCATAAAGGACCAATAACTGCTGTGGCTTTTGCTCCTGATGGACGGTACCTTGCCACTTATTCCAACACAGACAGTCACATCTCCTTTTGGCAGGTGAGAATATACACAAAAGGCAAAGATATATACGTGATGCTGGTATTGTAAATGGGGTTGAGTTTTGGCATTTGTACAGTCAACTTTTTGAGTCTTTTAAAAAAATGTAACATTATGGCTGAAATAACAAGCTTTCCAAAAATCAGGACATTCCAAAACTTAAAGCTGAAACCACAACACAAATGCTGTCATTTTGGACAGTCTGTATACAGAGCTATATCTCCCCCACTGATTTTTCTCTTGCTTCCCTTTATTTTATTGCTTCACTGGTTCTTTTTCACATGCTGTCTGTGATGCTCTCACACAGGAATGTTGATAAAGGGTAAAATTTTCAAAAGTGACATAGGCCCTTAGGATTTTAAGTACCATTGAAAATCAATGGGATTTAGGCTTTTGAGGGTCTAAATCATTTAAACATTAGACTTAGGCTCCTTAGTTACAATTTATAATCTATTTATACAGTAACTAAGTATCAATATATCTGCTGAATAAATATATATGTATAAACAGATAAACGCCTTGCAATATGGAATTCTATCTTAGGTGCTGATATATTGCCCATTACTGTAGTATTATCTGAGCATCTCACTATACATATATATATATATATATATATATATATATATATATATATATATATTATATATATATATCTCCCCAAAACACACTTGTAAAAAAGGGAAGTAGCATTATTCCCATTTACAAATGGAGAACTGAAGCACAGAGAGACCACGCAACTTTACCAAGGAGGGTGTGGCTTGGCGTTGAATTGAACCTGGATCCCTGAGTTCCAGGAAGCTATCACCCTCTCCGTTAGACTACCCTCCTCTGTTTGCATTTTATATCTATGATGATATCTGTGATTACCAATGCTCCTACATAAATAAGAATATATACCTTTGTATTACCATTTTTAAATGTAAGGTGAGTATTACAGTAACTCCGCACTTAATGTCGTCTCGGTTAATGTTGTTTCACTGTTATGTTGCTGATCAGTTAGAGAACATGTGCGTTTAAAGTTGGGCAATGCTCCCTTATAATGTCGTTTGGCAGCTGCCTGCTTTGTCCACTGCTTGCAGAAAGAGCTGCCTGTTGGAGCTAGCTGGTGAGGGATTGGAACTGGGGTGAACCAGAAGTCCCCCTGTCATTTCCTCTAAGTTCCCTGTGCGGCAGCCGCGCAGCAGGCTATCAATTGCTGGACAGTTCAGCTGTCCCTCCCCTCACTGCCATGTGCTGCTCCTTCCCTCTGCCTTGGAGCTGTTCCCGAGAGCCTCCTGCTTGCTGTGCAAGGGAGGGGAAAGGGGTGCTAATGTTAGGGTGTCTCCGTCCCCCCGCTCCTTTACCCCATCTTCACAGAGTTGTGGGGGGGTGCATGACGGCTCAGGATGGAGGGAGCTTGCTGGCAGCAGCTGCTGTCTCAACTTGCTGATCTACTTAAAAAAGCAGTTTACTTAGAGTGGGGTCAGCATACTGAAAGGGGCAATGCACGTCCCTCTCACACACAACTTGTGTGTCTCTGTCTCTCTGCCATGCTGTCTCCCCTCCCTCCATTCGTGCTGCCTTGTAGAGTGTGAGGCTACATTAACGACAATATGTTAACCGTAGCCTCACACTCTACAAGGCTCAGCTGAGTGCTCATTCATCATTTAGCAATAAGGCATTCCCTGGGAAATATCCCACCCTCTAATTCACCACCTCAACCAACCTTCACAATCATCATTGCTGTGTACCAGTATTAAATTGTTTAAAATTTGTAGTGTTTGTGTGCATGTAGATAGATAGATATGTAGTCTTTGGTGGGAAATTGAATTCATGTAACATCGCTTCCCTTAAAGTAGCATTTTTCAGGAACATAACTACAACGTTAAGTGTGGAGTTACTGTACTATGTTTTTTGTTGTTCATGTGCACATTAAAAATCTATAACCTAGGTAACTCAAGAACATTCACAGGTTTGGAACTTCATAGAACAACACTATATTCTTAATCAGATACCCATACTTTTATAACTTGTACTGATGCCTTGTAGATGTAAGGATACATTGTAGATGTATGGGTACATTGATAGTTGACCAAATAAGAGCCTGCACTTAGTGAGTAGGTCCTCTAAGCAGGTGTTTGGCATTTTTTGGTTGGTTGTTTTTATTTCCTTTAAATGAATTTTTATGCTAAGGCTTAAGAATTTAAGTTTTTTATCCAAATTCTTATTGTTGTTAATATATATTTATATTATATAGTGCCAAAGTGAACTGTTCACTTTATAGAAAGCAGGATAACAACATCCTTGCCCTTTCAAGTGTAAATTAATAGTTTGAACAATCTCTTTTTCTTTCTTATGTTTTTTTTAAATCCTGCAAAGGGCACATGAACAGATCCCTGTGCAGAGTCAGCCTTACATCTTTAGACCTTTTTTCCTCCCACCTCTTAAAAGACTTTGCAGTTGGGCTAGATGATAGGGTAGATTTGGGTAGCTCTGTCTCTTTTTTCCTTTGGAGCTAAGAGTTCAAATTCGATTTCAGGTAATGAGTATAAAGGATCTTAGTCATTGCAATTTAGTTCCCCTTTGATCATAGCAAAACATCAGCACTCAGTTTAGCATGATTGGCTGAACCCAAGAGACAACAGGAAGGAAATAGCAAGTCCGGGTAAAGGTTTATTGGAAAGCTGGATGGGGAAATGTGTACTGCACTAACCTCATTTATGCATAATCTGTCCCTCACTTTCTTGAGCAACCAATTCATATGTAATTCTAAAAGAAAAAGATATTGGTATTAATGTATTGAGGTTTGCGTTACATTTAGTTTCCATTCATATTTTTAAGAAATTAACATTCATCTTTTTTCACTTTACTTGTTATTAAGAGTTTTCAAAAGTATGCATTTAAATAGGAAAATCAACTCAAATTGCCAAAGGATGTAGAAGTGTTTTTAAATTATAAACTTAAATAATAATTATCTGAAAAACAATGTGCTTGATCCTGGAGTTCATGCAGGTAAAATACCCAGCAAAGACAGTGGGAGTTTGCCAGCAGTAAGACTGCAGGACTGGACCCGGTATGCCTGCAGATGTTAGTTAATGTTTTTTTTAATCTTCCACTATTTTCTGTATTCCATTCAGTAAAATTGTACATACCATAAAAAGGACTGAATTATTATCCATCATATATTGTGCTTTCTGAAACAGTGAATAAGAAGAGTGAAGATGTTCAACCATCAGTACATATACTTAGTTTAACTACCTAGGAAAGCAATCAGGCTTATTGATTTTGATCTTTTACATAGAATCATAGAAAAGGGACCTCACTTAACAAACTTCATATTCAGGCACAGGTTTAGAAATGTGAATTGACAGGTTTTACTGTGTAGAAATCCATTCATGTTAAGCTGGCTTTTACATAAAGAGTTAAATGTACCTATTCATTTAGTTTTAAAATGTGACCTCGTGCACTAGTGATTTTTTTCCCCTCTGTGCTCTATTCGGCACTATTATTAATGCAGGAAAATCAGTAACATTAGTCATCTTAAAAGGGTTATTACTCAAGATGATTTAAATTGTGAAAATGTCAGTGGTGCTTGCATGCTCCCTGCTAGAGATGCCATGATTTACACACTCTGACACCATTCTGCTGCTGAGAAGGGCTAGAAAAAGTAATGGCTTATATTTTGTACTGATCAGAATTCAGAACATGGTGTCAGCAGTAACACATCTTAAATGTCCTAAGATTTGCCCAGGTTTCATGTGCCCAGTCTTAGGTATACAGCTGGACCATCGTCTACCTATTGTATAGAAATCCTAGCAACCTAATACATATTGATATGGGGAGGCTTTCAAGAGTATTGGAGCATTTAAGAGAATGGAAGTTTTTGAGGGAGTTTTTCTTGTTTTTAAAACATGTAACAAAATATAATTGAAAAATATTGGCCAATTTTTCAAAGAATATAGATCAACAGATATCTTTAAAGGTTTCAGCTCTTAATATTTTGTCGATATAAATACCAGAAAGAGGGTGAAGCTTTTGTTGTTGTTTTTCAAGATAATCACAGTATCATAGAAATGTAGGGCTGGAAGACACCTTCAGAGATCAGCAAGTCCAGCCCTCCTGCACTGAAGTAGGACCAAATAAACTTAGACCATCCCTAACAGGTGTGTGTCCAATCTGTTTTTAAAACCTCTAATTGTGGGGATTCCACAACCTCCCTGGAAACTGTTCCAGAGCTCAACTACTTTTAGAGTTAGAAAGTTTTTCCTAGTATCTCCTTTAATGCAGATTAAGCCCATTACTTCTTTTCCTACCTTGAGTGGACATGGTGAAAAATTGATCATCATCCTCTTTATAATAGCTTTTAACATATCTGAATACTATCAGATCCCTCTTCCACTATAGTCTTCTTTTCTCATGTCTAACAAACCTAAGTTTTTTAAAAAAATGTTTCTCACATGTCAGGTTTTCTAAACTTTTTTTTCATTTTTGTTGCTCTCCTCCAATGTATTCATCACTTTCCTAAAGTGTGGTGCCCAGAATTCCAGTTCAGGCCTCACCAGTGCCAAATAGAGCAGGATAGTTACAAACCATGTCTTACATATGACACTCCTGATAACACACCTCAGAATAATATTAGCCTTTTTTGCAACTGTGTCACATTGACTCATGTTCAGATTGTGATCCACTATAACTCTCAGATCCTTTTCAGCAGTACTATCACCTAGCCAGCTTGTCCCCATTTTGTAGTTGTGCATTTGATTTTTCCTTCCTAAGTGAAGTACTTTGCACTTGTCTTTAGTGACTGTCATCTTGTTGATTTCAGATTACTCTCTCATACTCTAATTTGTCAAGGTTGTTTTGAATTCTAATCTTGGCCTCCAAGTGCTTGTGATCCCTTCCAGCTTGGTGTCATCTACAAATTTTATAAACACATTCTCCATTCCATTATCTAAATTATTAATGAAAACATTGACTAGTACTAGACCCAGAACTGACCCCTGTAGGGCCCCATTAGAGATATGCTTTCCCTGTTTGACAGCAAACCGTTGATAACTACTCTTTGAGAACAGTCTTTCAATCGCCTGTGCACCCATCTTATTAGTAATTTCATCTATACCACACTTCCCTAGTTTGCTTATGAGAATGTCATGTGGGACTGTGTTAAAAGCTTTACTAAAGTCAAAATATATCACATCTACTACTTCCTCCCATTCACTAGTCCAGTGACCCCATCAAAAAGGAAAATTAGATCGGCTTCGCATGATCTGTTCTTGACAAATCCGTGTTGACTATTTCCTATAATCATATCATCCTATAAATGCTTACAGATTGATTGTTTATCAATTGTTCCAGTATTTTTCCAAGTAACTAAGTTAAGTTTACTGGTCTGTAGTTCCCTGGGCCTTCCATGTTCCCCTTTTTAAAGATGGGTATGTTTGCCCTTCTCCAGTTCTCTGGAAATTCACCGGTCCTCTGAGTTCTCTGTTGTTCATAGAATCTCAGGGTTGGAAGGGACCTCAGGAGGTCACCTAGTCCAACCCCCTGCTCAAAGCAAGACCAAACCCCAAATAAATCATCCCAGCCAGGGCTTTGTCGAGCTTGACCTTAAAAACCTCTAAGGAAGGAGATTCCACCACCTCTCTAGATAACCCATTCCAGTGCTTCACCACCCTCCTAGTGACAAGTGTTTTTCCTAATATCCAACTAGACCTCCCTCACTGCAACTTGAGACCATTACTCCTTGTTCTGTCATCTGCTACCCCTGGTAACAGTCTAGATCCCTCCTTTTTGGAACCCCCTTTCAGGTAGTTGAAAGCAGCTATCAAATCGTCCTTCATTCTTCTTGTCTTCAGACTAAACAATCCTAGTTCCCTGAGCCTCTCCTCGTAAGTCATGTGCTCCAGCTCCCTAATCATTTTTGTTCCTGTCTGCTGGACTCTTTCCAATTTATCCACATCCTTCTTGTAGTGTGAGGCCCAAAACTGGACACAGTACTGCAGATGCCGCCTCACCAATGCCAAATAGAGGGGAATGATCATGTTCCTCCATCTGCTGGACATGCCCCTACTTATACAACCCAAAATGCCATTAGCCTTCTCGGCAACAAGGGCACACTGTTGATTCATATCCAGCTTCTCATCCACTGTAACCCCTAGGTCCTTTTCTGCAGAACTGCTTCCTAGTCATTTGGTCCCTAGTCTGTAGCAGTGCATGGGATGCCTCCGTCCTAAGTGCAGGACTCTGCACTTGTCCTTGTTGAACCTCATCACATTTCTTTTGGCCCAATCCTCTAATTTGAATAGGTGCCTCTGTATCCTATCGCTACCTTCCAGTGTATCTACCACTCCTCCCAGTTTAGTGTCATCTGCAAACTTGTTGAGAGTGCCGTCCACACATTCCTCCATCCAGATCATTAATGAAGATATTGAACAAAACCAGCCCTAGGACTGACCATTGGGGCACTCCAGTTGATACTGGCTGCCAATTAGACATGGAGCCATTGATCATTACCCGTTGAGCCCGATGATCTAGCCAGCTTTCTATCCACCTTATAGTCCATTCATCCAGCCCATACTTCTTTAACTTGCTGGCAAGAATCTTGTGGGAGACCGTATCAAAAACTTTGCTAAAGTCAAGGAATAACACATCCACTGCTTTCCCCTCATCCACAGAGCCAGTTGTCTCGTCAAAGAAGGCAATTAGATTAGTCAGGCATGACTTTCCCTTGGTGAATCCATGCTGACTGTTCCTGATCACTTTCCTCTCCTTTAAGTGTTTTAGAATTGATTCCTTAAGGACCCGCTCCATGATTTTTCCAGGGACTGAGGTGAGGCTGACTGGCCTGTAGTTCCCTGGATCTTCCTTCTTCCCTTTTTTAAAGATGGTCACTACATTAGCTTTTTTCCAGTCGTCTGGAACCTCCCCCAATAGCCATGAATTTTCCAAGATAATGGCCAATGGCTCTGCAATCACATCAGCCAACTCCTTTAGCACCATTGAGTCCACTCTTGTTCTGTCATGCAGATATACTCGAGCATCCAAAAGATCTTTTCCAGCTCTAATTTTTGTCATTCTAACATGTTTAAATATATATTCCATCAGAAATATTACAGTTATAATTATAATTTTTGATTAGTTCAGTTCTGAAATTGTTATATTAAATGAATATAAAGAAATAGTAGGTTGTTTTTAATATATTAAGAGATAGCTTAAACCTATAATGAAGTCTAATATATTCATTCAGATCTCACTATTTAATTTGAAGTAGATAGAATCAAAGGAAAACGGAATTTTAAATAGGCAAGTGGTGAGACTGAAATTAATTTCTTACCACTAATTCTGTTTCTAAACTTTGCTGAGTTTCCATGACTTGCAAAAGAGTATAACTTACAAATGCCAGAAACTTGGCTGTATTTTATTTCTCCATTTAGTCCAATTTAAAACAAAATAATTTTTTTCATGTCTTGCAGGGGAAAAAGGGAGGATAACATTTTAAAATATGGCTGTAAAAGTGATGTTTAAAATAATGTAAAGTCTACAGATCTGCAGAAAAAAGGAAAGCAGTAAAATATGCACTACTAAATGTAGCACAGTTTCATTTTGCAGAGTGGGTTATAGAGTTAATTAAGCATGTGAAGCATTTGCAAACATACTGCTTAGATTCTCAGTATCTCTTTCGTTTAAGAAACTGTGGGGGGAGGGTTTCATGAACGAAATAAAATTTTAATTGAAGGTCATTAGAGAGGGCAGCCATGTAGTTGGTACTGGCAGGTCTTATTAAACATGTTCTGTAAATATCAAAAAGAAAAGGCTTTGTTTCACATTAAATTATTCTTCACAAGAAACTCTTTTGTTTCAGTGTTGACTCTCTCTTTTTCTATTACTGCAGATGAACACCTCTCTTTTGGGAAGTATCGGGATGCTGAATTCTGCACCTCAGCTCCGCTGTATTAAAACATACCAGGTGCCTCCTGTCCAGCCTGCCTCACCAGGTTCACACAATGCACTCAAATTGGCACGGCTGATTTGGACTTCCAATCGCAATGTTATTCTTATGGCGCATGATGGCAAAGAACATCGATTTATGGTCTAGAGTCAGGCTTTTTATGCCAGAAATACATTTTTGTTGTAAAATTCCCTGTAATTCTCTCTTTCTCTGTTCTTTTGTAACACTGGATTACCCACACCAGTGCCTATATAAATCATGGAGTGGGACCAGCCCGACTGAAGCATTTCTGCATGGTTCCCTAGGGCAGAATCTTACTTGAGCCAGCTATTAATTCAGAGGTATGCCCAGCAGCTCAACCAAGTGTGGTCATTCTGTCACCATGTAGTTTTTCCTTGCCGTTGATAGGAGAGACGAAGATGGCTATTGGGAATGCTCTTGTTCCTTGGTGCAACAGAAGCTGAAAAAAATCAATAACACTGAGGTTGCACTCCTTTACTAGATCAGTATTTTCAGGAATCATACCCCAGTCTCTGAAGGTGGGCTGGATCAAGTCACTTTTACATTATAGATTGAAGTAATGCAGAGCAGTCCTAATTATAAATATTATTTTCCTTTTGAGGTTCTTAAAGAATCTTAATGTTTACCAAAAAGGTTCTATGTTTACATGTACTTTCTTCTAGTGACTATGGGGTGATCACTGGGTCATAGCAGTCATGAGATGTCATAGGGTTTAGCAGTTAGCTTCTTGGGGATAACTGGCATGGGATTCATGAGAAAGTATATGAGGAATTAGGTTTTCAGGACAAGAGTAGCCTTTGTTCTCATTTTGAAGAAGCATATTTCCTCATATAAAGTTTAAGTTCTTGATTGAATTGTAAGTTTTGACATACTAGGTCATTGTTTTTGTGACCTGGAAGAAAGAATGAGCAGTCCACATGTAAATACCAAGAATCTCTTAAAGAGGGAGAAGGAAACTTGAAAAAAAAAAAGAATACTTATGCACAAAGGTGTGTTTTTTCTGTATTCCCTTTGCTTCTACTGTAGATATTTATATTTTAAAAAGAGCTTTCTCTTTCACACTTCTGCTGGAACTTGCAGGGAAATGAGAATCCTGCATTTATGCCATCATATCCTGTTCCTGTATAAAGTATCGCAGTGTCACAAACTCACAGTTTGGCTTCTTTGAAGGATTGAGGAATAAAGAATGCAAGTGTGCTTGACGGAAACACAGATATCGCTGATATTTAGCAACTCAGAAATTACGGAAAATATGTAAAAGGTGCGTTACTTGTTATTTGAATCCAATATATTTAAACATTTTCCCCAGTAAGAGAATTCTTCTGTAATGTAAGCTATAATTGTTCACATTTTCCATCTTTCTTGCATATCTAATTTTGTGAAATATCTAATAATGTGGAAAATATGCTGATTTTTAAAAAAAAAATCCATAAAATGCTATTTTATTTAAGCATATTGATGTGTTTGTATAGCTTTTATTTTCTTCGCCATTTTTATGTGGAAAGTTCACAAAAGAGAAAAGGCTCACATTAAATGATGACATATAAAGTTAAAGGTGGTACTTGCCAGAAAATCCAATAGAATGGGATTAAATGAACAAAGAAAATAATGGCTTCTAAATTTCAAATGCATTTTTTTCTAGAGGCAGTCTGTATAGAACACTATATATGAAAGTAGGATCTGCAGTCCAGAATCAGCATATCTGTTGTTTACTATAGTTTTTACAAACAAAGTAAGAAATTAAGACCATTAGGAATGTTTATCTCATATTGCTGTAAATTGTATTGTTTCTAACTATGGCAAGGCTGTAATATATAGTGGTGGTAAAATTCTGTAGTAGAATTTTTGATGCTTTTCTTTGAAGTAAACTTATACAACGTGCATGTACATTGTATTTATAAAAAGATATATGTAGGTCTCCATGAAAAGAAGTAAAGATTTACACAGCATATACACTATTTGTCTGTAGAATCAAATGCTATAGTGCTACAATTAAAAGGTACATTTTATTCATTCTTCCATAGGCATTCCAAAGTAATATTTAGGTTGTTATATTTTTCAAATACGTATACATTTACTTTTAAAATCTAAATGGAAACACAGTAGCAATGAGTATGCTAGAGAAGATTTTCTTTAGTATACAGTAATATATCTTACATTGCATGTGTAATAAAAAAGTTTGCTTTAAACTAAACACTTAATGGATTACAAAAAATTGTAAAAGAAAGGGGGCAAGCTACTTCCGGTTCTGAAAAATAGTTAAGTGTAGCAAAAGATAAATTAGCAAAATTTTCAGAAGATTATGACAACAGCTGCAAATGTTTTATACACAATATGTAGAGCAACAGTCAGGATTGCAATCTAATGTGGAGTTAATTTGACTTGGCTAGAAAATGCAGTAATGCTTCATGGGTGGAAATAGATTATCTAACTGCTTAACTAATATTTGCACATTAGTTAAACACAAATCTCCATTTCAGTGACTTTGTCAACCCTACTCCCAAATTTCATCACAGATTAGATTTCTCAGCACTGCAGTAAAATTTGTGTTGTCATTCCAGTGTAAGCTTTTAGTATTTTATTGATTTGTTAGTACTGTATTTGGACTTGTCCTTGTAAATGTGGAGACGTATGTGGCTTTATTGGCGGTTTACAAGCTGAAGATGACATGATGAGATAACTGTATGAAAATGTTGTAATGATTGAAGTCACCGTGTATGATAAATGATGAAAATGTTTGCCTCTCAAGAAATTTCTTGATGATTCCACTTAAATGCTACTGTATGTACTAATGCTATGTACATATGTTTGTGAAATAAAACTGAATAGTATTGAAGGATATTGTTCCTATATTATTATCCTAATTGTGATGTGATCACAAGCAACTGCATCCTTAGTTCCATTTGTTACTTGACATTCATTTTTATTTTTCTTATCATGCACAGAAATAAAGTCTTACATTTATTTGAATAAGGTTACATTTCACTAGGTTGGATGAAGATTCATGTTGAAGAGACTCAAGGCCTCCTTTTTAAAAAAAAAAAAAAAAAAGTCAGAAAGTGCTGAGGGAAAACAATTATCTCTTCTGTCTATAAGAACAATGTGAGTCAACCAGTTAAAGATAATGAGGATCTTCCAGAACCTCAGCAACACCCTCTGTAATATGCGTAAAGCTATGCTCTCTTCTTGTTATTCCAGGCCTAGATCTCTCTTAAGAGAGAGAGTAATTGAACCAAATTATACATCGAGATTTTCTGACTTGGACTACTGTCCATTGGGAACTGAGCTGAGATTATTAAATTTGTTTAAGGTAATACTTTGGATTTGAATTTGCATCACCTCCCAGTAAAAAAGTGTGATTGTGTTTGAGCAAGAATAACAAAATTGATCATTATTGCTTAAAAAGGTTTACAGCATAAGCAGTAAATGTAATCTTTCTCTTAGTGTTCAGATAAGATAGTACAGTTTGAATTGAGTCAATCATTTACATAACAAGACTTTTTAAAAAATAGATAAACACAAAAGGAGTTGGTTGCAACATATTCGAGTCCTCAATTTTCAAGGTGTGTGTATGTGTTAAAATCATTCATGACTTAAATATTTTCTCATAGGTAAAATATGCTCAATAACAGTTGTGTTGGTGATCACATAAACTGATCAAATGTGGAAAGGGCATGACATTAATAGGAAGGTAAAGCCAGGCAGTGCTGGATGAACTTTCACCTTTCACCTCTTCAGCTGACAGACAGAGTTGAGTGTTGAAAAATCAATACTTAGGAGCCAGGAGGGAAATATTTTCAACCTCTAACTAGACAATGTATTTTGACAAGGCCAAGATAATCCAAGCTGCACAGGAGAAAGAGAAACGAAGACTCATTTTTAAAGCTTGACACTTCAAGGTGTTTTTATACAATGGTTTAGAGAAAGCATCGATACATACAAATACCAAAGGTCAAAAAGAAAAGCCAGAAGAATTTCAAAAATTAGATGCACACTGTTTCCTTGCTGTGTACTTTACAAAATAAAGACTGCAGTTAGATTTAGCTTGTAAATATACTTATAAATTAAGTGATCTCAGAATTTACCAGCTCACCCTGATTTACTAGAAATTAGAAAATACCAGAAGTCTGTGTTTTGCCTTAAGCACTTTAATTATGTGGTAAATCTGCTTACTGCCTGCTATATACCTATATTCAAGCACTTCTATTATTTATGATTTGGCATGATTTCATTTTGATGCGAAATGATCAATATTTGTCATTTATGCAGCAATGTAATATTTACTTTCTTGGGTAATTTAATATTTGGTTTTATATATGGTGTGTACCATATAGAATGGCTAAAATTTCTATAGTACATTTTTTACACCAAAACTAATTTACAATATAATGAATTATTTGCTGCTGGTGCAGAAACAAATTAGGCAAATGGAGCCATAGTTCTTACCTTTATAATCAATGTTATTGAAAGAGAGAATGGAATTTCCCCTATACCTTTGTAAAGTATTATAGAATCCTTAGCATGGACAACCACCAGGAAAGGGTAGAATATAAGAGGATCCAAAGGTTTATACCAGTATTGCAGTGTTGGTACTGATTAGTAATATAAATCCAAATCCTAGGATTAGACATGGAGCCACACCTTTAACTCAGAGGTGAGATACTGTATGAAAACTAGTTTTACATGAAAAAAATTGTCGTTCAGAATAATGTAAATGATAAGATTTTTGCATGGGGGTATTTAATACAAAACCGAATCATACTTCTAGAGCACTGTAGAGTTTTGTACAGCCTAGAGAGGAGGGAATGTATGATATACCGTGATTTCAATGCAAGTTGAAGTGAGGCAAGCCATAGATAAGGATTTTTATGGTAGAGGGATAGAAAGGTAAAGGACTGGCTTGTGAACATGTAAAGGAAACAAAGGTATCAAGGGGAGGAAACGGGATTATGACTTCTATGGGCAGAGCAAATTCAGGAGGGAGTGAATGTCTGTCACAAGCCACAGATGGAGGAGGGTGTGGTGCTGGAAGTTGGTCAGAAAGAGGCTAGTAATCATGTTAGAGAGGGCAGTTACACTGAGTGACAGAAGCTGGATTAGAAGGTTTTGGGTGCTAGCAAGTGTACTTCAAGGCAGTGGTATGAGGGGCACACTCTAGAACCTTGGAGGTCAAAGGGCAGAGGCAGCTAAAGAGGCAGAGTGGATCAAGGGAAGGATTTCTGTGGCATGCAGAATACAAGAGCATGAATGAAGTCTGAGAGGGGGAAAAAAAAGCCAAATGAGAGAGAGATTGAGATAAGGGATAGCGTAGTTCTGCTTTAATTACATAAGCACATTATCACCAGACTCCCACATGATACTCAGTGTGAATTGGTGCAAATTACTTAATGGCTATGTCCTAATGACAGGTAATACCAACAGCATTACAGATGGTCCATCCACAAATGGTCCATGCCCCTGGAGTCCGACAACAGGCCAGTTGAGATTTATAGGGAGAAAATTGTGTAAAAAATTATACTAAACTTTTCAGACTTGTTGCACATAGTTACATTAAACAGAAAGGAAGGCATGCCTTGCCTACTTTTATATGCCACTATGCTGCTGCTTCTGTGGCATCACTGGGCAGGTAGAAGGAGCCTCATTTCAAATTTAGTGTCTGGAACTCTTCTTCTAAATCTTATCAATCCATAGGATAAAATTCCTGGCCCACTGAAGGTTTGTCACTGACAAAACTCCCATTGATTTCAGTAGGGGCAGGATTTCCCTCATAATTATAATTATATTTACAATTATAATTGGTGTTAAATGTCCTCTTCAAAATCTGTCAATCATACTCTCAAACACGGCTATTTCAAAATGCAAACTACAGAGGTTGGCACAAGCTAAATTGCATCAAATGTATTGATCAAAGATTTTGCCAAATAGCATGATGCTACAGCAGGGGTCAGCAGCCTTTCAGAAGTGGTGTGCCGAGTCTTCATTTATTCACTCTAATTTAAGGTTTCACATGCCAGTAATACATTTTAATGTTTTTAGAAGGTCTTTTCTATAAGTCATTAATGTATAACTAAACTATTGTTATATGTAAAGTAATTAAGATTTTAAAATGTTTAAGACGCTTCATTTAAAATTAAATTAAAATACAGAGCCCTACAGACCAGTGACCAGGACCCGGGCAGTGCGAGTGCCACTGAAAATCAGTTTGCATGCCACCTTTGGCACCCGTGCCATAGGTTGCCTACCCCTGTGCTACAGTTTTATATTGTGTATATTTGTTGAAGACAATAGACATTCCTTGCAGCTGACTCAGAGATGCATTTAAACACAACTTGCTCTGCTTTAGTTAAAACATTAAAGAGCTATGTTCTCATTTGGATGGTGGCTTAATTCCAAAACCTTAAGATAAGAATATACCCATTCGGGCACAATCAAAACGGTCAAGCAAATATCACCATCGTTATAGTATATACTTCACAAAAATGTGAAGTAAAGGGCTTTTAAAGCCATTAGAAAGGGCTTTACAAGGCATGTTAACCAGATAATACAGAAAACTGCCGTGCTAGCTTACAGGGTAAACCCAAAGCCTGAAAAAGAACATTTTAGAAATGTGTTGGGTTTTGTCTTATACAGTGCCTATTTTAATAAAAATAAAATAAACCCTGTACAAGCAGGCTAATGTCTGCAAATAAATGGAGGAACCTTTATATGCTTAGCAGTATCTCACACGTTTAGAACCTATTTTGTTAACAGGGAACATTAGAGAGAAACCAAAGTTATTCCGTCTGTGGTAAATGCTATAGGAGCTTTAATTATCAACAGAGACCAACAGAAGAGCCCCAAGTTGAATATATCATGTGATGGACAGCACCTTTGACAGCATAGCGTTCCCCAAGTATTGCATTGCAGCAAGAGCATTGCTATAAGCCCAAATCCTACTGGCAAGCTGACCTTCTATCCCAGATGTACCAGGTACAATACCAGCTATACTGGCTCCTCCAAGTTTAGATTGTTTTCTTGTTGAGGTCTTGTAGTGTATCCGTGTGAGGCAGTTCTCTGATTTAGACCCCAGTCTGGTAGATGATGAGCTTGTGAACATCTAATTAATTTCACTTGTGACTTCAGGTTAGATTTCAAGTGCTTTCCAGAACTTAAAAAAAAACAACCTGTTACTCCTCTCAGTGCTGCAAGGCTGGTTTCAAACATTTTCAGTTGTGAACAAGGTCTTGGTTTCATTAAAGAACATCTAGGAGTCTTACAGTTATCAAAGCCTATCACACATATTTCCTTCCTGTTTAGAGGATAGAATTTATGAAGATTCATGCACAGTTCCATCTTCTTCACCTTCCCACCCAACTGAAATCAAACCTCTCTTGTCTAGGAAAACACAAACTATACAACTTTGTGAAACTGCCATCTTCCCTCTTTCCTTCCTACGCTGGAATAGAAAACATGACTGTCATTTCAACCTGCTCCCTTTGGGACATAGGAACAGCACACTGGAGTGTACAGGTACAGCAGAGTGAGTGTATATGTACACCAGAGCAGGAGAACAGTGTGGGCCAAAATATATAGCAACAACAAGAACAAATGATAAATTTCAAAATTATACCTTTGAAGTTATAGCAAGCAATTTCAGTAGAGTTTCAGTTCAAAGGTTTGCAAAGCAGTCAGCAGCCAATGTGAACAGCAGGCGCAGCTGGAGCCTGCATGTCAACTATATAAAAAATTTAAGTTGCTCTTACTTTGCAAATGAAATCTTTCAGCCAGGCAGATCATTCCTATGTTTGAATTTCTGACATTAGCAAGTTGCTCCAAAGAGTACACAAGCTTCTCCTATTTATATTGCCCAACTTCAAAATTTAATATTTTTAATAAGGGTGAGTTAAACTAAAATAAGACAAAATTGGGCAGCATTTGGAGAAATGGATGAGCCACAGTGAAATCTATGCACAGCAGACAAAACTAGATACTTGCTAGGGGGATTTTCCTGTATATTCAAGGAAGCTGTTCTGGCAATGCCCAGCTTTTAGCAAAGAGCCAAGACTTAAAAAAATAACAACAATAAATTTATTTGAAGAAAAAGAGCAGTAAAAATATGTATTGTTCAGTCTGAGTCTTCAGTATAAGGAGTTAACACTTCATGGCAACAGTTGCCCAAAGAGTGTTCTTTGAACTGTGGGCCTCATGGGGAAATTCCTGATTTCTGATGTCTGGAAATTAAAAATTTATCTTGTATGAAAAATTAAAAGGTGAAACCTTCCTGTGGAGCAACATCGCATTTTATTGATTTTATTTTTTTAAATGAAGGCTGAGTGGCATCTATGAGGCAATATTTGGTACATTGCAAAACTTTTTAATTTAAACTCATTTTGCAGAGTGGAAAATGGTATGAAAGGGACACTGTCCACCTTAAAATAAAAACCCAATAAGCTTTGATTTTTCTCCCAGCAGTTTTACACTGTTGTTAGCTCTGTTGTCATCAGTGCAGTTATTCATGATTTATGCTGGGATAAGTGAAAGAAGCATCGGGCCCATATACCTTAGACAGACACTTTGTCATGGACTCATGCTGTGGAATCTGTTGCATCTTATAAAATGATATAAAGTCTATGAAAAGCCTAAACACAAGTGAGTGGTACTTTCTCTTCTTTACTATGCAGGTAAATTCCTTTCCTCCCCATTTCTCACTATCATTTGTTGGCCTCATTACTCTGTTGTGAGGTGGATGTACTGTGGGAAAGGCATTGCAAAAAGAAAGGTCCTTCCTGTAGGTCAGTGGTTCTCAACCAGAGGTACCAGTACCCCAGGACATACTTGGAGGACTTCCAGTGGGTCCAGCAACTCATCTAGATATTTGCCTAGTTTTACAATAGGCTACATAAAAAGCACTAGTGAAGTCAGTACAAACCAAAATTTCATACACACAATGACTCGTTTGTACTGCTCTATATACTGTACACTGAAATGTAAGTACTATATTTATATTCTAATTTTTATTTTATAATTCTATAGTAAAAATGTGAAAGTAAGCAATTTTTCAGCAGTAGTGTACTGTGACCCTTTTGTATTTTTATGTCTGATTTTGTAAGCAAGTCGATTTAAAGTGAGGTGAAACTTGGGGGTACACAAGACATACCAGACTCCTATGAGGGGTACAGTAGTCTGGAAAGGTCGAGAGCCACTGCTGTAGGTTGTAAGATTCATGGTTATACTAACCCCTTGTGGACAGGAGTTCCACAGCTCCAGGCCAGCCACTGAAAAGCTGTCCCTGGCTCTTATGAGTCTCTCTTTTGTTGACAGGTTCTGTTGTTGTTAATGACTGCACAGTTGTACTGCAGTAGTCCCTGATTGTGAGCAGAGAGGCACACCCATGATAGCCAAGGCCAGCCATTCAGAGCTTTGAAAATCAAGACTAAAAGATTTTGAATTTAATCTAGAAGTTGCTCGGAGCTAATGTAGTATCCAGAGCTCCAGCATGAGGTGCTTTCATTAACCTCATTGTTTAACAGGCAGGAGCAATGAAGTGAGAGAGCTGCAATAATTTCCAGGAGCAATACACTGCAAAACACGAGGCTAGAGTTTAAAATAAAAAAAAATCACTGTAACCAGGTATGCTGGAGAGGAGGCCAGCTGTAGGAAGATATTTTGAGTAGCTGTTGCTAGCTGGGTGACTAGCAGCACTGAAGAGCCTAGAAGGACTCTGAGCTTCTACCATCTCAACAAGTAGAGAACAGTCTCTTTTTTTGATTTGTGGGTGAAGCTGTGGTATGGCTTGTCTTGAGGAGTGGCATTTGTCCTATCTAGATACTGCTCTGCCACTCGGACAAAAGCAAACAGCTCAGTCCATATCTGAGTGATTTTATCAGTAGCATGAAAATTCCTTATAATAAAAGGTATTCAGCTACATAACAAAACAGTGACAGCCAAGTAGAATTAACCAGGCCATTCACCACCTGCGACATGTCACCATTCGGGGCTTTATGGACACTGTTAGGGGAGGCAAGAACCTTCTCTTCATCTCCAGAATGGTGTAAGACTTCAAAGATGCTATTAGTTGGATTAGCGCTATACTTATGCTGTTGGCACTCTAACTGACCCTATCCTGGCTCCACCTGTCACCGATCATCTGTATGTCAGGGTGACCTATGAGGAGAAGGTGCTCAGGGGGCATTGTACTGAGAGAATCAAGAGTGGTATGATGGAGACACTTTTAATGGATATCAGCTTCTAAGGACAGACCATTAACACAGATCCTGACAGGAAACGTTACATCCTGACACCAAAAAGAAGATAGCAGTAGTTGGTCCAAGACAACATTGTAGACCTCTAGACACAGATCAAACATGAGACCTTGAGTGTGGTCAGCTATGAATGGATCCAGAAAGTCTTGGGTCCCCTGCTGTAGCCATGAGATCTTGAGCTAACCCGGAAGAGTTGCCCTGTCACCAAGAGCAGTCCAACCTATGTCACTGTCACCTTGTAAAGGGACTCAGTTAAAGCCAAAGTACTGCACTGCATAGCTTACCAGGACTGATCTTTGAACACTCTTCCATGACTCCCGTGTAAGATGGATGTGTTAAATTAGATCTGTATCTAATCGGTCTAGATCTGTATCTTAACAAAAGAGGACTCAATTCGAATACTGCATTTGGTTTTGAACACCCTATCTCAAGAAGAACCCACCCAAAGCAGAAATTGTCCAGAGAAGAACAAAAAAAATTGTTCAGAGAAATAAAGGACTTAAGCACCAGAGAGTTTAATGAAAGTTGGATAACTGGTTTCTCTAGCCTGTGGATCTGCTCATCCCTTCTCAGGCGTTGTCTCTGGGTGACTCCACACCAGCTTGCTGGCTGTACTTTCTTTCTCTAGTCTGCTTGCTCCTTTGACAGCCACCCCACCTCTCTTCTTCTTGGCTTTTTTATTCTCCCAGCTATTGCAATGCTGAAGGTTGCTGCATTAACTCCTTGGTTGCCAGGCCAGCCATGGGATCTTTACATCCCATAACAGGGAGCTTCTCACAGATGTGAAGGACAGCAGGGCAGAAAGCACAAAGGTGTTTATTTGGCCATATAACAAGCGATGGAGGCTGACATTCTGGGTCAATTGGAGGCAGGAGTCAACTTTTCAAAAGTGAGTAAGAGATGCTAGGTGGAGTGTGGTAAGTGCTAAAAATGAAGACAAGTAGTTAATGCTTGAAAAGAAAAAGGAGAGGGAGTCAATGAAGGGATGAAAAGAGAGGGGTGACGTGGTCCAAGCCATGGACTAGGAAAATGATCTTGGCAGCAGTATTCTAAAGGGATATCAGCAGCGCAAGGGTGCATTTGTTAAGTTCAGAGATAACTGAGAACAAAGGGCTAGCACATAAGCATCATTTAGCCTATAAGCAAAAATCTAGTTACCCACTTTTGCACACCAGTCTCCGCACAGACGGGAGATGGCAGAATCCTGTCCCTGCAGAAGCTTTTTCCTACAGCCTAATAGCTGGAGTAGCTGTCATTTTCCTACCTCATCTCATTTGCCGGGAGGGAAGGACCAGAAGACCCCTGCAGAGGGTGGATCCTCTAAGATGATGGCTAACAAGGATCAAAGGATACCATATTGCAGTTCTCCTTCTGCCTGACTGCTCTTCTCCTGTGCACACTGAAATATTATATTTCCTAGTTAATAGTGGCACTTTTAAAATCATTTAAAATATAGGACCAAGTCCAGCTCTGGTGTCATTCCACTGAAGGCAAATGAGTTGACACCATTAATATATTGAGCCTGGATAATAGTATGAGTGATACATTTTTTCATTTAGATTTCATTAAAAGATAAAGTGTTCTCTGGCAACCCATATGATCCCAATGAGGATTGAAATTAATAGTCAGCCATTAGGTCCAATTTCATGGTAATCTCAGTTCATAAATACATCTAACTAGTCAGCCCACTGACACATCAGCATTGCTGGTTAGACTTGAATTCGAGTCACCTTGAGACATCCTGCTGTGGAGAGTAAGGAAGAGAATGCATGTCACTAAGTTGACCTTTGAAGGAGGGGACAACTTCATTGTCGGCTGGGCTCCCTTACGCCCTGCTGATCATCTATCAATGTGGATATCCTTAGAAGAGGCTGCTTTCCATCTTCTTCACTTGAAGGGGAAGTGAAAATGATAATAATGCTACATTTTTAATAACCCCTTTCACCCACAAGGATCTCTAAGCACTCTGAGGTCTGATTTTCTAATGGTACAAGCTGCAGGAATGAACTTACCCTCCACTGAAATCCAATGAACTGTGGGGTGAACCTGCTGCTTTACTGTGTGCAGCACCACAATGCACTGGTTTGAAAGGGGAAAAAATACTCTTTCACCTGGAACTCCAAGGGGGTATTAAGGTACGTGAAGTGCCATCCCTCAAACTGCAATTTAGCAGGGGGATTAAAATCCCCATTGTAACAATTAACATAATTATTACAGTGTCATTTTAGCAGAGAAAGAGCCCCAGTAGCCTTTGCCATTTTGAGGGGGTCACAACGAGGAGGTTTATCAAAGTACACTTGCAGGACAACATTTATATGGATTTTCAATAATTTGGTTAAAGAAATCACAACAGGCTTCTGCGAGGAGTATGGTTTTTAGATATAAAATGTATATTCTTAGTGGGTGGGATGGAAGCACCCAGGCCCCTAGCAACTCTGAGATGTAACTTACTTCCTTGACGTGCCAGTAATTGTCATGAAAATGGAAATAAGATGATGATTAGTGAAAACCGCACACCCAAAGCAACTGCCTTTATTATAGGCAAATGAGTCTCCCACACTGAGAACAGGAATAACCTTTTGCAGAGAAACTGGCTTTGAGATTTTACACTTCTTGTTTTCGTCATGCAAAGATGACGTCAACATGGAATTAAAAGGAAGCTAGTTCTCAGTGGTTGTTTGTTACAATTATTTGTAGTGCAGAACCAGGACCCCCTTGTGCTAGGTGCTGTACAAATACAGAACCAAAAAAACGGTCCTTGCCCAATGTAAGTGGCTTGTGTACTTTGTGTTCTCATAGGCTTGCTGACTGTGGGCTGGTTTCAACACTTGGCATGGCCTAACTTAATGGGTTTGGTATTTCAGTTTTGGATACTACTGTTGTGAATTTGCTTAGGAGAAATATGTGTTGAGAAGGAGCAGAGGGGAGACGGAGAAGCAGCTGGGGAGAAAAAATGGAACAAAGAGTGAGCCAAATGAAAAGCAAATGTAGAGAGAATGTAATAAAAAAAGGGGGTAAAAGAAAATGAAATGAAAACATGAATCCTACTTCTTATACTTAATAAAATCACTTTTGTTTATTAATAAATGCAGAGTAAGTGATTAATACATGGGGGAGCAGACAGCTGTGCATATCTCTCTATCAGTGATATGGAAGGCAAACAATTTATGAATTTACTCTGTTTACACTTTATGCAGAGTAAAGTAGATTTATTTGGGGTTTGGATCCCACTGAGAACTGGCTGTCTGGGTGCTAGAGACAGGTAACCTGCTGAGCTGTTTTTGGTTAAAATCTGCAGCTTTGGGGCATGTACTAGACCTGGGTCTGTGTTGCAGCAGGCTAGTGTGTCTGGTTCAACAAGGCAGGGTTCTGGAGTCCCAAGCTTTGGCAGGGAAAATCGGCTCAGAGGTAATTTCAGCACATCAGGTGACAGTCCCAAGGGGATCTCTCTGACCAAACCCATCACACTTCCTTCCCCATGCTTGTAAAAAGAGAATGAAACATAACAGTAAATAAATGCCTATGCACTTGTAAGGAAGAGGTACTGTAGAAAGACAAAGGGAAGGATTCTCCAGGCCACAGCAACACTGAACCTTTCTAGTGATTTGAACTGGCGGTAAACTGACCAGAACTGGCCACCAGAGAATACTCCCTGTGCAAGGGAACTCTCCACTGACAGAAATTACCTGCATTACCTCCTCCCCCGAAACCCCCCAGGTATAGTGGGAGAAGGGGCCATGCTGAGAGGCAAATCAGAGCTCTGCTGTGTGCAATCTGCTACTGGTTTAAGGTCAATGAGGGATGGTTAAGTTAGATCTGTTCCTGTGTGAGTCTGTGTTTCGCTAGATTTGGGCGGTGTGAGATCAGGAGCTGCAACAGACGGGAGATAAAGCAAATGAGCTCGTATGTCTTTGCCATCTCTGATTTCATTGATTCAGCATGTGCAGATCTGAAGAGCTGGAGAAAGCCTTGAAGGAGTGAGCTGCAATAGTAAAGGTTGAAGGTATTGACGGCATGAATGAGGATTTTAGCAGAGATGGAGTCAGGCAGTGGGAGCGCAGAGGTAATGTTTTGGAGGCGTAAAAGGACAGAGATGCAGGCTCATTTATACTGGTCCAATATATCAGACCGGTATAAATGAGACTTAAAGAAGATATTAACCTAATGCGAGCAACTTGGCTGTAAGGTGATTAATTTAGTAGCAAGAGCTGCTTAAACGTATCTCCCTGGCAATCAGATTGGGAAGAGAAGCTGGGGTAGAGAGAGGAATCAAAGTGGGTCAGTAGCAACGCGAGTGAAGGACATGGTGAAAGGAGGAGGAACGGTGTGGAAAACACTGGAAAATAATGTCACAAACATAAGAGGAGAGCTGAGAACAAGATGTATTGTGACAGGAGCGTGCATGATTCTCAGATATGAATGCTGGACAGTTTGGGGCTGAACCCAAATCCCGGCAGGATACATGTGATGTGCCATTAGAACCGTGTTCTCGTGTGCCCGCTGGGCAGTGGTTCGGAGCCCTCAGAATATATTTCCTGTAGTATTCAGGCACACAGTTGTCCAGAGGGACAACTGGAGAGTGCACTCCTAGGCCTCCTGTTAGCTGTATCTGGCCAGTGCTCTCTCTGCTCTGCCAAATGACCCAGGAACATTACTATCCTGGGCCCTCTCTCATGCATCACTTATGGAGAAAGAACTTTCTGGTTAGTCCCTTTTCAGGAACTGGTATGACTTCCCACTTCATCCATGACATGATGAGTAGACAGAAAGGACCCAGGATCTCTAGCCTGGATCAAAACTTCTGGATTTTTGGAACAGAAGCACCATCCCAGTCCTTACACTGACAGCTCTGTGGGAGAAGGTCATGAATTGAGCACAATGGGGGGTACCACAAACTGGATCTGGTAGGAGATGATCAGGAACTTGGGAAGGCAGCTGTGAGTCAGCAATGGGGGTGTTGTAGGACAGGACAGATAGCTTTAAGAAAAGAAAAGAAAAGGAGGGTAACCCCGGGAGAGAATATACATTGCTCTGATTCTGATTACATTCCGGTGTCTTTGCTATGAAGAATCCCAAGTCATGAAAAGGCTTAATAAACATGTAAGTCTAATATAATTAGGAATCTGTGTATGTAACCATTTATAAAGTCATTGCATTAGCAGGAAAGACCTGATCAGGATTCCCTAAGGTTATACCAGCAGGTTGACAAAAGCTGCTTTTATGACCACAGCCAGTGTCCAGTGCAGAGCGAACCAGCTGTAGATTAGATTTCAAGGTGACAGTCACCTTTGACCTTTCTGAAATCCTGTGCCACTGGCTATCCATCTTGTGGCCATCACCAGCAACCTTTTAACCATTTTTACAGCCAGCAAATATTCACCATTGATTTAATTGATTTAAATCTGCATCTGCCCTGAAGTAAAGGAAACTACCATCACTCCCTGGAATTTTAGGTTTGGATTCCGCCCCCACCCCAGCATATTATCAGGTACATACTTACTGTCTTCTCAAAATGTGAATCTAAAAGGAATTCATCAGGATATTTCAAAGATGTGATAAATTCAAAGGGATTTAGTGAAAGGAGATGGGTATAAATTAATATACACGCTTGTACCAGAGAATCCCCTCACATGTAGTGAGAGGAAGTGTAGATCTGAATTTCGTGGCTCCCGCCCATATCCATAATGCGATCAAACTAGAATCTCACATTGAAAGATTTGAGAAGCTTTAGGTCTGGCTACCATGCACTCTGCACCAGTAAAAACCATGGCACTGTTTCATTAATCTCAGTCAGTGTTTATAGTGTGCACGCTGCAAAATATTTCTAATCTGTGCAACCCCAACCACTGTGCAACGCAGTGTTCAGTCAGCCCACTATCCTCGCATTGTTCAGCTAGTGGCTAGGTCTGTGGTTCTGCATCACCTCTGGGGCAAAGGGATGGACAGGGAAAGATCGGGGGATGGCTTCAAGCCTGTGTCATGGTCCCTGCCCTGCCCAGCTGCACTGTGTAATTAGGATGGTGAATCAAAAAGGTGAAACTTGGGCTTTGTCTACATATGTCGTGGCATGTGTTGAATACATGTAGCTACACAACCAGGGTGAAAGGTCAGCTGTGTCCACACTGGGGTCTGTAGTTATATGCAGCAAGGAAAGACTCTGGTCATGAGGCACGAGGACCCTACAGGGCTAGAAATAGCTGTGTAGATGTAGGAGGGACTGTCTGAGCGTGTAGAAAGCCATGTAGGGTATATACCCAAGTGTTCTGGCATGTCCCTTCTCGCCTAAGCAGTGCCTATCTGCACTACTGTTCATACCCATGCCAGCTGGGCATGCAATGTCAGTAGTCTACATGCTGCCGTATGTGTAGGCCTCCCCTACACCTGCTTTACCCATGGAAGGGTAGAAATAGCAACCCCACTAAGCCAGAATCAGGCTACAACAGGTGTACCTGTGTGTTCTATACTTTAACAATAAATGCCTTTTGAGTGACTACTTGGTTAAATACATTCTCAGTGGCAGCTGAAGTCTCATAGTTCATGATAGGAAAAGAGCTGGACACAGCAATTGAAGCCACATACTTACTTAGAGGTTTCTATTGCCTTATGGAATAATGTGTGGCAGCAATTGTCAGGGCATCTTAAATAGCACCATGTATATAGTTCTAAAAACCCTAAACATCTTATCTAATATTTGGAAAATAAAACCCCATGGGCATTTCTCTCTCTCCTCATATTTCATTAACAAGCTGGTAACAGCAGAAATGACCTCGGTTCTGTGCTCTTCATTCCGATTGCAACAACTCGCAGAAATGTGCCACGCAGCTTGGGTACACTGGAACCTGGAATCTTTCAAAGAAAACATGTTTTCTGAAATGCCAACATTGTTTTATCATGTGTATTGTTTTTCTACATACGCTCGAGATTTTTGCCTGTTGACATTTAAAAATTCCAATACTAGGAAGTTCTGTAAAAGCCTTGCAAAGGGAAAGAGTCAGCTATGATACTTGTTCAGTAAAAAGAAGCCATCCCTTTGGGACTTTAAACCAGCTTCTAGCTGAATGAGGCTTATTTCAGTTGCTTTCTTGTATAAATATCCTTCCGTTCCATTTCAGAAACTTGAACGCTCAGCTAGAGTACTGTATTTATATATATATAGGAATTGAAGAAAGCCTATAAGCATTCATAAACCCTCTGTGTTAATATTAGCAACTGGATGGGGAACAGGGGTCTTGCACTGGGATACAAATTTTCCCAAATCCAACCCATATAGCAAGTTGTCATCTGTCATTGCCACCTCGTGTGAAATGAGCATCTGATTTCAGTCCAGTTCCTAGTGGACAGATGTTGACATCACAGAACCCCCACTATCTCCATTGATGTCCATCCTTAGCAGCTTAAGTAGACAAGTTGTAGAGTGAATGAATATTTAATAACTATACATGGCAATGATATGCGCATTGCATGGTCAATGTTTTGTACAAACTTGATCAAACTAACACAACTGTTATGTGTGGCAGGAAAGTGCCATGGAATGTTGCTAATTCATATCAATAACTCATAGGAGTGGTGGCAAAGATTCGGCCTTATATGACCTATTTCTTTATTGTGAATATTTATTTTTCTCGTAGTCTATTTTTATTGCTGTAGGGGATACTGCCAGGCTAAAAGTAGAAGATATAAAAGGAGAAAAATTCCTTAACTTTCTTTAGCAGATGACTATAGATAACTGAAATGGAAATTTACTTTTCTCTGTTTATGCAGTAAGTTTATTTTTTAATTTCTATGGCTTGGCCTACACTAGGGGGAGGGGTCAACCTAAGATCTACAACTTCAGCTATGTGAACAATGTAGCTGAAGTCAGTGCATATTAGGCTGACTTACCTGCTATCCTCACTGCGGCAGCAGTCAGCAGCGGGCTCCCCCGTCGACTCTAGCTTGGGTCTTTTGGCAAGCCAGAGTTCCGGAGTTGACGGGAGTGCCTTTGGCGATTGATTTATCGTGTCTTGATGAGACGTGATAAATCAATCACCAATAGATCACTACCCGCGATCTGGCAGGTAGTGAAGACATACCGTTAGACAATGAAAAAATGCTAGTTTCACTTTTGTTAAGCCTGTCTCTCATCAGATGAAGAACTGGAAAGGGTTCAGAAAAGAGATACGAGGCTCAGGTCTGGAAAACCCATCTGACAGTGAGAATTAAAGAATCTCGGTCTTTTTAGTTTATCCAAGAGAAGGCTAAGAGTTCACTTGATCATGTTCTATAAGAACCAAGATGGGGAGAAAATTCTGATAATAGAGGGCTCTTTTATTTAGCACTAAAGGCACAACAGTATCCAATAGCTGGAAGCTGAAGCTTCCAGAAGAAAAATGCAATTTTTAACAGCCCAGGTGATTAACAATAGAAGACTATAACTAAGAAAGTAGTGGATTCTCCAGTGTAGTGTCTTATCCAAAATAAGCAACATATTGTGCGTTTTGCAAGGTCTAAATACTGAACATTTTAGCAGGTCATGGCTTTGTAAGCAAAGATAGTAGCACCAAAGATTTAGCAGCCTTTATCAGTGAAAAGAAAGTGCACTTGCATTATGACTTAGGGGCTTGGAAATGTGAACTTGTTAGCAATTGTCACTTGCAGACTCATCCCAAGGTCCATTGAGGATAAGAGAGTGAAATGAGGCCGAGATCCAGCAAAACTTTTGGAGCTCATTAGTCCTCAGAGGCAGGGTACCTGATGTTTGCAGCCATGGGATCTCTTTTTTCTGCTCCTTCCCTCCTTCTCCAGGCTTCTCGCTAGCCGGACAATGGATGTGAGAGAAGGGGGTGTGGTTGAAGACTGGAGATCTGCTGGGATTGTTGTGGGGGTTCTGAGCTGGAGGGAATTTCTGAACTTGGGTCTTAGTGGGGTATGCACCTGGGGAAGTATTTTCTGGCTTTGGGAAGAAGGGGTGGGCTGGAGAGGGTTAGGCAGGAAAGAGTGAATTTTCAGAAGAGGGCAGAGATTCGAGCAGTAGAAAGTGGGGTTTGTAGACCAAGGGTTCCTGTGCTTGAGTGGGGTGAGTTTGTGCTAGGGAGGAATATGGTTCTGAGGCTAGTAAAGTGGGGTTTGGGTGGGAGGAAGGAAGCTTAGGGGACATGGACACTTTGGGTTGGCAAAATTCAGCATGGGTGAATTAGTGCATGAATGAGGATGTGAGCTTGAGGGAGAAGACAGGAGGGTAAGATCCAGCTGTGGGCAGAGGTGGAGACATCCTGCCAAGTCCAGATACATCAGAGTGTACATCATTATTGCCACTGTTGCTACCAAATATGCTGTTATTTCTTAGGGGACATTCTTGAGAAAGGGAGGAGGCAGAAAAGGAAGGTAACATTTGGGCCAGTGGGAGAAAAATGGTCAGGATCTTACCCATTATAATAAATAATGATGGTAAAAAGGCTCAGCGTGTGCACAACCATCAAGCTGTATATGTAAAACCCAGCATAGCTGTTCCTGGCATGGCATCACTTAATCAAATAAAGTTATTTAAAAAACGAAGCAGACCAGAACTCAGCTTAAAAGCCAGATTGACAAAGTACCAGTCAAAGTTGTCAGTAAACTGCTTCTAAAACCAAAACTCAATTTAGAAGCCCAGTAATAAGAGAGAAAGAGAAAAGAAAACAGAATATTGCTACTTCCCCTTACTGCCCTCTTCCCCCAAAATCCCTGGAGTCTGAACAACAGGACAGCTGTCATCAGGGAGCCTTGTTCCCTGGGCCTAAAATCTTCAGGACGCAGCATAGCAGAGTGATTTCCAGCAGGGAGCTCACACCATCTGGCATCATGTGAAGATTCGTGCACTGTTATTTTTCCTTCTGGAGCTATGTCTCGCAGTTCGAGAGCAGCCCCGAGCAGTGGTGAGGATATATGACTGGTCTGAAGATGTGGATTCCATTGCAGATTCTGACCTTGCTATATGGTTTTACACAAGCACTTACCTCACATCTCTGTACCTCTGTGTCCCCATCTGTGAAATGGAGACAATGATACTTACCTTAAAATTGCTTTGAGATCTAATGATGGAAAGTTCTTTGTACTTGCAAAGAAGTATGAACAATTATTTGTGCCTTGATAGAGAGACATTATATGTTAAAAGCAGAGGAAGATAGCCCAGTGGTTAGGTCATTAGCCAGGGACTTGAGAGACCTAGGGTTAAGTCCCTTCTCCAGCACAAATTTCCTCAGTGACCTTGGACAAGTCACTTAGTCACTGTGCTTCAGTTCTCCTCTCCGTATAATGGAGGAAATGCCTCTTTTCTACCTCACCGGGGTGTTGTGAAGGTAAATACGTTACATACTGTGAGATGCTCTGATCCTGCAGTAGCCAGTGGAGATGTTCCTCAGCAGAGTGCCACGTTGTTTAAGGTGGTGATTTATTTTTTGCTTTTGTTTCTGAGGCACACAAGCCGAGAAGTGGTATTTTTAAACCTGTGTTTAACAAGTAATGCTTAAGACTCCCGTGCCTTCTCTTGCTCTGGCAAGAAAGAAATCATTACGCTGAATGTTTCTGACAGATGAGCCACCTGCCTCAGTCATCCACCAGAACTCTCCAGGTTCAAGACCAACAAACAGGGGAGGCAAATGCAGTCAGCCTGTTAGAAGGCTCTGTACTGCTAGCAGCTCATGGAGATTCTCCTTCAGCTCAAACGTACCTTTGCAGCATGGAGATGCAAATTCTAACCCTAATATTGATGTGAAGTTCTGAGCTATTATGTGCAGCACGGTGATAACCATCAAGTTCCTAGGTGACCCTAGATTTGTTACATGATGTGACATTTTGAATGTTTACACTCACGCACACTTCTTGTATTCTCTGCATACAGTGTGCCTACACATGGTTCTGTGGTAGAGAGATCACTCATATCATATATGAATGTTGTAGTCATCATTTGGATAGGTATCATGCCTGGAAATTGTTAAGTTGTTGTGCTCTTCTTCGACACTAAACTCTTCGTATTTCATTACCTAATGCTCATTCTCTACTGGGCACAGCATGATCCACTGTAAAAGGCTTTGCCAGACTAAGGGATTACAGGTTGAGGACTAGTGTGACAGATGGTAGTGCTTATAGCTAAACTATGCTCTGATGCTTTGTACATCTTGAAAAGATTTCTTTGGAAGTTAAACTTGGCTTGGGAATGACAATAAGGTTCAGCCTGTGGTTTTGAAAAGAAAAAAACCCCTCAGTTTTATGTTTTCTCCTTTTCTGTTTTTTTTCATTGAGAATAAAAGAAAATTACTTTCTTGACAAAACTTAAAACAGGCACAAAACGTAATGCCAACACACTCTTAGTCACACAAAGTATTCTATCCCATGGTTAATGTAAGCTCATGACAATATCCATGGGTAAAGTAAATTAAACCTTCATTCAATATTCTCATTTTTGTTACTTGTAGCTTGGTATTTTATTTCCTGCCGAAGAGATACTTTGACTATATGCAGTAATTCATACAGGTACTGATTATAGCTAAAAATGCAATGAGCCCAAGCTCTCAGCAATCCTGTCCACCAGGAACAAATTTGCACATTTACATGCAGAAGATATTGGTACCCTGAAAGTGGTCACAGCATCAGGAAGTTAGAGTGTACAGTGGAACTTCATGCTTTGCCGTTATTAGACCATTTAATATTTTGCTATTTGTTACGCTGAAGAACACACTCAGCAACTCATTTGGATATGAAATCTTTCTGAAACCAGTTATTTGGCTTTAAGCTGTAGTAAATTGCATTTGTGTGTTTAAGTATATCAATGAACGAAATGCAAGGTATTCTTTAGTTCAAGTCCCTCATTTTTAAGAAATCAAGAAAAGCATCTTTCTGATCTCTGTATGTTAGCATATGCTAGTGTACTACATTTGTTAGCATTTATTTATCAGGACTGTTTTTGCTCACCAAAGGCAATTATTTGATAATAATAATCTGTAAAGATTATTCAAATCAACAGAACAGAAGGATGAAGCATTGTGGCTTTGGTTGGATTTGGTTACTCCAGAGCCCTGATTTCTTGAGAGTTTCTATGCAAGTTCCATTCATCATTCATAGAATGTCAGATGGCTTACAGATGGGAACACAAATCTACGGATTTTAACTAGCATGAAAAAATTGATAGTGGGAGGGAACCTTTAAAAACTTACATCTAAGCTTAGGTCCCTAAATGACAATTCCATAGTCCCCACTTGGTCTAAAGAAAACACAGTATATTTGTATGTTTGGTGAGACTAAAGAATTGCATATAAAATCATGAGCCTTGTTGCACAGTCTGAGTTCTTTGATTGGCAGCAAGAAAAAATATTTGAAAGGCTCCATAAGTGAGATGAATTCAACCAATTCTAAATTGGCAGCAGTTCCACAACTAAAGGGTATATAATCAAAGAGAGAGCAGCAAGATGAGTTCCCATCAAGTGCAGTGACTTGAAAAATGGGGGAAGTTTAGGGTCAGGCCTATGTGTTCTCAGGGGGATGTTTACTATGGAAAATTGGAAGCAAAAGAGAGCTTCAGACATCACCACTATGATTACTTATTTCAATGTCAATTTTCTGTACTTTTCAGTTTACTGAAAATATCCCCTGCTCAGTGTAGATCCATAGCAGCGGGGAAGTGGATTTTTCATGAACTAAACATTAATTATTAATGCCAGCACAATCTTACCCATAGAAAGTATTCCATCCCATGGTTAATATAAGCACATAGCAATATCCATGGATAAATTAAATTAAACCTTCGTTCAATATTCTCATTTTTGTTACTTGTAGCTTGGTATTGTATTTCCCGCTGAAGAGATACTTTGACTACATGCAGTAATTCATCTTCAAATATAAGCCTGCAGGTAAGGCTAATATCAGCTCCCTCCTGGTCTGCTGTCTTACTGATGATATAAGATATTTGGAGGGAGCATAAATGGGAATCATAAACCACATATTGGGGAATCTTATTTATCTGATTCACAACGACTAGTAATTATTCTGTTTGAATGGAAAAATCGTTCAGTTTATGGCACCTGCCTTTCATACACCTTGCAAACATTCAGTGTCAAGAGTTAGATGTGATCAAGTTTCTTTCATAGCCTCTGAGATGAAATCTGCTTTTCAGTGGCTGGAAATAACTGCTTTAGTTTCAAAAACATCCAAAGAAAGTCATATGTGGGAAATGAAACACATCAAGCTACCTTTCATTATTTTAGAAATGATAAAATGGAGATACAAATGTCTTCTGAAGATTCATGCTGTATTTTTTTCAGAGCTTCCATTATGTATGATCATCTATCAAAGCCTCTTTTCATATGAAAAAATGACACCAGCTATTTGGTACAATATGCAGAAAGCAGGCAGAGGGCTGGTTATAGAATATTCAGTAACTCCCGCTGAACTGTAACCAGTTTCCATTTTACACAAGCTAGTGTCAACTTTGAATTATGTAGGTGAGAAATAACACTAATAATTAAAATAGATGTCAATAATATAGTAGGTAGCATGCAGCAAGCAAGGTATATGCAGCACCATATAATCACCTCCCAAATTCTACTGTTGGCGAATTAGATTTAGAATCAACTTTAAAGACTGAAATAAAAAATACAGGAATGTTCCATGTTTGGATAGGTTCTTATCTGTGTAATGCAAATTTTTAGGCTATTCTTTTTCAGTTACCATGGCACCATTTACAGTGTGTTTGTGGGTTTTGCGCAAATCAGAATGCTAAAATCCACTTCCTTCAACTGTCTATTTTAGAAAGAAGACTGACAAAAAAGCTATCCTGTATTTCTGTATAACACTTAAAATGATTTATGAAAGTATTGTTTACAAAACAATGGTCTTATATTTAGTCAGGTCCTAAGGGAGGCAAGATGTGAAGCCAGAGGTCATGACTTTGAGGTCAAAGGTCTGAGTTACAAGGGATTAGAGCAGATTAAATATCTTCCTTCCCAAATCTGGAGGTTTTGATAATTAATTGGTCCCTAAACATGAAGCCCTTAAATTATTGCTCTCTACATATGCCACATCCCCTTCCTTTCTTCCTTCCTTTGCAGTATATTCCTTCACAAATAAACACAAGTGGATGTTAAAATATTTGATTTCATGTAAAATGTTACTAGTATATTTCAGAACAGAAATCTACTCCAAAAGAGTTCATTTTGGTAATTATATGTACTTGACTTGCACCTCCCAAATAAAATGAAAAATCAAACATTTAAACTGTTGTATTTCACTGCAAACTATCCACTGCTAGAGAAGCTATTTCACACTCTCAATATTAAAACATTTTACATTATTATAATCATTTACTATTAATTTTCTGTGTGAAAAGCAGCTCAGCCAGATGTTTCTGTCAAATTAAAGGAATATATCCTGTTCTCCTTTTCCAAAAGTGGAGAGGTAGGGGAAGAGGGTGACGGGGAGAAGTTAAAAGAAAGGTTTTTGAAGAGAGCAGGAATCACTGGAAAAGATTAGAGAGAAATGTATCCAGAGGTACTTAGCAGAGTAGAGATTTAAAAAAATGCAGTAATTCTATGCTGAAAAAAATAAATTGCAGAGCAACATCTGAGAATCTAGACCTTGATTCAGGAATGCATCCCTTTTCAGGGCAGGACTTAAGAACATCCTTAACTTTCACTACTTCAGTGGCATTTAAGCGTGTGCTTCAACAGCCTTCTGAACTATGGCCTCAATAGCTGACACAGTGTTAGAGAGCATGTGGTACAGCAGGTGTGAAAGCAAATAGATCTGAGACAGAAGAACTTCAAATCTAATTGGTCACTAAAAGCAGAATGCAAGTTGCCTCTCCATATCTTAAGGCATTAGTCCTAAAGTGTATTGATGAGCAATGCCAAGACAATTAGATCAAATACATACATTCCTAGTCTATATCCAAACCAGAGTTATCTTCGGTAACTAAGAGCCAGATCCAAACCCCATCAAAATCACATCCACCTAGGTTCAGACTGTGTAAGTATCTTTAATCCTACTTCAGTGGCTGATGCACTCACTGAAGTTAATGGAAAGACTCCCATGGACTTCAATGGAAGGTGGATTTGGCAATAAATAATTATGAAAGTTGCAGGGCAATATCTCTGGAAACAATCTGCTATTTCTAATGATCTCTAGAGGGAGTATGCTTAACTAGACGCCTGTGTCCTCACTTACCAGAAGGCGGACCCCTGCTGTACTTTAAGATGTTCTTACTTGAGGTTTCCCCACCCCAGCAATGGAATCCTGGATCCTCAAGTACTCTCCCCATGTGACAGGCCTCTCACTCAATACTTTGTCAGGGGAGTTGCAGCAGTGTATTTCAGAGGAAAAATGGTCTTATTTGGTCAAATTCATCTCCGGGTGTGACTTCACTGAATATAATAGGGTTATTCCAGGGATGAATCTGGCGCATGGTGGTGTAGCCCTTATCTCTATAGTCCAGCAGAAATATTTGGTATGTCTCATTTTTTAATTGATGATAATGCTTCTTTGGTGGGTTTTTAATCATTTCTGTGGCAGAGGTTGTGTACGGATGTCTGTCGAATGGCAACTAATGCCAATGCTGACAGCAGAAGTTTAGAAGACCATTCATTGTAGGAGGATGTATGGAACAGAAGAAAGAGGATCAGATTTCAGGAGAGAGCTAGACTGGTAAGACATCCATAGCAGTGGAAGTATGTTGACAGGGAGAGATGATACATTGTGGCCTGTCACATGCATCTGCCTGAATGTCAAAATGGGTTGTTTTTTCCCTCCGAACTGCTGAAAGGGTTAAAAATATTGCATGCTAAATGGGGCAAGCTTTTCAATGAAAGGCACTTGTCCACCTCCTTTCAGAGTAGAAGTTAATGCTGCTGTAATGAGGGGCTCTAATACTAGCCTTTTGTCATGTGGTCACAGCTGAGTCACACAGGAAATTATGCTCTTTGGCACCTGAATTTGAAACTTGCATGCGGCAATTTTTTCAGCTACATTATTGCTTTGTTGCAAAAAAGAACCCACTAGGCAAATATGCTTGACCGTGGCATGATAATTAAATATCACAAAGGTATCTTGTTGCAGCTACCCCATACAATCTGAGGCAGAAGAACAGTTTGGGATAGTCTATACCAAGGGTGAGAAATAAACAAAAAAAATAAAATATAAAAACAGTAGCAGCAAGGCCAGAGTCACTTTTGACTGAGGAGAGGGTGGGATGAAGGTAAATGTAGAGTGGGGCATATGATTTGACCTGGGCTTTTAAAATGGAAAGTTAAGGGAACCCATGATTCGGACGCAGCAAATGGTGCATGAGTTTAGCCTATGTCTGGTGGTTACAGCAATGTACATAAGTATCTTGAAGTGGGTTCCTTTTCTTTTGTGAGTTTGGCAGCAGAATTAAAGAAACCACTATTATAGAAATTAGGAGAAGTTATTGTTGGAAATTAGCTAAATTATCAAAGGTCATAGGCAGGAAACCACCACTGAAGGAAAGAGGAAACTAGGGGTGTTTTTCAAGTATTTGAAATTATTCTCCTCCTCTTCCCGGCCCCTCACCCCAAATATACATTTTTTCCCTCCACAGCACAAATTTTCCATAACTGAAACAAGATCCTCTGGGGTGAACTGCCCAGGAGATAATCACATCTTTAGAGATTAGTCACAATTGACTGCATGTGGGGTTGGAATTATCCACCAGTAACTGCTCTCCCTGTTGTGTTACTCCAGCACAATGTAAACTCTCTTTAACTGTAGTGATACTGAAGTTTAGATGTGAGAGTTGTCAAGTATTTTGTGCCAGGGGTTATGATATGGGTAAAAACCACTGGGGTCATAGGTTGGTTCAACTCTTTTATCCTAAATCAACTCTTTTTAAAAGTGAATGTAAGAAATATGTGGATTCTGCAGGCAAACATATAGTGCTCATAGACAAGGCTGAATTAATACATAGACACCATAAACCCATGTTAGGGTCCTGTCTCTTGCTGTCAGAGTAGAAGTTAATGCAATAGAATCTCAGAATTTTTAAAATTGCTTTTAAGGTAGGTTTCTAGCCCCCATGGTTGCATGTGACATGTAACTGTTCATAGTGTAGGGGCCCAATTTAAAGGTTTGGGCGGGGCACATGACTGCCCCACAGAGGTTTTCAAGCTGTGGGGTGTGCCCCCTGTGAGGGGTGTGGCGGAAAATTGTGGGGAGGAGGTGAGCAGCGATGTGGACTGTGGGTTGGCCCCGCGTGGTGGGGTTTTGAGAAGGAGCACCACATCTACCCCATGACTCACCTCAGTGGATCTCCAGCCTGTCTGAGTTGAGGTGGTCACAGCCAAGAAATCTGGGGGGCATCGCGTTTGCCCATTCCTGCTGTGCTGTAACCATTAGATGACACTGCAACATTTGTGATCATTCTGAGATGAGTCTCTGAGTACAATTCAAGTCCCTTTCATAAAACAGAATATGCTCATGGATAGGTACCTAACAAAAATCTGAATGTTCTATAAGCAGGAAGAGTTCTAAATACGTATCCTACTGCACATATAGCAGACTATACCTATGGGGAACACTGGTTCCAGGATTTCATCAAGAGCTTTGAGATAAACAGATTATATCATCTGGATCTCACTTATTTGTACTCTTGCTGATCTCTCTCAAAGAGATGTAATAGTTTGAAGATGCATGATTTTTCCTTGGAGAAGCTATATTGATGAGTCCCTATCATATCAGCTTAATCAGTGTGTTTTAGGATTCTAGCCTAATGTCAATATCAGAATAACTTTGTCATCACACTTTGCTCTACTGCTAAGTGTGACAATTTTTGTGCAAGCCCAGAAGCCACTTTCTGCAAACTCACAGAAGGCAAATACAAAGGAGGCACAAATGCAGCCAAAGTGTGTAGTTTTTAAAAATTTGGGTAACTGTTGAAATGCTTTTGTAATATTTGCCCACCTTGACTAATTAGGAGGAATATTAAACACATTTTAAACATTAATCTGCTGGATAAAATCTTTTTTTTATAGTCTCTCATTAATTTCCCTTCCTTCTCACATTTCCTTGTGGGAAAATAGATTTTAAACATATCAGATGTAATTGGTGGATTTAATTTTGTGCCTTACCTTTGTTCATTCTTATGTTCCAATAGTAAGAAAGAGAGGGGTGTGTGTGTGTGTGTGTGAGAGAGAGAGAGAGAGAGAGACCATTTACTAGCATTTTAAAATGTGGGGCACTCAGTACAACTCATTGTCTCCTGTACCCTTAGTGCCATACTTTGGATCTGCTAAAAAATCAACCTCACTTGTTGAGAAATATCCCTGATCCTCAGCTAGTTCTTTGCAAATCACTCCAAGCTTCTAGCAATAGAAGATTTTATGTCCTAGCAGTTTCCGTCCCAGCCTAGGGCAGTAGAAGAGGCTGCACTTGTGAAGGGAAACACATTATCCTTTGACACAGGGTGACAGGGTTAAAAAAATATTGCCCGCTAATCTAGGTTTAGATTTCTAGATGTTACCTTCTCTCAGCCCAGGTAATGATTGACCCAACTGAAAGTTTTACTCTCTGTGACTCATAAAACCAATAACTAGGAAAACCCTCAAAATCAATCCAATCCAAACCACAACAAAAAGCAAGAAAATAACAGCAAAACAAGCATCAAAATGCTCCCCCAGCTTTTTCAGGGGTGGCAGCCATCCAGCTATGTGGCTGGAATGTGGCCAGATCTTACAAGCTGACGCAGTAGTGGATCTGATTAGAACTTTGATGGGAGATCATCCAGGAAAATCTCTGGTATTTCTGATTCAGTTGGAGGCACTGTTTCCTCTGAGTTAATGCTTAACTAAGGGCCCTGTATGGTAGAAGGGAGTGCTGTTCTGCTGGAGGCCATGTAAATGGAGATTCTGATCCTACCTGTCATTCTTATGATTTGAATTCCAGAAACACTGATGGGCCCCACTGTGCCAGGGGCTGTACAAACACTGCCTCTCTTGTTATCAAAGACTTCCCATGGTACTTTTGGCAAAAGTAGGAGTATTCACTCCAGTGTCCCCCTGAGTAATTTCCAGTTTGGGCCATTAATATCTGGCTGTTTACTACTAATTCTATTGCACCCCTTGTTCTTCACTTCCTGTCCTAAATGTTTGTACTGCTCATGTCTACTGTTTACTAAAGGTAAAGCTATTACTTTCCCACCCCAGTAGCAGCTGTACCTCATTGGTAAATAGAGTGATTCCTTTACATACACAGTTTGCCTAGTGCTTCAAGATCCTTAGGAATGAAAGATGCTGTTTAAATATAAGATAATTATTCTAATTTGTAATGCTGGGAAATGCATTCATAGGTACAATCAGTCAGGCTCATGCAAGTATACTCTAATAGTGTTAAAATACTGGCTGTGGATAACTTTCTCTGAAAAATGTTTGCCCTTTTTGGAGCGGGGCGTGGAGCGGAGCATCAGCAAACTGCAGCTGAAACTGGCAACCATATTGTTCCACATGATTCTGTGCCTGCATTAGCACGCTGGGGATATTGCTCGATTAGAAGCTCAGCATCTGAATGTCTGTGGGTGCAGAATCTGATTACTGTCAGCTCTGGAAATGTTAATCATCATAATTAATGATAAAATCACAGTCCATTCTGGGTCAAAACATTATGACCCGTTAGACACAGAACAGAGTGGGATGGAGAAGAACTAGTCTGCCAAGTAGGAGACAACTTTTTCCTTTGGTCCAATATTTTGATTAACAATGTTCAGTCTGAGAGATTGAAACTGACAACTAACATCCCTGTCCTGTTCTTAATTCTTCTGCTCCTTGTCCTGGGTTTGTCTGGGCTCTAAATGGCTTGTAGGGCACTTTGAATCCATGGTGAGAACTAAGTATTATTATACTCTAAGGGCCAAATGTTGCTCTGAGTTGCATGGCTGCAGTCCCCATTGACTTCGTTAGGGGCTGCAGCTATATAACTGAGAGAGAAACTTGCTCTGCAGGGCCAAATTCAGAGGTGAGTAGCCAGGTGGTGTAAATTACATGTCAGCATGAGGATATAACAGAGGCTAAGCTGGAGTCACTTGCCAAGGGGCACAGGAGAGGGATGTAGCAGGCCAGATAGCTGGCAGGAGGGTACAAGCAGGTACATATTAAAGTAGCATCTCCCCATCCACCCCCAGCTTTAACTCACACCTCCTTCCAGCACCTCAGCATGTAAGTTACACTGGTCAGGCTCCCTTACACTGAGATGCCCTCCTCAACCTATCAAGGTCTACACACCAGACTTGCACTGGTTTAAATAAAGGGGCAATTTTAAACTCTTATATTGGTTTAAACTCTTTTTGGGTTCCATTTAAGTAAATTAGGAACAGGTTTAAGCTAAATCAAAATAAACCACTGCACTGGTTGAACTACATTGGTGCCAAATGTGGGTAGGTAACTTCCTTACACGTCTCCACTCAGTTTGGCCCTGACATGATTTCCTCAGATTGACTTCATAAAACAATGGGTGTGGGGTAAGCAAGATGCTGTGAAGTGCAGCCAGTAGAAAGTCAATCATAAGAGTGACCAGCATTGCCCCCGGGATCTGGAAGGTGAGAACCTCAGGGAGCTATTGAAGCTCTTCTTGACCAGGCTTGGATTACTGGCAGCTGTGTAGAACAGACAGTGACCTGGAGTCCTGGAAAAGGAGTCAAGATGGCAGATGTTTGTACTTATTTCCCTCCTGTTGGCCAAGTGATGGGAACCAATGGGTAAAATAACACAGTATGTGAAAATGAACCCTTTCAGGTGTAATTAAGAAGGGTTAGGCACGGGGTTAGGAGGATACCGGCCTAGATATTAATGCCTGACATTTTGCACTGCAAAATTCACCCAGTAGGGGCCTGATCCAGGTGAGTAATCCCAAATGCTCAGCCAAACTGACTCTTTATGGGATTGCCCCGTGCCATGGGAATGGGAGTGATCATGTGCCTGAAGGTTTGTATAGAGCAATCCAGGGAAAAGAGGGATTTTTAAAAACTCTTCATTAATACATATATTTTAAAAGGAGAGAAAATGGGGCTGAGAATAGATAATAAGAGGCTGTAGAATGAAAGGATTTTTTTCAACTTGGCTGTGAGAGGTGGTGCAAATGAACAGTAAGTGAATTCAGGGGAGGAAGAACTATCATGAGTGTTTGGGGCAAAGAGTGGGGGAGTAAAGGGGTGTACCAGTGAGTCCCTTTCCAGAAAGCTCTGCAAAGCATAGGACTGTTCCCTGGTACACAGCAGAGACTTTTGGCTCATGCATCTTACTCTAATCCTGAGGCAGATGAGCTGATTCACCCATTTTAATGAAAGGCACCTCTTGGTTTACTGGAAATGATCATGTTTTATGGTGCTCTTTAGTTATGCAACAGACAAGACCAAATCCCCCTGAAGTGTAACTTTGAGGGCAGGGCTGGCATGCAACCGCTACCCCTGTGCTCGCTCCAGTCTTCGCTTTAAAATCAAAGCCTCAAACAGCCTTTAGGGCACAACAGCGTCTTTTGCTTTCTGGAAGTTCTGTGACTGATGACTCTGAAGAGCACAAATTCTCTGTGGAAAATAAACTGTTTGGGGTTATTGACAGTGCTGCTCAAGGAGAGGGGGTAGGCTGAGATACTCATGGGAATATCCTGACCTCTTTGCACTCAGTGAGACGTTAGCCATTGACTTCAGTGGGGGTATGATGTCACTCTCAGAGTTTGAGGTGATTTATTGTTAGGATAATACATTAGAAATAAACGTAGGGTTCATTTTCCCTGCATGTCCAAAACATCGGGGGGTGGGGGGGTGGGGTTTCCTCTTGAACATTTTACTCCTGAGCTGCAAATACAGAAAAAAAAGATCTGACTGTGAATCATTTTAATTATCCATTAACCCCAACTCCTTGGTAGGTTGTAGGTGTAGAACTAAAAGCAAAAGAGAGGGTATTTGCATGAAGGAGTCTTCATTCAGGAAATTCAGAGCTTTTGGAGTGAGAACCCCTTTGAAGATGCCACTTCTGCCAGGATGTTTGCACTCATGTTTTTTGTTAAGCGAGCAGGCAAAGTTGAAAACTCTTTGAACTGTGTAGAGTCGACATCAGATACAAGGAATGCAAAGGAAGATTCAGCACTCAAAGCGACTAAGGAGGAATCTGTGTTAGAATTGGTACCTTTCTGTAGTAGTGGTATAAAGTTGCTTCAGGAACGGCCCTGTAAATGCAGGATGACTGGAGTGGCAGGGGCTGAACATGTTTACATTGACAGTGTGTAATGCTTGGGCTGTCATGAAAGATCTCGGGGCACTTTGGAAGCTATGGACTCTATCGTGTCAGGTACTGAGCATCTCCTGGGATGTAGTAGGTGCCTTCAACTCCTGGCACGTTCATGGCATGACAGGGCAGTCCTTGCTCAATCAGAACTGAGTCCTCATTGAATAATGTGTAAAGTCTACAAGAGTTATCTTTATTTACACGCAGGAATAACATCAGCGACTTCATTAGTGGAAAGGGGCTAATATAGGCTCAGATTTTTAAAGGTATTTGGGCACTGCAACTCTGAGCACAGGAACACCTAAATACCTCTAAAATCTGGACCCAAGCATAGGACATAGGATCTTTAGATAGCCATCAGTATATGTAGCTATAAAATTGCAATGTCTTTTTGTGTGCATGCGCTGCACACTCCTTGAAGCTTCTGAGAACTCTCCCTGTGTGCAGAGTCTGGCAGCCATTTTGTTCTGAGTGTGGCTGAAGCCTTTAAATCAATTTCTGAAATGGTTTTAGAAATTTCAGAAAAATTTCCCATTCTGCAGTGGAATGCAAGCAAGACCTCTCAAAAATGACAT
>ML677342.1:33041695-33092621 GCA_007922305.1 Dermatemys mawii | reverse complement strand
TTCCCATTCTGCAGTGGAATGCAAGCAAGACCTCTCAAAAATGACATGAAAAATGAGGGCAAGATAATGTGAGAGAGCCCCTCCAGAATAGCTAACAGCCCATTATTAGTGCCTTCACCTGGGATCTGAGGGCCCTAACCACTTAGTTATTGGCTATTGTGGGACGGATCTCTCTCTTTTTTTGACCAGAAAATCCATCTTGGATCTGAGCGAGCATCCCAACAGAAATTTTGTCAAAACTGATAAATTTCTGTGAAAAGTTTTGGTTTCAGGGAATCTGGATTTTCACACAAAAAATATTTTACCAAAAAATTCCTGACCAGCTCTGTTCACTGTAGCCATGCATTCAAACAGCACCAAAAATAGTGGTGCTTTGGCAAACCCAAATAAAGTCAGCTATCCTGTTTGTATTTGTGTTCACACTTTTCACTGACTTTTTAATACACCAGTGAACCATTTATAGGGGCAAAACACCATAAAGTCTGAGATCCTCACTGTAATTCTGTGAACCAGGAATTGAAATTCTATGAGGAAACCAGATCCATGAAGCATTAAAAAGCCCGTAAAAACATAAACACAAATACAAATAAGCCTAAATATTAAGGCTAATACAAATAGAAGATCCCCAGGGATGAGCAAGCCATCTTTAGCTTCAACTGAGTCATTCCGCACTCTACATCTCGCCATAAAATCTTTCCTTTTCAGTTTGTGACAGGCTCTCTCTCTTTGATGCTATATACCAGGGATGCTACATTGAAAGAATACCGTATGGGGGAAAAACAACTTGCACAAAGCTCCAAATTACTACTGTGGTGGGTTTGACTCATCTGCATGACTAATGGAATACAGTGCAATTACTGTCGCAGTTTCAGTGGGAGATCTCTCAACATTTTAACATCTGTTTGAGAGTGAGAAAGAGAACTTTAAAAGTAACATCTTGCATGTGAAGCAAAATGAAGCTAAATATTAATAATGTGGAAACTGGAACTGAGAAAATAAAACACAGCTGCTATAGTTGCAATCAGCAGTGTGCATGTATGTATATAATCCAGAACTGTTCAGCAGAGGAAAAAATAGTTTCATCCTTTTCTAACTATAATATCCAATGCATGTTTTGGACGAATGTGGAGAGGAAAGGCAAGAACGTGAGAAGAATGGCAGTCGTGTTGTGATCAGCGCAGTCTTAACAACAGCTGAAGACCGATTGATCCAGGTGAATATCCAAAGGGCAGAAAATGCTATTGACCCTCATAACTTAATGTTTGTTCTCCCTCTACTCTGTTATTACTGTTTGTTGAGTTTTCAGTGTCTTTTTCAAGTGCATACACCACACACAGCTTGACTTTTCCCATCACTGAAATGTAGCCATCTTTCTGGTAGGAGAACATGTAGCCACTGTACGCTCAGCAGCAACATTACACAGGAAGTGAAGGATTTTTTTAAAATCCATTTAAAGTAACAGAAGAATTTTAAATAGGCAGGATGTAGTTATTCCAATTAGAATTTGGTGAGGACACTGAGGGAGATATCCCTACCCTTGGGGACTCTATCAGTGGATTCTTGAGTGATCGGAAGTGAGGGGCTCCTGGAGAGGTGAAATTCAAGATTTACCATTGATATAAAGCTGTAGTTGCAAGCTAGTAATGTTTTTATGTTGTTTTTGTTGTGCTTTGCTGTTATGCCATTTCTGCTCATTCAAGGATGTATTAAAAACCCCAGACAAAGTGTTATGGAACACTGTAACAATAGCACATGGTATTACACAATGTTTAATCCAGCATTTTGCAATTCTGGCAATACTTTTCCTACCACAAATATCAGAACCTTCCCTTGGGCCCGAGTATTATCTTCAAAGGACTCTTATAGGAAACTCACCTCTGTATGAACCACTTAGATATCCTGGTAACAGGCTGTTTTGTGGCCTGATTCTTCAGTCTTTTATGCCAGCCGTACTCCACTGACTTCAATAAAGCTACTTTGGATTCACAGCAGTATAATGAAGAGAATCAGTCTCACTGTGGATGAAAAAACAGACTGCATTATGGGATACAGTACAAGGCAGAATGTCCATCCCACTCCAAAGATGTACTCAGGCATTTCAGTGAAAATGAGAAATCTGGGTTGCACTGTTCGGTTCTTTCATGTTGCCCATATCAGACTCCCCAGTAATAGGATTTACTGGTTTATGGAAAGAAGAAATCCCCTTGAAAAAATGTTTTAAAAACAAAACAACTACCAGGGTACCTTTTCCATTCTGGGTATTGGAAGCCAAGGGCTACATACTAACCCAGTTTTAAGGGGAACATAAAATGACTGCATAAATTACCTTTTGTGATGAGCCAACAGATCCTCTGGACGATTGGTTCTTGTGTGTAAAAAACAGAGAGGCTATACAATTGGGTACTCCTAAACAGCTCACACAATTGAGTTCTTTGCTCTCTGCCTTGGACAGCTCTGTAGATTCTGACTCTCCCTTAGCATAAGGGTTAGGGTTCTAGAATTGCAGTTACCCTTCACCATCAGTGCTGAGGAGTCCTCGCCTTGAACTGTCTGGGTGGGTCAGGTCCTCTCTTCTACATCTGAATTGGTATGCAGTTTGGAGAGTAGTAGCTTCAGTTAGATGGCCATCTCTGGATAGCAGCTGAATTTTGGAGCGGTTGGCCATGGACAACGTCACATCGGGATTCACAATCCATTCAGTCTTTCTAGCTGCCAATCACCTGGCAAGTAACTCAAGTAACTCAGCTCTTGCGTTATTGGGATCTCATTCCAGAAGTTTCCAAGTGCCATAAGTAAAGACATGGACTCCTTGAGAGTGAGAGGGGTTTGGCAGTTAAATAGCATCAGAGCCTGGCTACCTCTGGTCTCAAAGATGGTCCTGAGGATACGGTTTGCCTCCTTGGCTGCTGTCACCAGATAGGCTTAGAGGTCCTAAGGCAGGCACTGGACCCTACAGAGGATCACAGTGGTCAGAGACAAAGACTTTTAGCTCTTTGCAGTCTCTGAATTCCTCCAGGATTCTGTCCAAAGGGCAACTCCAACCACATTTCTGATGGAGTACTCAAAAAGTACCCAACCCAGGCCAAATGGAGCCCTTAGTTTGAGGTTATCCATTTGCTAATTAAAAACTTATTTTGTGCCTCTTGGTATCAAAATAATAATAAATCACTTGAATTGTGAGGGAGGGTGGAATAAGGGAATGTAGTATTTTGGGTTTTTCAGATACCACTGTAGGTCGGGTAGCCTCAGTAATGGCAGCAGCGGATGAGCCAGGCAGATTACAAACTCACCTGAAACCACTGGATAGGTACTCTGCCTGTCTCATTCATTCCCCTGCTGCTGCTATCCATGCCACGCCAGCTACGCTGCTGTTTATGCTCCTGCTTATTCAATGAGAGCTAGCACATTGCATTAGGGTGTGCACCCAGGGAATTTTATTTATTTATTTATTTTAAAAGTGCCGCACTCTGCATTGAAAGCCACTTTTTTTTTTTGAGACATTAGGGCTCACCCTGTGCACACGCCTATGTTAGCAATAGTATGTTCACATGAGCAGGGGAATCAAGTGTAGACGTAGCCAAAAGCTCATGGAAAGGGATGTCGCATGCAGGATGTGTGATCAGGGCAGTGAAAGGCACACAGTTGATTAGGTATGTTTGTTACTGTGTTTAACTTTAAAAGCTAAATTCCTTTTCTTCACCCTCTCTCTACAATTCAAATGATTTATTATTATTTTTACCCTGAGACGCACAGACTAGACAAAGCCTTTATAGGCATAGCCTTTGTCTGTGTACAATAGCTTGTGTGCACTTTGGGGCAGCGTCTGTGCCTTCCTGAATATTTGGAAAATGCCTCATGGATCAGAGCCAGGGGTCGAGTGCCCCCCGGCAGTTTGGAAAATCAGCGCCTGTGGCCTAAGACACAAAGGTGTGATTCCAGACTTTTGCAAAGTTCACGGTGTGTGGATCTGGAGGTTTTCATTCAGGCCTGTAGTGATGTAGCTCTGCCCCCTTCAGAGAGAGACCAGGAGGGACCACAACCCACCTCTTGGGCTGCAGAGCTAGGAAAGCCACCCCCACCATGCCAGAAGCCAAGGGATGGGTCAGGAAGCAGAAGTACAAAAGGGGGCCTGGCAGCTCAGTTGAGCTGGAGCTACTGAGGGAGACAGATGCGTCTCCTCCACTACTGGACCCAGATGTTGAGGAGGAGTTTCTGGGGCTGCCATCTGAGGACTGGTCAGAGCTTCCAGGGCTGCCACCTGACAGAGATGCCGAGGAGTTGCTGGGGTTACCGCTGGAGGACTGGCCAGAGCTCCCAGGGCTGCCGGCCAATTGAGATACTGATGGTTGGCTGGGGCTATCAGCGACCACCAATCCCAGGGAGATGGAGGACCACTATAGCACGGAGATACCAAACCCCGGGGAGGGAGGAAATAGTTCAGGGCAAACTAGACAACAGTTGGGTTGGGCCTTAGCATAATACTAGGTCAGCATATTGCAGGCGGATCCCTGCTGACCCTGTGGCAGACCATTCCACCACCATTAGGGCCCAGGGCTGCGGTGGTAGCCTCCCCAGAAGCCCTGTGTTTGGTGCTCATCCCTGCCTGAATCCTAGACTGCGGAGTGCTCAGCCCTGCCTGAGCCCCTAACTGCTTATGCCCCATCCTGATTGAGGTCTGGCCTCATAGATAGTGTTACTCTGTCCTGATTGAAGGCCAGGACCCATAACTGCTCACTGCCCCACCCTGACTAAGGGTCTGGATTCATAGATTCACTGTTGCCCAGCCTGGATCAAGTGGACTGAGCTCTAAAGACTGCTACTTCCCCTCTAATTAATTACAGTGCTAAGGGCCCAAAAGCGAGGAGGTGTGGCCTCCCCCAGAGGCAGACCAGGACGGCCGGCCATGCAGGCTCACACAGCCCATCACTAATACCTTGGCTGTGCAAGCCACTGCTGGAAATAGCGCATGTGTGTATGAGAAAAAGGGAAATAACACCCAATTTTGCCACCCTTACTCATGTTGCACAGTACCTTACCCACTAAAATCAATGGCTGTCTAGAGAGGAAGGTACTGCTCACTTTACCCCAAGAGTAGTTTGCCCCTATTATTATTTGTTTGTGTTACCATAGTGCCTGCAAGTCCCAGTCATGGGCCAGAACCCCACTAGGCGAGGCACAGAACAAAGAAATGGTCTGTGCGCCAAGGAGCTTACATTCTACCTCCAGGGGCTACACCTCTTATGAAATGCATCCCAGAATCTAGCCCAACATAGGCACCATTTTTGACAATTTCCTGTTCTTTCCCACAATCTAGGTGCTCTGTTGTTAGTTAGTTGTTATTTTAATCTTGAGCGGCACATAGAAAATCTGTACTTAGTGTTGGTTTAACCTCGGAAGGGTCAGTTTGGGTCAGGGACACAATACATCTATAATTTAAAACTGTCTGTAGTGGAGATCACTAGGCTGGGCTGCCCTTCAACTTCTCTGTTTACAGACATACTGTGTTGGAGGACAACAGGATGGAAACTGGAGTCCAGAGAATTCTCTTGTGTTATTAAGCACTGAAGAGATGTCAGACTTCAGTGAGAGACGAAATATGAGATGCAGATATCCTGCCGAGAGTAAAAGGCAAAAGAAAAAAATATTGAGGCTAAGGAGTCAAACAGTAAGAAGAGAGAGGCAAGTGAGCACAGATAAAGAGCAGGATAAAGACAAAGCATTTATAAAGCAGAAGAAGAAGGGGATTTGGTTCGATAACTCAACCCAAGAGTAGAGATGCACATTCCTTTCCCAGGATTGCTAACATCTGGAAACATGCCTCTTTTATGGTCAATGCAGCTCAGATGTAACCAGCAGGGTTTGAAGAAACTCCAACCCCAAACCATTTGTGAGTAATGATGTTTAAATTAACCTATTTATTTTTAAAGGAGTATATTACGAAGACCCTGTTCCCCCCAAATCAATGAATTAACCAATCGGTGATTAATTGGTTAATGTTTGTAGAGACCTGTGGACCTGTGGAGTATAACTGCTAAGGGATGTTTGTATGTATTTGTTTCATTATGATGTAGCATGTAACTGTACACTGATATGGCACATGAAAATCCCACATGTGGCCAGTAATGATGCAGAGCGATGACTCAGCAAGCTAAGGGGGAGGGAAGGGCATGAGGAAATAAATCCCAAAGTTAAGAAAAGCATTTTTGAAACTATTAGTGAGATCTCCCCCATCTGGGATCAGCTAAGCCAGTGTTTTACAGCTAATGGGCCAGATTCATCTCTGCAGCCCCGTTGACTTCAGTGAAAGAGAGGGAAGGGTTTGGCTCAGTTAGAACTTCTGCTATTGAACTACCCATTTTTCTCAGCCTTCAAGATGTATTCTCAAGTTCAAACAAAGAGTACTAGAGTGCACAGTACACTGAGGAGTCTGGCACCTCTCCAGCCATGTGACAAAGGAAGCTAAAGAAGACGAAGGCTTGAAACTCCCTCATTCACCCCTCAAACATCATTGCTCAGAGCTCTGCCCTGGTTTCCCACTCACTTGTGGGTGTGAGTCAAGGTGTCTGCAGTTATTCTCATTTCTGTGTACGATGGTAGCACATAGAGGTCCCATCAAGAATCAGGACCCCATTTGCTTACTTCTGAACACACATACAAAGAGCGTGCAATCTAAGCAAGGGTCTTTCAAAGCCCTCACTAATGTGAGACTTGTTGTCTGAGAGACTAGCTATTGCCTTTGGGGGCAGGGGGGTTGCACTGGCTGAAATTCTATTTAGATCTCTTTATAGGGTGAAATTTTCTAATGCTGGCAGCAGGGCTTCCACAATCTAAGCCTCACTGAATAATATTAATCTATGAGGAAAATCACCTGTCCCCTAATGAGTTTTAAGATATTAGGATACAAGTATGGAGATAGGCTAATTCTGATTCTGATTTTTAAAGAGACGCGTCGTACTGCAAAGGATAGCAAGTCAGTCTGAACTAAATCCAGAAGTCCTCACCTAGGAGCAGATTCTGAAGCAGTGGGAATATCTGAGTAAGGATGTCAGAATCTGGCTCACACGTTTTACTCCCATTGATTTAGATGCTTATTTCAGCAACACAGCTCAAATTTCGAACACCACATGACATGCAAAACTGTAGCTGAATAGTTTCCAACGGCAAAAATCATCGTGAGTTCACGCATGCTCTGTTGACAGAGGAGAATGCCAAATTCATCAGATAAATAAGCAATTATGAATTATTCACTTTGCTTTGTTGAGCATGCTGGTGAACCCTAGGGTTGTGGACTATGATTGGATGAGAAAATTACAGCCAGAAGGCAAAGAAAATACCAGCCCTTTTCAAAACAGCTCATGCCCAGCTAATGGACTTAAGGGAAAAAACAGTTTGAAATGGAAGAATAATAAAACAACGCACAGTAAATAAAGATAGATTAAAACAAGGGAATGCATCAAGGTGCACATGCTCTGTCCATGGTACAGGTAGAGTCAGTGTGCATAGAGCCAGTTACGTACAATGGTTATATATTACTTGCTCATGTTTTCTCTATGAGTAGGAATATTAGGCTTTTAAGGAGTTTTCTCTCTAGACAAATGTCATTTGGCCCTAACTCTGCAAGCTGCTCCATGCAGGTGGGCCATTGCACCCATGAGGAATGTCAGACTTTAATGGGGCTCCTTGAAGTAGGGCTACCCAAACATAGTAGCCTGTAAGGGTGGAGTCTTAGAGCTCAGCCATACAGAACCCTCAGTCAGAACACTGAGAATCTGCTTGTGTGTTCCTTTCTTAAGACCCCACACTTTAAAGGCCCCATGACACAGCCATTATTTTTCATCCAAGGAGAGAAAGACAAGACTGTCATCAGACCTTTCTCCTGTCGTCCAAAAGGGGCCACTATTAAGTCACATGAGTCTTTCCCCCTTTGTCAGGAGACTGTGTGTTATCTCCAGAGAAGTGTCACCTCCTATCATGAGCGTCCACAACTGGAAACTGCCAGTATGGCACAGTAGAGCATTGTCACTGGGCTATTAAGTTGCCAAGATCTAACACACTTAAATACTCTACTGAGTCAGACCAATGGTCCATGTAGTCCAGTGTTATGTCTTCCAGCAGCGACCAATATCAGATGCTTCATAGGGAATGAACAGAACAGGGCAGTTATCGAGTGATCTAGCCCCTGTCGTCCAGTCCCACTGTCTGGCAATAGGTATTTTAGGCCATGGTTACACTGGCACTTTATAGCGCTATAAAGCCCCTACGAGCGCTATAACCTACTCTCCGTCCACACTGGCAAGGCACTAATAGCGCTATAACCGCGGAGTTATAGCGCTATTATAAATCCACCTCCTCATGGGGAATAAGGGCTGTAGCGCACCTGCTGTAGCGCTACAGGAAGAATGTGGACACTCACTGCGTATTAATTGGCCTCCAGCCTGTCCCATAATTCCCGTTCGAGCCACTCTGGTCATCACTTGCAAACTCTTTTGTCCTGTCCTCAGGTGACCACACGTCAGACCCGCCCTTTAAAGTTCCAGGGAAATTTGAAAATCCCCTTCCTGTTTGCTCCAGCCAAGCGTGGCGTGCTCTCAGGGAACCCTTGCAAGTGATCATTCTCATTGATCAGATTGATTGCGTGGCGTGGTCTCAGGGAATCCTTGCAGGTGATCATTCTCATTGATCTGATTGATTGCGTGGCGTGGTCTCAGGGAATCGTTGCAGGTGATCATTCAGATTGATCATCATGACTCCACGTGCCATGCCTCCTCGCAATAGGCGATCCCCAGCATGGAGCAATAGTGAGGTGCTGGACCTCATCAGCTGCTGGGGGGAAGAGGCTGTTCAGTCTCAGCTGCGGTCTAGCCGCAGGAATTTTGACACCTATGGGCAGATATCACGGGCCTTGGCAGAAAGAGGCCATGAGCGGGACACTCTGCAGTGCCGTGTTAAGGTAAAGGAGCTTAGGAATGCGTATCGCAAAGCCCGCGAGGCAAACGGCCGCTCCGGGGCAGCCCCGGTGACTTGCAGATTTTATAAGGAGCTGCACGCGATACTTGGTGGTGATCCCACGGTCACTCCATCGACCACCACGGACACTTCCTAGCCCACCAGTGAAGGGGGGGGTGAGGAGGAGGACGAAGAGCAGGAGGATGAAGAAGAGGAGGAGGATGAGGACGAGGCAGCAGCGATCCAGGGCATGGAGGAGTCCCTGGACGCATGCAGCCAGGAGCTCTTCTCAACCCAGGAGGGCAGCCAGCCACAGCGTCCGGCGGTTGCAGGGGCCAGGTCAGCAGCGGATTGCGGAGGTAACGCTGCTTTTCTATGGGGAAGGCTGGCAGCTTGGGGTGGAAAGGGATGAGGGGGGCATTCCACCTGGTGCTCTGTTCAAGCCAGGAGGAGGGCAGGGGGGCATGCAGCCAGGAGCTCTCCTCTAAAGCCAGGAGGAGGGCGGACAGCCACAGCGTCCGGCAGTTGCAGGGGCCAGCTCAGCAGTGCATTGCGGCGGTAAAGCTGCTTTTCTATGGGGAAGGCAGGCAGCTTGGGGGGGAAGGGGATGCTTGCATGCTTGCCTACATGTGGAATAGAGCATTGATGTAGTCTATCACCTCAAGGTAGTCATCATCAGTAATCTCTTCAAAGGTCTCAAAAAGAGCACTTGCAATGCGCCTGCGCAGGTTTCCCGGGAGAGCCAGCGTGGTCCCCATCCCGGTCACGTTCACTAGTCCCTGCCACTGTGCCACAATGGGTGGGGGGAGCATTGCTGCACATAGGCACGCTGCATATGGCCCTGGGTGGAAGCCGCATCTTAATAAAATCCCTTCCCTTTGCTCCTCAGTGACTCGAAGCAACGAGATATCTTCCAGGACAAACACCTACGGAGAATGTTGGAACAGTGTTCAGAGTAGGGCTCCTGCCACTTCCCGGCACTCCCCACCCCCTCCCCCGCCACAGCTTCTCAGGGCAGGGAAAAAATCATTTCCCTTGCCTCTGGAGTCCACTCACCATGGCAGGGGCTCCGTTGCTGTATCTGTGCTGTCTGCGGGACAGGCAAACGGGGAATGCGGGGGAATGATAGGCATGTCTGCTCTTTACAAGGGAACCACTGTGAAATGTATCTTTTTATTTTAGAAGGGTCGTCCTTCACCCCTTCGCCATCGCTCTTATCAACAGCTGAGAGGCTCAGGCGACTGAGGAAGCGGCCACGAAGGAGCAAAGAGGATCTTGTACAGCAAGTAATGCAACAGGCTGTAACGGAGAATCGAGTTGCACAGAGGTGGAGGGAGAATGAGAGCAAGTTGAGGGAGAAGGCGCGGAAGGAGAACGCGATTCACCGCCGGAAAAGCACCGACAAGCTGCTCTCATTACTGCAGCTTCAATTGCAGAGTATGCAGCGGCTTGTCACCCTTGCGGAGCAGAAGCTCCGCACCCACCACCCCAATTATCGTTTGCCCCAACTCCCTTCCCCTTCCTTGCCTCTGTACCCTCCAGGCCAGTATCATCAGCCAAATGGTTATCACCATCCACAGCTGCCTCCAACCCCTCTGTCTTCACCGGACAACCCCCAGACCCCAGACCATTATCCACTGCAGTCTACCCCTAATAACATGCCTTACTGGCCACCGCAAATGGGGTTCGGGGGACATGGCCAGTTTGAGGGCACTGGAGACTCAGAGACCCGGACATACTCCGATCTCTGACTGACCCCACGACACCCCCATTGCACCTCCCCTGCCTTCCCCCTCACATGCATCACAATATTTTCTTTCAGCAACCGAAGTACCTGTTCAATAAATGAATTGTCTTCTTAATAAATGGGTTTTTTTTATTAAGTGTACATACATTATTACAGGCTACAGAAAAGCAAATGCCTGTTCCTGTTAAAAGAATGCTCCCTCCCTCCCTCCCTCCATCTGCACCTCACTTCAGAACTGGCTTTCAGCCTCAAAATGCTCCCTCAAGGCTTCCCTGATCCTAACAGCCTCGCGCTGGTCCCCTCCATGAACCCTGCTCTCTGGCTGGGCATATGTGGCCTCCAGGCGTTGAACCTCAGAGGACCATGCCTGAGTGAAGCCTTCGCCCTTCCGCTCACAAAGATTATGTAGGGCACAGCATGCGGAAATAACCGCGGAGATACTACCCTCGGCCAAATCTAGCCTCCCATAAAGACAACGCCAGCGCGCCTTCAGACGCCCAAAAGCACACTCCACAGTCATTCGACAACGGCTAAGCCTGTAGTTGAACCTTTCCTGACTGCTGTCCAGGCTCCCTGTGTACGGTTTCATGAGCCAGGGCATTAAAGGGTAAGCAGGGTCACCAAGAATCACTATGGGCATTTCCACTTCCCCCACGGGGATCCTCTGGTCTGGGAAAAAAGTCCCGGCTTGCAGCTTCATGAACAGGCCGGTGTTGCGGAAGATGCGTGCGTCATGCACCTTTCCAGACCAGCCAGCGTTAATGTCAGTAAAACGCCCACGGTGATCCACAAGCGCCTGGAGAACCATGGAGAAGTACCCCTTTCGGTTAACGTACTCCTCAGCTAGGTGGGCGGGCGCGAGAATGGGTATATGGGTCCCATCTATCGTCCCACCACAGTTAGGGAAACCCATTTCTTCAAAGCCAGCCACGATGTCATGCACGTTATCCAGAGTCACAACTTTTTGTAGCAGGATGCGATTGATGGCCCTGCACACTTGCATCAGCACAACTCCAACGGTCGACTTTCCAACCCCAAACTGGTTGGCCACCGATCGGTAGCTGTCTGGGGTAGCCAGCTTCCAGATCGCGATAGCCACCCGCTTCTCCACCGGGAGGGCAGCTCTCAGTCTGGTGTCCTTGCGCCGCAGGGCAGGGGCGAGTTCAGCACACAGTCCCATGAAAGTGGCTTTTCTCATTCGAAAGTTTTGCAGCCACTGCTCGTCGTCCCAGACTTGCATGACGATGCGATCCCACCACTCTGTGCTCGTTTCCCGTGCCCAGAAGCGGCGTTCAACAGCCGTGAGCATGTCCGTTAATGAGACAAGCAGCTTTGTGTCGAATGCATTCACCGCTTCGATCTCGTCTTCAGAATCATCACTGTCATCCTGCATGTCAAGGAATAACTCCGCTGCACACAGAGATGTGCTGGCGACAGTCGTCAGCATGTCCCTCAGCAGTTCTGGATTCATTGCAGCACTCAACAATGGAAGACGGAGCGTGCCTTGCTGAAACCCTTGAAAGATGGCGCCGGAGGTGGAAGGAAACACAGGGATTGCTGGGATATGCCAAAAAGCATCATGGGTAGTTCAAACAGGATATAGAATGCCCCGCAAGTGATGCTCCCCCCTCCCACAAGCCATTGCGCCAGATCAGGAAGAGGTGTACTGTGGGATACCTGCCCTAATGCGCTGCTCTTAATGCCGTATTAACTGCCGCAAATGTGGCCATGCTATAGCGCTGGAGCAGCTCAGTGTGGACATACAATAGCGCTATTATTATTGCTGTATAAGGCGAGCGCTATAAGCAATAGCGCTATAATTTTGTAAGTGTAACCATACCCTTAGAGACACCCAGAGCATGGGGTTGCATCCCTGACCACCTTGGCCAATAGCCATTGATGGACCTATCCTCCAGGAACTTATCTAATTCTTTTTTTAATCCAGTTACACTTTTGGCCTTCACAACATCCCCTGGCAACAAGTTCCACAGGTTGACTGTGAGTTGTGTGAAGCAGCTCTTCCTTATGCTTGTTTTAATCCTGATGTTTTAAACCTATTAATTTAATCAGGTGACCCTGGGTTCTTGTGGTGCTTAAAGAGGTAAATAAAACTTCCTTATCCCTCTTTACTTTCTCCACACTATTCATGATTTTATAGACTTCTATTGTAACACTCTTAGTCATCTCTTTTCTAAAATAAAGTCCCACTCTTTTAATCTCTCCTCGGATGGAAGATGTTCTATATCCCTAATAATTTTTGTTTCCTTTCTTCCTCTGTCTGTACTTTCCTAGTTCTAATATATCATTTTTGAGAATGAACTACCAGAACTGCATGCAGTGTGCAAGGTGTGGGCATATCATGGATTTATATAGTAGAATTATAACATGTTCACAATGATGTCAGATTAAACACAAAATCCTATGAAGAGCTCATAAAAACTTTTGCAAAGGTGCTTGTTATAGTTGCCATTGCTAAGAAAGGGAACCAAAAATATACAGCTTGTGACAGAAAATAATGAATTGTCTATAACTGTGAAATGTTGCTCTTACAAGGAGCTGAGCAGACTAGCAAGTGTAAAAGGGTATAGAAAAAAATTACAATGGCATTCTTGGTGCTGAAGGATAAACTGCTTTGTATAGTAACACTCATGTTACAATGTCAATTGGTGAAGGTGTTTTGTAGTGAATTGTATGATGAAGAAAGAGCTATGATTCAAAAGCTGTCATCAAAAGGAACTTCTGCTCTGTATAAATATTGCACCAGTCACCCACTTTAATAGGATGCAAACAACATTGTCATGTACCAGATGAGACAGGTCGCAAGTCAACCTGTCATATACTAGGACAATTGAATTGATTTGAGTTTGCTTTGTGGTTTTGTTTCTAAATGGTTCACCTGGAAAATATGAAGACACAGAGGCTCCAGAATTTTGCCGTGAATGCTGGCTTCCACAGCCTCATCTCTGCAATAAGGTTTGTCACTCCTGCTGAAAGCAGGACAGACGTGTCTGTACATGTGCCTATTTATTGGCGGGGGAGGGGTTCTGCAGTTTAAAAGTAATACAGTATTCTGCTTTGGGAGAATAACTACTGAGCACAGAAATGCAAATGCTGGGCTTGGTCTTTGTGTGAGTTGCATAGAAGAGAATACAGCCAATGCTAAAGACTGATTGGTAGAGGAAAAATTCAACACACAAAATGAATCCAGCAAAATTTGCCTTTGTGTTACTTCCCTGAAGAGGCAAAGGCAGTTCTTGGTTTGACGTAGTTTTACATATTGATCTGTAAGGAACTGATCCAGAAACTATTGAAGTGAATCGAAAGACTTTAATAGGTCTTTGAATCAGGCCCAAAGTCAAAAGCAGAAATGTGAGAGTAGAATTTTTGGGGGCTGCTCAGATTCAGTTTGTTGTACCATGATGCCTTGCTCTAGAAGGTTTTCCTAGGGTCCTCATTTCGGAAGGGGCTGAATGAGGCTTGGGAAAAGCCTGTACAATTAGAAATCTTTTCCATGATTAAAACAAGGTAGGCATGTGTATATTTGTGTATGTTTTCCAAAAAATTGATTTTAAATTTGTGTATGTTTGTGTGTGAATTGGCAGAGCAAAAGACAGGAATTCCTCTGTTCTAATCCTGGCTGTGCCAGAGACATACTACGTGTGATCTTGGAGAACTATTTTCTTGCTGTTACTCCATCTGTTAAATTGGGATAATACTTAGGCCCAGTCTGCACTACTGCACTACACCGGCACAGCTGTGCCATTGTAGCGCATCCGGTGAAGATGCGCTATGCAGTCAGGATAGCACTCTCCCACCAGTATAATTACTCCACCTCAATGAGAGGCAGAAGCTATATCAGCGGGAGAGTGTCTCTTGCCAACATACCACAGTTTTGGACACCGTTTTAAGTCAAGGTAACTTATATCGGTCAGAACTGTGCCATTTTCAGACCCCTGAGTGACATAAGTTACGTCAACTTAAGTGGTAGTGTAGACAAACCCCAATTTAGTCCTTCTTCCCTGTGAAATAGGTTAATGAAGAATTAAGTAGTGTTACTATTTAGAAGCGAGAGAAAGAGGATTGACGACAATGTCCAGGAATGAATTATACTATATTGTAGGCTTGTGGCTGGGCTGTTATAACTAAGGATCTCATGGCATTTATATTCTAAGTTCTCATTTTCATGGGTGTATATCTTTTTAAACCAAGCCATTTTCTTTGTCTGCACCTCCCACTTTCTTTGCATGGTGCCTCTGGTTCAAACAGAGGACAACAGCAATCTAGCAATAGTTTATATTGCCTCCAAAGAATGTGGCTTCTTAATGGTGATGATGGAATCTCCCATCATGAGGAATAAGAACTGTAGATCTGCACAAAGTGCTGTTTTAAGTGGTACTAGGTTGTGCGTGACTAGTCACACTCTCTTCTCCTTGTTGGCCATTTTGTCCACTGATTTAAGAGGGTTGCAATGAGGGGGCTGGAGAGACAACTGAGACAATTGGATGCAGACCCATTCAAAGCCAAAGTGACCACAGCCCAATGCCTGGGCTGTGCAGCAGTGCTGAAGTTTGCTCACTAATGCAAATGCGGAGTGAAGCAGAAAGTGGCTCCAGCAAAGTCCGTGAGTGGCGTGTGGGTTAGACAGGCCCGGTTTGAATGCAGAGCCTTCTCCTAGAAGGACTAAGGAGTCTAGTCTTACCCCAACAATGGACTGTTTGTTATCTGGTCCCTACCCTTTGACATTTCTGGCTAGGGTGCCACTTCCAGGAGTTAAATTCCAGCTGGCACAGCTCTCAGGGTCACTGGAACTCTCAAGCTACCCCATTCCATCAAGGTGAAGCCCCCAGGGAAGTAGCCTCTTAGTCGGCACTGATCAATAGGTCAGAAATATGGATGCCTGCTGTGAAGCACCTAAATAGACAGTTATATATTTGTACGTTGAAAACAGAAGGTAGTCTGCCTTAATGAGGCTTACAACCATAGGCGTTAGGGAAAGGACAGTCTTTCAGGCAATCCACACCCAGCACAGCTTACACAACTGCCAATCATGGAATCATGCACCCACAGCTCTAACCAGCAACAAAAGCAGGCCCAGCTATAAAGGTAGAAGAACAGAGAGGGAGCAATACCTTCATTTTGTCCATAAGGTGGACTTGTTATATCACAGAGACCACAACAAACAGACACAGGAGATGCGGATGCAATTACTAGTTTCCCAGGTGTATTATAGCAAACACATACATCTAGCATGCACTGTCCCATGGGCAGGACACCTTAGAAATCATAAGACACAGTCTAAGATTCTGGCCCAATACTTTTGGCCAGGCGTCCATAAAGAAGTTAAGAATATCTGTGCATAATGTCTCGAATGCCAATTAGTGGCTCCCAAAATAGTCCTATGGACTCCATTAGATAGAGATCACCTTTGAATTAATAGGAATTTACCTTTTAGGATTTTTAGAGAAGAGCGCTTCTGGCTACCAGTATATATGTGTTATCGTGGAAGCTATACCACTCCAGTCAACGAATGCGAAGACTATCGCTAATTAACTGCTGAAGGTCATCATGTAGGCAGGGATTCTCAAAGAGATCTTGATGGACCAGGGAACAAATTTTAGATCCCAACTGATGAGAGAGATCTGTGGTCTACTGAAAGTCAAAGCATTATGCATTTGTGTTTGCATCTGTGTACCATCCACAGATGGATGGCCTGGTGGAAAAATTCAATCAGATGCTAAAGAGAATGCCCAAGAAATTCATTACCTAGGACCTTCGATACTGGGACCTACTAATCCTGGCACTACTCTTTACCAGCAGGGAAGCACCACAAGGTTTGAAAGCATTTTCACAGTTTGAGCTACTATATGGGCACCAGACAAGAGGCATACCAGAGGTAGTGCAGGAGAGAAAGAAAAGTTAGTCTCCAAAAGCTGAAAACATTGTACAATATGTCTTAAAGTTATGCAAGAGACTAGTTTAGAACTGAAGACATCTTACAACTCTTAACTTTGGAGTTGTTACTATAACTCTGTAAAATAGCAATTACTTAGTCCACTACTGAAGTACAGTCACTTCTGAGCTGAAATATAGCAGCTGTTTAGCAGCAAACAGCAACACGATGCAACTCTTTAACAGCACAAGAAGTGAAGAATACATTTTTTCCAGTGGAAACGAGAAACCAGAAGGGGAATTTAGACAAGAAGAGGAGGACAAAGGGACTAAACTGAAGGGAAAAAATGAATCCCAACTACTCTTCCCTACAATTAATTTACTCAAATATTTGCAAAATTTCTCATGTACATTGATCTTTATTTATGCATGAAATTTATGACAGTGCTGTGAATTGGAAAATGGATCATTTGCATTGCTCTGAGGCGTTATATATATGCTGGAGGGAATTTAGTTCTAACCTGCTTTCAGCTCAGATCCCTTTTTATTTTATTTTTTTCCAGTAGGATAATAATAATAGTGTCAAGGACACCATTCAAGCTGATGCCTGGAGAGCTATTCAGTATAGACCTATTTACGGCCATTATAAAATGCCTGTGGATAGTTCAACGACCGATTTTCAAGAGTCTTTTTCTACTGTTTGAAGGATCAGGAAAATCTATCAAGCTGAAGAAATTAAGCTATTTTTCTTCAGGGGAAGAGAAACAGAGTAGGGAGCTTCTTACATTAAAATGCTGCTGTGGATTCCAGATGAATGAAAAATTGGTCTGCATAATAATCAGTCCAGAGATAAATTTTTAAAAGGCTTAAAACTGCTCTTCACTGATATTGCTATATTGTATGGAATTTAAGGTAATCTTCTTGCTGGGATTTGGTTTATAAAGTTAGACAATCACTCTTTCTTCTCCAGGTGATTGTCAGCACATTTTGTTTTCTCCCAATGTGTTTCTTATCCAAAATGACAGTAAGAAATAGCAGGTTAGTAAGATACACACAAATTTAGGCTTAGCTTTGAGCTATCAAATAGGAGTGATTGAGCCAAGTATTGTACTGTAAAATTCCTCATGAACAAATAGGCCATACTGCATATTCTACCTTTTAGATTCAATCAAATATTCAGTTCATATTCAGCAAACAGGATAAAGTCTGCCACCCAGTCACAGTAATGAGATATGATCTGAGATGTCATAGGAAGGTTTACATTAATCCAGCAGCAATAGATTATATGGAATATGATACAGGTATGAGGTAATGCAATGATCAGAATGAAACCTAATCTTTGTATGTCTGTGAAACTTACAAAAGGAAAAGAAGAAAAAAAGAAATAACAAATGGGAAAGGAGTGTTAAAATGACAGCAAGGGGGCTAATGTAAAACCACCGCAGCAGGAAGATTCTCTTAAGGCCACTGCCCTGTTTTTAACTCCTTTCTTTGTGCTTAGCTACTGTACTGAAGCAATATCTGCAAGAGAGGTCAGGCATTCTAAATACCTAAATTCCCCCTGCAGTTTCAACTGAAGATGGTATTTTTCACTGCCTATGTGGTGTGTGATGTTATACAGACACCAGATTCCACTCCAACGATTCCTGTATGTGCTATGCACCAGAGTAAAAAGTGCTGCCATTTTGATGGCGTGGGCCTAATTAACTGGCAAGGGGAAGAAAGGATATATCTGAAAAACCACAGGTTGGTGAGCCTGTAACAACAGGCTCCCCATGTTTAGCATTAAAAGGTCAACATTTGTGAACAGTGAACCCTCCTACCCCACAGCCCACTCCCACCAGAGTACATATCCTGGTTTTCCATTTTAACAATAGGGTTTCACCCTGCAGTCTCTTTCAAAGCTGGTATCCTGTTGGTTTGACTCCTGCTTTCACATCTTGGAAGGATGACTGTTCCTTGCAAAGCATAAAGGTTCCTTTGTTGCCATAGAAGTGAAAGTCAAGGTGGCCCACAGCTTTTCTATTCAGCTGCATGTTGTTATTGCAGTCCTCCCTGCTGAAAGCTTCCTGATTACTCTGAGTACATGGATACAGTGAGAACTCTGTAAATTAGTCTGTGTTGTAATGATTCTATGGCCATATAGGGCTTCCCGGTCATAATTCATGGAGTCATCGTATCTAAATGGCTTCACTCTGCCCTGCTGCCTTGGTTCCCAGCTCCTGCCAGGGGATGGACATCCATTTGCCTGGGCAAGCTCCACCCGGGGAGTCCATTTTTCTGCTCCAGCCCTGTCAAGATTGGATCCCCCTTCTGTCACTTTGAGTGCAGAAGGTGGGGGCCTGCAAGGGTTCTAAAAGTTAATACTTCCCACACTAGGCTTGTATTAAACTCCCAAGGTTCCAGGTTTTCTCTGACCTTGGCTTGGTAAATGCCGCCACCACCCAAAGGCAAAAAAAAAAAAAAAAAAAAAAACGAAAAAAAAACCCTTGGACTCAGAAAGAAGCACTTGGGAATTCCTCCCAGGGGGGTACACTCAAGCCCTTTCACCACTACCACCCCTCACACCAGGGAAGAACTGAGAAGGAAAACAAAAGAAATTAGCTGTTGCCACCAGCCAATCAAACTGGTTCAAGCCTTGTACAGCATTCCTGCTTATAGTATTGCTGCTACATGTCCCTGTAGCCCAGAGAGAACAACAGAGAAACAAAGGGAAAGCTTTTCTGCCATTTTAAAAAGTTCTAGCCTTTCCATTGGCTCTATTGGTCAGGTGTCCACTTTTTTTCTTTACCTGGGGGACTTTTTAGTCCTTTACAGGTAAAGCAAGCAAAGAACAGATATCAAGAGGGATTTTACAGCTAACTGACTGGCTGGGTGTCCATCAAAGCTGCCCATATCACAAGCTCATATGATGGAGAGGAGGGGGTTTGGTGCACTGGATGATGCATTCCAAGGGGTGACTTTATGCTGGTCTGAGTTCGGGATAAAATTCAGTGTTTTTCACTCTGAAAACACAACCCACTACTGAGCTAAAGGAGAATCTCTGATAGCTGTAGTAATATGAGAGCTCATATCCTGGCAAATAGAGGGAAACATAGTCACAGAGACTTGAGCAGGTCTGACATTCCTCCCAGTAGAGAGCTGTGAGACACACACACCTGCATCATTGTAATGTCTATTTTGGTTGGCTACAAGGATGAAGTATTAAACGGACTTTTGATTAAATGAGCACAGTCAGAGTTCAATACCTTCAGAGTATTTGGGGAGTCTTCAAGCTGTAGCATTATGGCTCTGATCCAATACTGCCTTTAGTGAAGCCATTTACACCTGCAAGTGCAAAATATGGCCAACTCAGACCAGTAGCATTGTCTCCTTACTGCGCTCAGGGCAGTGGACAATCAGAGTATCTATGCGTGGTACTTACAACACTTATCTGTAGAAGGGAGATACTGTTATCCTCATTTTACAGATAGGATAGTGAAACTCAGAGGCTAAGTGACCTGACCAAGCTCACATCGGAAGTCTCTGGCAGAGAAGAGATGTGAACCTGGCTTTCCCAAATCCCAGCTAGTACCTTAATCACTGGATCATCCTTTCTCTTGCTTAGAGTGAACTTACCACTGTGCTTAAAACTGTACTTTCCTTATATTGCTGTTATTAATCATCTCTAGTATGGAAATGGGCATTGCTCTGTGCAAAGTTGCATCCATGCCAAGCTCTGTAGCACATATCAGACTTTTGTAAATAGGTGGATCATCCCTCCCTAGGGCTCAGACTTCTGGCTAAGGTTCATCCCAAGGCTGGAATTTGTCCTAAGGGAGTAGAAAGTGAATGGAAGTTGGGTACCTACCTCCCTTAAGTCCCTTTGAAAATCCCAGTTGCTGTCACTCTCTCTGGTCAGCATTCTTTTGTGCTGTGCTGTTGCTCGTTACGTTTAAGATTTGCGTGTGCTTTTCTCATCTTTTTTGTTTTCCTCCTGAGGCTGTATTTGTGCTGTCAGTTGTTACATGCACCAGACATACTTTGTTTGGAAGCATTGTTAAAAAGGTTCATTTTAGAAAAATGTGTGGTTTGAATAATGTGCGTTAATTACTTGCATGATAAAAGTCGATCAATAAGCTAAACAAACAAATCTCTCTCTACTCAAATGGGCTCCTGTCACGATTTTGTTATCAAATGGTTGCCCTCCTGCCATCCTGAATCCATAAATGGGAAACCCATTTTCTTTTCCAGTGCCTTCAGTTACGTTTAATTGAGTGGGAAAAGACATTTATTTTTTCCCCTCAAAAGACGCCAAATCCCTTCTGTGCATAACCACAAAAAAGCATCATCTCTGTGTCTTTTTGTGCAAGACATAGGCTGAGTCTTGCTCTTTCAGCATATTTCACAGCTAGCATTTTTGCTAGTGTGCTGCAGAGGCAGGTGGGCCCACAGGGACATTCCCTGCCCCTTCCCCACCCCAGTCCTCCCAGTAGATATATCTGTCAAGGAGAAGACAGCAACACTTTATTTAGTTTTAAATGATCTAATAATGTTTCCTTGCTCACATTTACACTGTGCCTTACTTCCATTTTACTTTTATGATGCACAGGGTCCCAATTGATGTGAATGGATGAGCACAATACAACCAAATCATAAATTTGCTGCATCCATTATTAAAGGTGCCCCCTTGCTGCTGTTTAGAAAAATCTCAGTACATTTTATTTCTTGTATGGAGAGGGAGTCCTGAGAGCCACTGGGATCCAGGGGGCAGTTATGCAGTGTGGAGCCAAAAGAGCCCTCCCTTCTTTTTTTTTTTAAACAGAGGAGGAGACTGATTTTTATTTGTCTTTTGTAGCACATGCTCTAACAGAGCAAATTTATATTATGTTGGCTAAAGCATACGGTCCTCAATGCAATGATTACACTGAGAATCACTGACTGTCCATGAAAAACCAACCAACAGCAGCTCAATCATCCTCATCTTTAAGTTTCTTGGCTAGGTAGTTTAAATACCTGCAAGTGGATGTTATCTGTGTGTTGTCATTTGAACTGCTTCTCTCTGTTAAAACAAATACAAGATTGTTCTGCATTAACCTCGCAGCTCACAGTTATGTTTTGGACCATTAGGGCAGAATACTGTTGTATTTCTTTTTCAAATAAGGTCTTTTATCATAGCAGTATGACATGAGTCACAGGGGGATCAATTTTCTTATGAAACCATCAACACTCTCCCTTCTAAAGAGTTGTAAATAGGATGATCATTTTAGCAGGGAGGAAGATGAGGGGCTATTCTGCTGCTGATCCCCATTCCACCAATAGCCATTGGGAAGGAGATGCTGATACAGAAGGATTTTCTAAAGTACTCCATGTTGATTGAATTCTGCTTCCATTGAAGTCTATGGTAAGCTCCCAGTACCTGTCAGCTGGTCAATGGAGCTACTCTGAAGATCTGGCCACCACTTACTTCCACAGAAGTAGAGTTAGGCCAGTGCTGAGCAGATGGCTTTCATCTTGGACTCAAGTGTGTCACACCTGCAATATACTTGAGGTTTCCCCATCTTGAGAATGAGGGTCCTTAAGTTAGTGCCCAGATTAGGTTTTCTGCACTGCAGCAGATAGGGCTGGTGCCTACAACCATGTCTTCTGCTGGGATGCACTCAAAGACAGTCAGGGTGGGTCATTTTTTGGAAAATGCACTTTTCATATGATTAAAGGGTCACATCAATGTTGCTTGCAGTGGTGTTGGTACTTTGATAGGTGGCACTTACTGGGCAGTGGGAGGAAGTTACCTGCCTCTGTGATGTGCCAATAACACAGTAAGGAGCCAGTCAACTTAATACAGAAAAATTATGGTCACTCAAGATCACAAGGCACTTTCTGCTAGAGTAAGGATATTCAACATGGTACATTGGCTAAATTACAATTTAGGTAATTGCATTCTGTCTATCTACATTTTCCCCGGACATTTAACTGGATGCTGTATTTGTCTTACCTTCCTGTCCTCAATTTTTGTGTACTGTTCAACTGTTAAATAGTTGATGTGTTCTTCCCCAGAAGGAGGAGTGCTTCACGGATAGGACAAGTGATCTCTACATCATTAAGTTTGTAAAGCATATAGCAAGAAAGGTGCTAAATAAATGCTGGATGTAACTGCAGTGCTAGAATAATAATAACAACAATTACCCTTTATTATTTGCATTTGATTTATGATTATAAGACAATAGGTCTAGTTAACAATCTTTCCTTTGTGCAACAATTCTTTTTAAATATTTTTTTTTATTTTGGCTATTATTTGCAATAAGATTTTGGCATTCTGGGCTCCTTTCTTCTTAGCTTTAAACCCAGGTGTGGTAGCAATTTGCCTTTTTTGTGCTTATGAGAGGTAGCAATGCACAGGTTATTGATTGTCTCTCTCTTAAAAATCAACAGTATGTACAATATGAATATGAATAAATAATGAATTGTTGATGGACAGGATTTGGATCTGCAGTGTGCTGTTTGGGTAGAATTTTTTATTTTAAACATTAGCCTTTGTGTGTGCCACTTTTGCATTTTATTTTCTGCTGCTGAGAATATTGCTTCCCGTTAGACTGTGTCTAGGAAACATTTTCAAGCCATTCCTGTGGGACGATAACTTGGATGGTGAATTTCCACAACTGACATTATGAAATAAGTGCTCCAGGACCTGCAGGCTGATCTTCATTTGCTTTACTGTAACCACAGCTACAGATATCTGTCTGCTTACGTGGAACTTTATTCAGTACAGAAACTAATAGCGCCAATGTGGTATTGCTTAAAAAGTTATATATATAAAATACTACAGGAAGAGTATCACGTACACCATGCATTCTAACATATAGTCCTGTGTAACTGATGATATATAACCATCCACTTGGTAACCCTTCGTTACTAAGGGACTAATTTTTAAAACATTGAAAACACATGTTTGCATCTGTGAGGCTAATTTAGGCACACAGTTATCATGACTAATCATACAAATGGCCAGCTGTGTATGTCATTAGGTTGTTGCCCAGGCAGATGACCGACTTGTATAAGCAATTGTGTTAAGTGTGCGCAAAGTAGGCATGTGGCTATGTGCCCGTTTCTACTTTTTTTAATCAGGCCCTGAGTGTTTTTAATTATTAACCCTGTCAATGCTTCAGGTAAAGCTGTGTTACCATGCATGACTAGAGGGGCACTCTGAGGTAAGAGATGAAGAATGCTTTCTAAATTTGAACCTCACCGGAAGATTTACATGGTCCCAGCCCGCTCTGTTAGCACATGAGAGACTGGAGGGGAGACTCTGTGATAGAAATGAGTGAAAGTACACAGGGCTTCCATCAAAACTCATTAACACACATATGAAGGGGTGGATAAGGAAGATGGTGGAAGGAAGAGGTTGGGATCCTCGGTTTTTTTGCTTAAATGGACCATCCCTAATCTTCAGAAAGAATTGGTTGTAAGAATTGACAAGGGATTATTTTAGTAAAAATACAGACTGAACCAGTTCACCAGAAATAGGTGTTTCCATGCCCAAGATCCTTAAGGATTTCCCCACTGAACTGCAAGGGTTTTACCTGTAGAGTGTGGGCAGGACTGGTCTTTGGTTTGGTTTTTCTTTTCTTGCTGCTGTCTTTGCTGGACTTTGCCTCTATACCAGGCCCAGATCCAAACACCCAGGCAGCCTGGGAAGCTGCAGATCCAGGTTTGGCTCAAAATTTGTGGCATGGGCCCACCTTCCAAATGCCATGAAAACTGTAAAAATTACAAAGGGCAAAGCCAAACTCTGATGTTCATGTGCAGTTGAAATGAATGGGAAGTTCCCACTTCTGTAGAGTGCTGCATTAGGGTACTACAGGAGTGTATTAGTTCCAAATGGGAAGACACTTTTTATAAGTAGAAAAGGCCAGGACAATTAGATTTTGTATAATATACCTCAGTGTCTCCAGCCAGCCAGCCACCCACAGCTATTCTGCTGTCTGTGCAGTGGCAGCGATTGTGCTGTCTGTGCAGTGAATGGAGAACAGACTTGCTGGTAAGTCTTGCTTTGCAGCTGAGATGACAGTGCACACACAGCACAAGAGACCAGAGTGACTTTCAGCTCCCTTGTGCTATGTGCGCACATACAGGTCAGTTGCAAAGGGAAACGTTGCCTGTATCTATTAACTATTTCTTGTGTCCTGGGGCCGGATCCTGGCTGGTGCTCAGCGGAGGTAAATGATAATGAAGGCTGAGCAACTCTCAGGATTAGGCCCTTAGAGCTCAAATCTAGAATAAGGGTTGGCCAGAATCTGTCCCACAGTTTCTACCTCCTGTACAAAAACAAACCATTAATACAGCACACCACACCACCAGATGTGTCACTGAATATGGTTTTGGGCAGTATTCCAGAAATATATGGATAGCTCAACAAGAGAGCTCTGATAGTGACCTTCAACAGCCCCTCAGAAAAGTGTGCAGTCTTCCTGTGTGCTACAAACGTTGGTTTACTTTTTGTGGTGCAGTTGTCTCTGGGGAACAGGTAGAGGGTGAGTAAAAAACAGAGGACTTGGAAGTGCAATGGAAATACAGGTTAATCTCAGACTTGTCACAAGAACAATGAGAAGGAGTAAGTAGCAGCCCTGCTACTTGAGATTTTATCTCATTGCTGAATACTTAATGATTATTGCAACTGTCTATGTCTACTGGAGATGGAGTGTGTGCAGGTACATTTACATATTTATTCATCAGATTCCAATCCCTTCGTGCGGAAGTTGGATTTTCCCAGCATGACATCCATGGCTGGAAACAGACATACTGAAACCATCAGTACCATAGAATTATCACCACTTTGTTAGCTGTGTAAGCCTTAACGGTCACCTCTGTTATCTTCTTTAACCCGGGCTTTCATCTGATCACTGAGGCCTTTAATGCAATGTAGCTCAATTTTGTGTGCTTCACTCTCCACCCTTCACCTTCTCTCCGCTCACATACTGGATTATGTGGACTAATTAAGGCAGGATATTGTGACTCTAGATTAAACCATTTTATTCGGCGCATGCACACTATAAGGGTGTTCTTGAGTGTCAAAGATTTTGCTGTTATATGGGCAAGTCATTCCCTCTGTCTGTCGCTCTCCCTGCCCCAATAGATGTGGAAGCTGGTGCATGAGGGAGGTGGGAATGGCATTCTAGGAGGCTACCAGGTGCAATCAGCACCCCTGCCACCAGCAAAGCTGTTCTCCCTCGAGCTCCAGTTGCGGAAGCACAGAGGGGTAAGTGTGGAGACAGACCAAGGATATGGCTGGTGGAGCTGTGACTACACACAGTCAAATCCAGGATTGCAACCCTGAAAGGATCACCATAGTAACCAGGGGGTAGAGCATGGGAAGGGATGGGGGAGTGCAGCTCCAACTCTGCTAGAGTGAGAGGGGGTGGACCCTGTGACGGGATCCCCAGGGTGCTGGAACTATGGGACCACTGTGCCCTCTTAACTCTCTCCAGCCTGGGCTGTCTCCCAGAATGCCTTGCTAGTGACCAGCCGCAAACCCCTCCAGACTCTGTGATCACTCAGCACAACCGCATGTGGAGCCCCACACATCAAGCTAGATTGCATGAATGCTCCCAGAGCCACTCATGAATCTCACAGAGAAAGGTACCAGCCCAATCTCCCTAATTCCCAGCACTTCACTTCAGGACTATACCATCTTGCACTGCTAAAAATGGGCAGTACAGATTTATTAACTGATTGACCACTTCAGCAATGGAACGAGGACATACACTAGCCTTTGCAAAACCTGAGCAGATTGGCCACACATTTCATACAAACTCATTGGTAAAGATGAACAGTTAAACAAATGTATTGACTATGAAAGATCAGGTTTTAAGTGATAGGCAAAAAGTCAGAGTTAGTTACCAAAAGAAAAGAAAATATAAGCATGCAGTCTAAACTCTCAACCCTACTAGACCGGGCAACATCTAGATTAAGCAGCTTTTCTCACCCACTGAATATTGAAGTACTGAATATTGGGTAGTAATAATAGTACCTAGCCCTTATATAGAGCTTTTCATTTGTAGTTTTCACCATGTTTTATAAAGGAGATTAGTATTATTAACCTTGTTTTATGGATCGGGGGAAGGTTATGCAAGGACACCCAGCAGCAGAGCTAGGACTAGAACTCACATTTCCTGAATCTCAGCTCAATGGTCTAATCATTAGGCAACACTGCCTCCCTGCCTAGTGTAGGGTGACCAGATTTTGTCCTGATATTATAGGGACAGTCCCAATTTGGGCTCTTTTTCTTATATAGACTCCTATTACCCCACCCCCACTCCCTGTCCTGATTTTTCACATTTTCTATCCAGTCACCCTCACCTAGTGACTTCACTGAGACTCTTTAAGGTGAATAGGGGCTGTGGCCTGGGACCCATAGGAAGATCTGGTAGTTTTTTAAAGAGCAGTGTCTGCTCTCAGGCTCCTTAACCTATGAATAAAAACTGGGTAAGACTTTCTAGACTGCAGCAGCTGGCCACCCCCATGGGAAATGTACGAAGGAGTCTGACCGGTCTCTGCCTTCGTCTTCCTTTCTGTCTCCCTAACATTTCGTGACTTTGTTCTTTGTTAAAAGACCTACAGTGGAGGGGATACAGCCACTCTTTGTGCCAGAGATTTGAATTTCATCCCTTCCAACACCAAAAATCAATACTCCTGTGGAGAAGTAGTGGGTGCTATTTTCTAAACCTTGTTTACAGCTCTACCGTCTTTTCAGGCACGTTATCTGATTCAGTGTCTTCTGCATACTTGACCAAATTTTACAAAGCATTTTCTGAGCATATAATGACACTATTATCTTCATTCACCCTGCTGAGAGTAGCACTGGTCTTACAATAAATATCTACTTCAGGATACCCAAGTACGGTATGTATTATCTGTCCAGCTGTGGGGAAAAGCCCTTAAATCCCCAAAAGCACTGGGGTGTGACAAAGGTCATCAGCTGGCACTGTACCTTCAGCTGGATTGAAATATATATATGAGCTATGACTGCTTTGTTTGAAAAAAGAGATCACTGATGCTGATGGTATTGTTCAGCTTTTTTTGCTTTTCTGCCGATGAGGTTGTAGATAGCTCAATCAGCCCTGGAGAACTTCAGATCTATATTAAGCCTGAACCCTGAACTGTTTTGCTTGTAACACTCAAATCTCAAAGTTTTATTTATTTATTTATTTAGAATAGCAATGGTATTTGAACAGATCCACAGCTACTTAGGGCTTTCTGGGTGTCACTGTGCTACAATCCCTGGCCACCTGGAATTTCAAGGCAGCAGAAGCAGGGATAGAACTGAGATCTCCCCACTGAAAAATACAGCCCTTGCACTTGATCTAAAGAAGAATGACCATCAGTAGCATAGGGCCAATGACACATAGTTAAGCAAGTCTGATTCCAGCTGTGGATGGCAATGGTATATGCTCTCTCTCTCTCTTTCTCTCTCTCTCTCTCTCCCTCCCTCTCGCTCTCTGTCAGTGGTTCATTATAATAGTTTGCAACAATATAGCCTCTTTTATTTGTGGCTCTCAAAGTTCTTTGCCTTCCTTAAAGGATGAATCTTTTTGTGAGGTACAAACCCATTTTGCTGACAGGTAAACTGAGCCACTGGGGGCTTAAATGACTTGGCCATGCAAGGTCTCACAGGGAGTCACTGGTATTGATAGTCCTTAGTACCCTGAGTCGGCCCATTTGTTACAATATCTTTTTAAAAAAAGCATACCACTAGGAGGGAGGCAAAGCCGTGGTTAGACTGTTTGCTCATATTACACAGAATGATACCTTTCTTTTACCCTCATCCTCCATACTTGCTGCAGCTTGGTGAGGGAGGAGTGAAAGGGGGCTTTATGTCCATATCAATGCTAAATCTTGGAGCAGCGTTAAATTACTCCTGTCTGCCCACAGCCTCCAGAGGCTCTTCTTCAGAGAAGAAGGGTTCTCCACCCACATTCCCTTTTTCCTGGGAAACACACGCTGTGCCGCTTGGGGAATTTCCCCATGCCAGGGTTCCCCCACTACTCAGATATGCTGGATTTAAGTCTGCTGTGTGACCCATTCACAGTGACGACGACCAACACCATTAATCATTACTTCGCCTTCTCCTAATACTTTTGGATCCTGAAAGTTGCTAGGAGCACAAAGATAAAGGTTACTAGGAGGTTAAAAGGTAAAGTCCAAGGATATGTTTGCCGTCCCATGGGGCTTTATTTGCAAAGAAAATGCAGTCGTGAATGAGTCAGATAAAGTTAATAAACATATTAGTGAAGCCTCAGAACCCTCACCATTTCATTCCTGCTTTAGAATAAGAAAACCTCTGCTGGGTTTTATTCAGTGTCACATTCTAGCGGGGGTGCAGGGAGGGACTTTGCATCTTCCAGGACATTTGTTCAGTGTAGTATGCTCAGTCAGCTTTCAAGACACAGGGAATGGGATTTGAATGGCAGGTATGCAGCACATATATATATATTCCTGTTCTTGAGGGAGGCCCACACTGATTCCCCTGCTGTGGGAAGGGAGCAGAAGAGAGGGGAAAACTCCCCTTGCAGAGATACCTGCACATTCCACCATCCAGGGCAGGGTGAGGTTTGCCCTTTCCTCACCCTGGAATAAGCATGAAGTTCTGCCGCAGGCATGAGTCTCAGGGATCAGCTGAAGGCCAAAATCTTCACAGCTGCTTTGTGCAGAGCTCCCCTGCTCCTTTCCCCTACCTCCCTATTAGCACGGTTTCAGAGGAGCCATGCTAACAGGGCTTTCCCTCTGAGAAGCAACCCCACGGACCCCCATTTACATGCGATTCCACAGCACAAGAAGGGCCACTACTCAAGGGCTGAGAGAGAATCCAGAGTGTTCTGGGCTGGAAATAAATCTGTTGGGGAAGGGTATTGGCCTCCAGGGAGAGGGTTCTCCTGAGTGGAAAGAGTTAAGAGCCCATGTAAACAGCCGAACAAAAGAAACAAGTTACAGTGCACAGCAGCAACAAATGTGGTCCCCCTTATTCTGGAGTTCCGTCCACTCAATGTTTACATAGGGACAGACACTGATTTCATTTGTAACAGAATCGGGACCCTGGCTGTCCTGCAACATTCAGAGAATAGCCATGCATTCTGGATATTGAGAAGCCTAGCTTTTGGATGCTTATCCAAGCTCTGGGCTTTTGGAGGTTTGCTAATCCCTAGTTATAATGTAGTGTATCAAGGAAGAAATTGCCTTTGGTTTTAAAATAGTTAGGAGCCAGTAATCTCCTCTCAGAGAGTTTTCCTGTGATGAGTGGTAGGAAAGAGAGAAACCCCTACATAGACTCTTTCCCTTTGTTTCCAAAATAATGTGTTTTCAGAACGTTTTCTGGGCCTGATGAGACATCCCAAGACACACGTTATTAGGTGGTAGGATAATGAGACAACTGAGTGGCTGCTTTCAGCATTTGAAAGCCGGGCATTACCCTCCTCTGGAAGTATACCCTATTGTTCTGTGTCTCAGCGCCTGATAAAATAAAAATGTGAGTGTTTGGAAAGTCTCTAATGACAGCAGCTCATTAAAGTGCATGGTTAGATTCCTGGAATTAGGACTTAGATTAAGAATTGCGGCTCTGGAATTAGCAAAGATCTGTACGATGCCAAGATGGGGCCACATATCAGTGCAATTATTCTCCACGGGACCAAGAGAAAACAAAAAGGAGGAAATGACTAAGCAACTGTGTGCCATTAAGCAAGTGCATGGCACTGGTTAGATTAATTGTGAGTACTCTGCTAGATGGAGAAGCTTTTAGTCATCAGAGTCTCCTGGCTTCTAAAGGGTGACACTGTGAGAACAGATCCTAAGGTACCAGTTAAAAAAATAAGCCAAAGGAAAATGAAAAGGAAGCCAGAAGGAATATAAAATCATTAATAAAACTCCTAATATAGTGGAAGAAATGTCAGTAGGAATGCAGAACTAATGGGGCAGTCTTCTGAAAATTTTCTTTTCACTGAAATTTTAAATAATGCCACTCATTTCCTTTTTGACATTATTCATCTTTAATCTTACAATTCAGCAAGAGAAAAGCTGTAAATTTGGGATACTGACCCTTGTCTACATATTTACCAGATAGTAATTGCTCAAAGATTTATTTATTAGCCAAGAGGTGATTGATTTATGGGAGTTTTGCTTGATCAAGTTAATTACAAATGATAATTTACGATACCTTTTTGCTCTTTGGAAGGTGTGGTAGTTGGGGGAATGTTTCCCCATTGTTCTTGAGAGTGATAATGTTGGTGCAGTGATAACATGTTGACATGGGTCTAGATCAACAGTGTGCTTTTGGATCACTTACCTGTGGGAGATAAAATGGTTACCACCATCAATAATCTACTTGACATGGAGCCAGAAGTTTTAGCAAAGTCAAATTGAAAGTGTTATTTCCTTATGACTGGGGTAAATCAATTCACTAATGTTCAAACTCTGAAAAAAAATATTTAAATGGTAATTTATTCATAATTCTACCAAGAAAAATTAAATAAAACTCAAAAGCTATTGTACTTCACAAGAAAAAAAGTTCTTCATAAATATTAAATTAAGAAAAATGACAGTTTATTAGAACAGAAGCATAGTCCATTATATAAGCACAAACTTTATTTTTAAACATGCTAAGCAAGGTGGGTAGCTTTGCCTGGAACGTGAATAAGAGCTTGTTAATGCCAATACAACCTTAGAATGTTATCCAGTAAAAAAAAATTGTAAATAATAGATCTAATGATGTAAATGCACCCCCTTAGAAGAGAGACAGCACCTCTCTACACTTGATAAAAAAAATGTCAGCTACATGTATTTAAAACAAATTAGGCTTTTCTGAATATTTTGAGCTTCTTAAACAGATGGTCAAGTCAGAGGATACGTTCAAGAGTACTTTGGAATATTGAGACTAATGCTGATCTCACATAAACCAGGTTTAATACCCCTAAGTCAGTGCGGCTTAATTATCTTTTTTAGTACTTTACTGATTATGGATGAATTCAAATCCTTGATTAAAGTTAAACAAGTGTTTAAATGCTTTGCGGATTTAGGACCTAAATTTAGTACCACTTTAGGACCTGTGAAACTATATAAATGTCAGTGGAACTAAATGAGTAGTTCCATTGACATTTATATAGTTTCACTGGTGTATATTTGGGAGGTATTCAAAATCCAGAATTTATTCTGGACTTTCCTTCTTGGGATGATCTCTAGTCAGTGTCAGAAATGTTGTGAACCCCAAGAATTAAAAAAATCATGAGTCATCCCCCCAAAAACATCAATAAACAATGAGATTTTCTTAACATCATGATTTTAAAAATAATAAATTTGAGAGGCTTTTTTTATTTGCCTGATCACCCTTGAGCCTTTAGCATCCACTTTTTCAAGTTTTTCACCATAACCGTGAGGACTAGAAATGTATTCTTTTACATGAAAGCTGAGATTTGCACATAAGCATGTGACTCAAGGAGTTGGGGCATTAAGAAAAACACCAAATATCATGAGATGTGATGAAATTATGAGAATTGGCAAGCCTGGTAAAACTGGGTATGGATTAGGTGTTCTAGAACTATTACCATGTGTGTTCCTGATAGGAGTCCTGTTCACGCTGAACTCTGGGAGTCTGTGGCATTTGGATGAACACTTCCAGTTCTGGCCCTTCTCTCTTTCCCTTTTATTTTATTCTTTTATTTTAAATCCCCTCTCAAAATCTGCCTCAAACTAGAGTTTCTTAACTCTAAACAATAAAAATAAGACATGAAAAAATTCTTTGTTACCCTCAGGCATTTATTTTAAACTTCCTAAGTAACTGCATTGTAAAGTTTTCCTGTCCCCTATCCTTCCCCTTTCTTGTTCTTGTTTCTCCATGACAGGCTTTCTATCTTATTCTGTACCATGAATGGGGCTAGATATGTAATAAATAATAATATACTGAATTGGGGGAAATATACAAGTGGATTTGATTTTGCAAAACCTCATTGGTCAGGTTTGTTTTGTTTTACAAAACCAATCTGCTACAAAACAGAACAAGAGCGGGATATACCTGAGAACAGTGTTGGGCCTGTTGCTATTGTGTCAGCAGAAAGGGTTCTAATATGCAGACCACCGCTACCACCATTAGTAGACTCCCTGTGCAGGGCAACTACAAGCATCAAAGAGCAACAAAAGAAAAATATCAGTTCTGAACCAAGGCAAATCTGTGAAACTGATTAGGGGCTGGAATTTTCAGTATCTTAAGGGAGTTAGGCATCCAACACTCATTGACCTGCAAGGGGATTCAGGCACCCAAAGGCTCCTTTAAAATTCATAGCCTTGAAAAAACCTGAGCTGTAGATCAGGTTTCATTTTTTTTTTCCAGACAAGCTGGCCCATCACTAATTACCACGAAGCAACTGACCTCTTCCAAAGCCACATACTGAGGCTTTTCTCTTGGCTGACAGACAACTGTCAGCCAGGAAAGAGCTACTAATTAGTAACTGACAAATATAAATGTGCTGGCTTCCCTGAGTACAGTATCACTGGATGATAGTAATTAATTGTTCATAAATTCCCAGAGGTTGACCTGAGGTCTGCTCAGCTACTCTCGTGCCTTTCAGGTTTGCAGAGTGAGGTGAATGTTGTTGGTTGGAGCAGCAGGTGGGAGTGTTCCTAAGTCTCCAAACTTCTGGAGACAGTGACATGCTGTGCAGGTTTTTACCGTAAATGTAGGACCATAAAATAAAGCAGCACATTTTACAATCAACCTGGCACACTCTGCTCTCGTTTCCGCCATGGCAAATCCAGAGTAAATACACTGACTTCAGCTCACCTGCTGCTTTGACTCATGCTGTTCTAGCACAACTATCCCGCATGCTGAAGATGGAGGTGAATCTTTATTTCACATTTTCTGATTTTCTGTTTTCATTTTGTGGCACAAGTATTTTAATATTATGGAAGCATTGGGATGTTTAATTCTGGAACTTCCAGGAGTCATGGAAGAAAATGTGTCATGGGTGCAAATAGTGGTAAAAACAGTGGTGTTTTTACTTAAGAAAAGAAAGACAGAAATAAATGCTTGTTTATTAGGGGAGAGCCTAGGAACCAGCCAAAATCAGGACCCCATTTTTCTCGGCACTTTACAAACACAGAGTAGCAGCAGAGCCTGTCCCAAAGAGCTTACTCTCTAAATAGACAAGGCAGATGAAGAATAGAGGACAGGAGGAGAACATATAGACAAAGCAACCAGTGTGGTGGCAGCAAATGTCATCTTAGTTACAAGCTTTTTTATTGTTGGTGGGGAGGTCATTAGCAGGGGATTAGCTAAATAGAAAGACAAGGGAAGGAATGAGAGTGAGAGAGACAGCACAGAGGAAAAGAGACAGGGGATCAAGGTAGGAGGGGAAAGCCTGGAGTGAGGCTTGATGAAGAGATTAACAGGTTGGAGCAAATGGACAATTTTCACAGACCCTTTCAGACTTCCCTTCGGTCTCTTGGGTTGGAGAGCAGAACCACTCTGAAGTAGACACTGCCATGAGCATGTATTAGGAATTGTAAGGATCTTTGGGCCTCAGTTCCACAAAGACTTAGACTCCCCACATGCACCAAGTTAAGCTTTTCCAGAGCCTTACTGTGTGAAACTGTATTCTCACCCCTTATGGGAATTAAGCTCTACCCAGGAAGGTATACATAATCCAGAATTCCAAAGAGCGGGGGGCTGATTTTTCAAGTGTTCAGCACCCCCAACTTTTTAAAAAGTTTTAAAAAATGCTTAGCTCCTAGCAACTCCCATTGCAACAATTACAGCCAGAATTTCAAAGAACTGAGCACGCAGTGCGCTCTTTTGAAAATCCAGCCACTTATTGGGTGCCTAAATGAAAGCCTGAGTTCTTTTTTTAAAAAATCTGGCCTCAGTTGTGGGTGCTGAGTCCTTCTGGAAATTCCAGTCATAGTAACACAGCCCAAGAGGGGTGTGGAGGGGGAATCGACCTAAGATACGCAACTTTAGCTATGGGAATAGCTTATCTGAAGTCAATGATTTAGGTCTACTTACCGTGGCGTCTTCATAGTGCTGAGTCGACTGCTGACGCTCCCCCATTGACTCCGCCTGCCCCTCTCACGGTGATGGAGTTCCAGAGTTGACGTGAGAATGCTCGGTGATCTATTTATCACATCTAGACTAGACTTGATGAATCGATCTCCGATAGATCGATCACTAGCTGCCAATCCAGCGGGTAGTGTAGACCTGGCCACAGAAAATAAGATTACACTATATGTGCATAGTAGCCATCACTCCTGAAAGTTAAATCTCTCCACCACATAATTTCCTCTGGAAAATAATAATAGCAAAATAATAAACCTACAGCGGAGCCATATAATTAACTTCAAAACCTTCTTGTTATCACAATGCTTAAAACAGTGAATTTATTTTAATAATTTTTAACCTTTCAATATATTAAAACAATAGAAATTCTGTATTTATTTTTTTATTTAGACCATGTGCAAAATTAATTGCCCTAGTACAAAGGATGATTAAAGCCCCGATCAAGCAAAAATTTAAGCACATGCTTAACTTTAAACAGGTGAACAATACCACTGAAGTTAATGTGACTACTCAACTTGCATAAAGTCACTCACATATTTGTTTGCTGGATCAGGACCTGAGTTTGGTATAACATGCACAGTATAGAAGAAAGAGTTTACAAAGGGAGGGTTTAATCTTGCTCCTATAGAAGTCAATGCAAATTTTGTCTTTGACTAAAGCTGGAGAAGAAATGGGCCCTGTAACATGGTACTCAGCATGGACTTGCAGCTCAGCATAACCCCAACACACTTTTTCCAAGCACGGTACAACAATCAAACCACTTTAAAAAATGATAAAATTGGTTTAAAAAATGTGTCCCAGAGCAAATACTTGCATGGCAAGTATGGGTTTCAAGTGCACTTTTATGGTCATTTATCACCCTATAAACTTCCTAAAATAGGACTTATTTTCCACCAGGAATGACTGATTTGTTATGGAAAACTTATCCAGCCTTTACAGTAGCAGCACAGACATGCCTCTGTTATGCAAATTGTTCTGTTATGGGAAAATACCTTGCATGTTATTTCACAAGCAAATTTACATTGGTCTGTAATTGATCAGGTATGCTCCGTGCAAAGGCACAGAAGGGTTAATGCTGTCTTTTCGAAAAGGACTTTTATAGATTGTGACAGCCTTCAAAAAAATTCAGGGGGAGGTCTTTATCATTTGTATTCTGTAGCTGTTACAGTCAGCAAGCCATGCATTGAATGTAAAGGGGAGCTGTTCACCATCGGTCACTGAGTCCCCGTCCCAGGATTAAATGTGCACAGCCCAGTTCCTATAAGAAAATAGATTTTTCCCTCCGTGCTCTCCCGTCACATATAGCAGAACAAGCAAACCCTTTTGTATTTTCATTTACGGTCACTAGGGGAAGAGCCGTCAAAATTATTGTATGGCGCAGTGATTGTTATGATCAAACTCAGGTTTACTGGAGAAAGTGGGAGGGGAGGAAAGAGAGCTCAGGAGCACCGGAGCTTTGAGCCGTGCATCTTGGGCAGGGGCCATGTGGGATTTCTGCCACTTTTGTACTCCTCTGACCCTGAGGTTTGCTAGAAGCTCAGGGATGCTCTATGTTACATTGGCTTTATAGCCCTCCAGGATCCCGGAAGCACACTCCCAACCCACCTTGGAACACCCAGTTTGCGTCTGTGGGTGAGGGCAGAGTAGGTGGCATAGACCCCACTATGCCAGCCTGTCACACGATGATTCTCCTGTACAAAGGGAAAGCAGCTAGGGCAATTTTATGGCTGCTTTGTATTGCCAGAGCAGTCAGATGGGGTGGGGTGAGATTGAATCAGATCCTGCATTTTTATTAGCTGCCATGAGCATTCAGCTCAGTCTGCCTCCACTCAGACTCCTGCAGACCTCTAGCTTCCACTGGACATGCTCAGGACAGGCACTAGCATAGCTACTGACAGACTAGTGTGAGATATTACCCTTACTTACACTGGTTTTAGCTGCTTTAATTCCTCTCTCAGTTTTGAAATAACAATGCACATAGCTGGTAAGTAGATTGTGAAATACTTCTCAGAATCACTTAATTAACCTTATGCTGCCTTTCCATCCAGTAGGCATGAATCGTTCTGGATTTCCCAGGCCATGACTCTCTCTCGTCTGGTTTACATTGTGACTTTAACTAGGTGCGACATGGACTTGGGCATCTGGTCTGTTGATGTGTACAGGCCTGCACAACTCAGAAAGCAACGAGGGCCGTATTAGTGCAAAAAAAACAACTGCGGGCTGAAAAGCCCCACCCTTGCCCCACCCCCATAAGCTTGCCCCCACCCCACCGCTTGGCTTGCCCCGCCCCTATTCACTCCCCGCGGGCTGCACAGTGAGCCCATGCGGGCCGCATGTGGCCCCCAGGCTGCATGTTGTGCAGGCCTGATGTGTAAAATGATTTTGAGGTATATAACTTTGGTGGGGGCTGGTGCCTGCCATGACTCTGCTGCCTCTGATACAACTTCTGCCGTTCTCTTATCTGTTCCTGGAGCAATCATTTTTTCACCTTGCTCTTCCGTATCAACAGATATGAGAGATGTTTCAAGTATACCCCAGTGATTTCTCAACCATCCTAGTGCTCTGAGGCAGTATGTTGAAGTGAGAATGGGCTAAGTTTGGCAGGTTTCAGCTAGCACCTGAAATTCCTCACTTAACATCACCATTTCTGTGACTCTCACAACAATGTGACTCATGTAAGATCTTCTTCATCAGGCGTTAGTAAAAGTATTCATTGTTGGGGGTGTTTATTGTTGGTCTGTGTGCGTGTGCATGTATGCGATGATTTCTGCTCCCTACTCCTTTGCGTACATCTCTCCAGATTTGGGTCAGGGGGAGCTATAGGAGGAGTCATGCCTAAATGTCTTTCAGTGCTCCCCAGTTTTCTGGCATGTGGGCTTCAGGGGTGTTTCCTTGGCCATTAACACTGCAGAGTCTTTCTGGATCTACTTACACGGTCCCCAGTTTAATTAATTGCACATACATAAAAGCGTAATATAAAATTAATGTTGTAGGAAATGGTACAACATTTTTTTTTAAATCTCTATTTTTTGCTGGCCATTAACCCTACCTTAATTACACCAGTATGTCACTATTGGTATTTTGGAGATAAGAAGCAATGATGCTGAGAGAGAAAGTGAGAGAGAGAGAGAGAGAGATTTGTTCATCTTCAGTGACAAAGAAATGAAATTGGGAGTCTGATTGTGTCCCCCACCCTCCTGCAGCTGATCTGGTGAAATGCGATATTGCCTCAAGCACATCCTGATGAAAAAACTGAACTGACACTAAAGAAGCTGTTGTAGGGTGGGGGTGGGAGGCTGAAAAGGGAAGGGATCACATTTTTTAGATGATCTAAGGCCCAATTTTCATCTGGTGTAAACTGTAAACTTGACTCCAATTTACACCAACAGAGAATCTAGCCCCTTATCCTTTAGACTGAAAGATTGTTTCACCACTTACACAGTGCAGGGAGAAGGGTGTTGCAGGTAGCTTGTCTATTCCAGCAGCAGAGTAAATGCCTCCTGTTCTCCCTTCAGTGCCATGAGGGGAGTTTCTGTTGTATATGTACACCTGACCCAAACAACTTACATCCATGCACTGGTTTCCAGTGCACACAAAAAATCTGTTAATTTAACAGGGTTTTTTGCACACCACCTCTCAAGATGCTAAACCTTTCCCTGCCTTCCATGGACCTGGTACAATACTAAATCTGCAGCCATACAGTACTGCCGCAGTGTGAAACACCTTCCTTCAGCCCTTCCCAGGAGAAAGTGCAATAATTCACATGGAATTAGTCTAGGCTTGTGCTTGGACCCTTACACACTCAGCTCTCGAATCGGGAAACAGCCCCTAATTACACCAGTTTAGCTCACCCAAAGTCCCATCCAGTAGATACCCAGCATGATTAAGAAGTTGTAGATAGCATTAAGTCTATGATTCTGAATGCTCTTCTTTTTATTGACCCTTACCCTTGAAGGGTCAGTGTGGGTATGGGGATGCACTGCCTGCTTTCTACTCCCTGCTAACTGTGATACCCAGTGGCTCTGAAAGGCCCTTGAGCTTTTATCCATAATCCCAATAGTCACGTCTCATTCAAGTGCAGGGAAACCCTAAATGACTAAATTCCAGTCAATCAGAATGTATTTCTCCGGGGCTATGTGTAGATGAAGGAGCACCTCAGTGGAGCTGTGGAGGAGGGAGAGTGAATAGTAGGGAAACAGAGCACTTGAGAGCTGGAGGGAGCAAGCCAGAACCTGAGCAGACTGGGGGAACAGCAAGAAGTAGTGCTATGCATTGCTGCCCCCAGAGGATGCCTGCTCTAGGGACATCCATCAGCCAGCTGCAGGGTAACACTGCACAACCTTCCTCTTCCAACTGACTTCCCTTCCCAGGCCCCAGCTGCTATTCCCCCACCATCCTTCTCTACTATCCTGTCCTAGCCTAAGTGCAGAAACTTCACTCCTGGGACACTTAGAATCTCCACAAGATCTTCCCTTCTGTACTTTTCAGGGTTGGAACATCTGGTCATCCAAACGCCCGACTGTGTAAAGCCTTTGGATCCTCCCAGGACCTTCAGGGCTCACGGGTACGTCCCCTAGCCCACCCTCAGTCTCCTTTAATCTCACGTTTCCTTTTTTGCTAATGCGACTCAATCCCCTAGAGGCCAGTGAAAGAACCCTCCCGCCCCCTGCCCAGGTTTGGGGTGATGGGGGCGGCCCAGCATTGCAGGGAGTTGGGGAATCACTAAGGTTCTAGTAGGTAGGTTCTCTGGAGCTGGGTGGGTTTAAGAGCTGCCTGCACTTTATCCACAGGCAACTCATTTGAACCTGAGGTAGAGACAGAGCAGATCCAAGGGGCAGCTTTCCCCATTGTGACCCAGGAACCTCTTTGTGCCTGCTTGCAGAGGGTGCAGTGTTTTACAATGATCCCCCAATAATTCACCAAATGCTGGCATGTGAGGGCTCTACCAAGAGCCCAGAGCCCACTAGTCATGACTGTGAAATGTACCCGTGGGTAATATGTAAGAAGTTCTGTATCTATAATGAAAACTGTCACACCCACTCCCCACTGCATCTTTCCTCTGCCCGGTGTGTGGATTAGCTGCCATTGTGCAAGGCCCAGAGGCCTCCATTTTGGAAGGCAGGGGGGCCTAGCCTGCAAGGGGCAGAGCCAACTGTGGCAGCTCCGGTGTCTGTTCTGTTGGACTAAAAATAACGTCTGTTAAATACAAACTCTCATGCTTTAATACAAAGAACAGCACACCCTGCACTGCACTGCTCCCTTTGTCTGTCCAACACCCCGGGAAGCCAGACTCAGGGCTTGTCTACATGAACAATTAGGTCATGGCAAGATGGGATATAAATCTACTCCCAATAACCTGCCCTGCATTGTGGCCAGGTGGACCCTGCTAATGCACACTAAAAGCTCCCTCGTGTTTTTTGATCTATGCCACTCTGAAGAGGGAGTAGGTCAAAGTGCACTAGGGAACTATAAGTGCATGGCATCCAGTCCACACAGGCACTTAGTCAGCAGCAGGCTAATACAGGGTAGATTCGTGCCCTGCTTGCCATGAACTAAGCACTCATTAGAGTTGGTCAAAATTTTTGAATTAAAAGCTTTTTCAACAGAAAATTGAGTTTTGATGCATTTTTTTTCCTAGAAAAATTGCCCCATTGTCAATATTTTTCAACGAAATTCATAAGATTATTTTTTAAACTTCGTTTTGAGTTTTTGTCTTTGAAATGGTGGAAAGAGTGTGGGGGGGGAGGGAATTTTCCAGCTTTTTCTTACTTGTTTTACCCCCTACACACCAAAAAGGGAGGAAAGGCTAAAAAAATGAAAGGAGAGGGGAAAACCCCCACAAAAATTCAAAATGATTTTTTTCAAAATGAGAATAAAATTTTCACATGTTTAAAAAATGTTTTATAATGTTTTATCTTAAAAAATGAAGTAAATGTGAAAAGTTTGAAACAAAATTAAAACTGTTGTTTTTTTAAAAAGTTTTCACAACCCACCCCCCAAATTTTCACCAATCCCCCCTATTCACTCCTCCCATTTCAATGGCTCTCCTCTCTGTGCTCCTTTCTTTCACGCCCTTATCTAAGCAGAACACACACTCGGTAGCACAGGAGTGAGAGCATGCTGAACTTTTGAACCCACAATATTCAAGTGGGTTCGAAATGAGGTAAAAGGCATTCGTCCTCACTCAGATATCTGTGCTTATTTAAAAGCGGGTACATTTTAACAATACAACCCCACCATCCTTTTTGCAAGTTATATGCAAAATATTTCTAAGGCTTTGTCTACATGCCAAATATATTCATGTCAGGGGGAATCTGGCAACAGAACAGCGATAGTTAAAGTTAAGTTGTAGTTGAGGTTACCACTTCTGTTCTTCTGTCCTTGGTCAGCTTTGCCTATTTTGATTGTAAGCTCTTTGGGCAGTGTCTTACTATGTACAGGGCCTAGCATGATGGGGTTTGGATCTCTAAAGGAGCTTCTAGGTGCATATACATAATAACGGTAAATTGTTCCCTAACCTGGTGGCAGATCTCAGTTCTGCTAGCTGATTCAGGCAGACGGACCTTTGCAGCCGCATAGCGGTCCATGAGCTTCCATTTGTGCTAAGCCCCAATGAAGTCAGAGGGGTTCCACTTTTGCGTAGGTGTCTGCTTTTGCAGATCAGCTTCCAGTATCATGTCCATGCTTCCAATATTATAGAATAAACCAGCACTTAACTATCAATGTAAGCAACCTGGTGCCAGATCACAGTAAATCAGATGTAACCATTTCTTTCTCACAGCAATACCACAGGCCACATTGAGCCAAACTGATCCCTGAGGTAGAGCATGGAAATCATCAGTGAACTCAGCGGAGTTACACCAGGACTAGATTTCCCCCTCCCCCACCTGTGCTTTCACAGGACAAAACGGAAAGGGAAGTAGTGGTCCAGTACCTCCCAATGCATGCTATCCACTGACATTTCACGCTGACCAGCAAGAGCAGCATATTAACAACCTCCACACCTGAATCTGCTTCCTTTCTACAAAACTCAAAGCAGACGTCACTCTCCAAGGTTTTAATTAATTCTCTCTCTCTCTCTTTTTTTTCCCTTTCCCCTTTTGGGTCAGACTCTTAAGTGTCTATCAGTTTGATGGCACCCTAGGGAGTCTTTTGTTCTGAATAGGTGAAAAATTGTACCCACAAAAAGAGTTCCCGTCCGATCAATTCTCTCTAACAATTTTATTGATTAGCTGCAGTAACATTTTTCATTTATTAATTATGAGGAAGATGTTCCAGGGATTTCTTAAAAGTTAACCATTGTGATTTCCCCTCCCCTGGTTATAACCTGGCTTCAGTTAGTTCTCAATGAAGGTATTATTAGTAATTTAGAGGAGGTCTATTATAGTTTCTCTGGTTTTATCCGGTAGACAGAATTTTCATTTTGGGCCACATAAAATTAAGCTGAGGAACTGATTGCTTGAAAAATATAGGCTGTACTTTTCAATAACACGCTAGTGTGAAAATATCATCCCATTATTATGTATCAGGTAGTGGATATTCAAATAATTAATTAGTTGCCACCAGTAAAACAATATGAAATCCAATGTAGGATTCAAATCCAATCTAGGAAACTTTATGACAGGAGGACAAGCTGTTTGCTACTTTTGAACAGAGCACTGACCTTTCTGAAGTCTAGCAGCTGGAATTAAGAGCCTTATTCAGCAGAAAAGCTCCCCTGGCTTCCTGTGCTGTAGAAGTCCACTGAAGGTCACAGATCTGGCTTCCATCTCCTCCTTCCTAGTAACTCGGCAGAAAATTTGGCTGGGCTGCAGAACCGTCATCAGCTGGTTCCGTGATGCTTCCCGCAACAAGAGAACTGCTTGGAGATGGAGAGCCCATGACAATACATTTTCAGCAGCGCCTTTCCTCCGCCACTTGCATCCTTACAGGATTTTCTACCTGATGCAATAGGGCCAAAAGTGGATCCAATGCAGTAAAATAATCTGAATTGGTTCAGAAGCCTCAAGCTGTCACTGGTCCCATCGTCCCATCTGACCTTAACTTTTATGGATCTATGATGATTCCTTCCTGCAGTCCTATGCAGTTCTAATCAGCTCATGTTGTTGGAGTGTTTTCAGACCTTCCTTTGAAAGAGGTGAGAGAGGAGAGACTTTTTTTCTCATTGAAAGATTTTTACCTTTGCTTTTTATATTTCCACACGGTTCAGCACTTTTATTTAGCGTCAGTGTTTCTTGCTACCCTTGCTCTGCACCCTCCAGCCCCTTATCCAGCAATCTCCTAAGCTCTTGCTGTCCTTCAGATATGAATCTGTGTTTGCTTAAATGTCTCCAAAACTGCTAGTGAAAAAAGGCGATGTAACACTTCAATGATGGGCCTCAAACAGCTGAGATCAGAAAGGCAGCCAAAGCTCCAGTTGCTCCTCCCAGCCTCGCATGGATTATCAAATTTGTTGGCTTTCCAAACCTGGGCTGCAAATATTGCAAGAATAGGCTCTCAGAAGACTTCAGCAATCTCTGCTCTCAGTTTTTCTGGAAGGATAGCACCAGGAGATCAGCGTCTCTCATGATAATCTGACGTTTGTGCTTGCTGTCATCTGACTGGGACATCAGCAGTTGTGCCTAGTGATTGGAGCAGGAGTTGGAAGCCAGGAATCAGAACCTAGGTTCAGAGCTGGAGTCAGAGGCCAAGTGCCTGAGCCAGGGGGCTGCACCAAAGTCAGAGGTCAGGAATTGGAGTCAACAGTCAGTACTGCGTTTCCGGGAGTGAGGTGAGCCTGGGAACAAGGAGGAGTGCTCCCAGCTTGGGTGAATGCTTTGAGCAGCCATTGAACTGTTACTGCTGCTGGGTTTAAAAGCGGGTCTGCTGACTTTTCCAGCCAATCAGGCAGCCTATTACAAGCCAACTGCACTCATAGGTTGCCTGGGGATTGGTTCTGTTGCCTGAGGCTTCCAGACCTAGTTGGAACCAAGAGGTGAGTGAAAATGAAAAATAACAAGGGACAAAACTATCACAGCATTTTAGAACCTCAAAAAAGGTCCAGTCCAGATTTTGTGCAAAGGAACACATTGGTTTGTGTTTTATCAGAGCTAATTTGCCCATTCCTGGAGATGAACACAAGACACCCAGAGATAAAATATTCTGGACCTCATCCTGTTCATTGATGCCCATTGACTTCAATCACCAGATAAGACTTTTTATGGTTACAGGAACTTTATCACGGTCCCTTCTATTCCTGTCGTCTTGTTCTGATAGCCTGTGCCCATATCCTTTTAGGAAACCATCAGCACACCATATGGGAGACTCCCAGTTGCAGGGCTAGCCTTATTATTACTATTATTCCTTTATCTTTCTTTCTTTTTTTTTTGTGGTACAGTCATGCCTGAAGGCTCTAGCCAATATAAGAGCCTGTTTTGCTAGGCTCTGTACGAACACAGAGTAAAAGTCAGGCCTTGCCCTGAAAAACTTAAAATCCAAATGAACAAACAGACAGACATATCATCATTCCCCATTTTATAGGGGGAAACACAGAGAGACTAAAGGAATTGGCTCCAGGTAGTCTGTGGAAGAACTGCAAATTAAAGCCAGCAAGTCCCTCCAAGCCAGTCAGTGCCTTAAACACAAGACCATTCTTCCTCAACCTTATAAGCCATTCTTCTCCCTTACTGTAAAAATATTTCATTGTATAAACACAGAAGGAAAGAAACTCATCTCGATAAACAAAGCAGCCCAGCCAGCATTAAGGGAACTGAAAATATTCGGGCAATCTGAAGCCAGCAAGAATCCTCACCTCTTCTATATCACAGCCTAATGGTAAACCAGCACACTGTGGAGAAAGCAGTGTGAGTTTGTGGCCCACTGAACATTGTTAATTTTCAAAGAGTATTACAATTACAGAAACACCTGTGCTGAAGAACTTAGTGTTGAACCACTGTGAATATCCACAGAGTTTAATAGCCCTCAACATTTCTAATTTCATGCTTGCAGTCAGTTGTCTCATGCTTGCACACTGAACAACAGCAGAGAAAAAAAAGAAGGAGACACAGTGGTTCAAAACCTGTGATAGGACTTTTTTCTTTCATGCTGTTGGTAATATTTAATTTAGTTGTGGGTTTTATTGTTTTTCTGAGCTAATGGAATGGAAGTCGAATGTATTCATTTGGAGAAGTGACAAAGAGTCCTGTGGCACCTTAAAGACTAACTAAAGGTTTAGAGCATAAGCTTTCGTGGGCTAGTACCCACTTCGTCGGATGCATGCAGTATTCATTTGGCTTATTGTTCTCTCAAGGTGGACATCTAAAAAAATACTTTTAATGTTTATGCACATGCATTATACACATGCTGTGAGGAGAATAGACTACTCAGGCCTTCTTTCTGTAGGTTCTGATTCAGCAAAACACTGAAGCATAAGTGTTTAACTTTAAACTCATGCCTAAGTGCTTTGCTGAAAAAGGACAGAATTAAGCAAATGCTTGAATTTAAGCACATGCTTAACTACTTTGCTGCACTGGGGCTTTATGTGTCCTGTGCAGCTATAGGTTTAATTCCTAGCAGGCCAGACTTAGCTCTTCATTCTCCCAAGGTAGTGAGTTTTATGCCGCTGATTAGGATGTTCTGGCCAGTTAGTACCCTCCTACACAGACATGGCATTAGCAGGGGTGAAATGACTGGAAAGTGTTTTGGATATTAATATTCAAGTCAAAATTTTTCAAATGTTGGTGTCCCAAATCCACTGTAAGCATCCAAATACAAGTGGCCTGTTTTCCAAAGGGGCCAAGTACCTCTACGTAGTAAGGTGCCGTTTCTCACCTTGAACATGTTGGTTCGAGCAAAACAACTCTATCCATCATATTACCCTTTTGCCCCTGTCTTTAGGATGGGTCAGCCTGTTCCTTGTTATGTATGGAATGTACAAGTGTTCTGGTACTTCTGAGGTTTATGTACTTTTGCAACATCAGTCCTTTCCTTGCCAGCGTCTGTGAGCAGGGCCTGCCTCTAGCTCACAGCTTAACTTTGCTTTATGTTAGCAAAGTCTTGACCCTTACTTTTGCTCAGGCGCCAGGCCTCATACTGGGCCTCTGATACAAGGGTTCATGTTTCAGGGCCTCATCTTACTACAGTGTCTTCACTCCCACCTCTGTAGGCTGGCATGGCTGGTATGCCCCATGCAGCTCCTTGTTTAGGCCCATCAACACAGTGGCAGATGATAAATATGTCCCAGAAAAACAGCTACTTCTAGTTTCCCCTTGTTCTTGCTCCCTTGGCAACTCTCCAAAATGGCCTTCCCCAAAACCACTGCACCTTAAAACCACATCTCATGCATTTAAGAAGAGATCCCAGAGATCCCTTTGAAAAATCAAGAGTCCCCATTGTGCCTTGGACAAATCTCCCCCTTATGGTTCAATATGGTCTTAGTCATTACTATACCTTAGACAGAGGAATACGATTGAATGGGGAAAGTAATGTAGAACTGAGTTTAACCTTTTTAAATTTTTTTTCTGGGGAACGTGCTTTTAGTTTGACATCCAAGATCAGGACCATAAATCACATTACAGTTAGAACCTTCTACAGTCATTTAATCCATCCATTTTTCCCCTTCTTTTTGATAATGGCTGAATATGAGCCATATTCTGAAAGGTCATTGAATAATCCTGCAATTTACCTAATTTGCAACTCATCACATAAATGTTAAACATTTAGCCACCCCATTCACTCAGTCATACCCTCTCTCTCTCTCTCTCTTCTCCCACTCCTGCTGCAGAGGTGCATAAATCTGTTTTTTCCAGGCACATAAGAGTTTTGCATTGTATTTAACTTTATGGCTGGGATCTAGTCTCTTGTCTACTCATGTACAACCCATTAGCAGTAATGTGAGTTGAGTATACATACAGATATGGGATGCCTTAGAGTCCCATTTGAAAGTATTTTGGTCACTGCCAGAATCTGAACTAATCAACAAGTGAACATAATCCTCCTTATGGAAGGAAAAAAAAATCTCTCAACCGCTGTATAGACCAAAAAACACCCTCAGACCTGGCACCAGTTGAAATGTTTGTTGGCAGAAACAGTAGAAAGTCTAAGCTTTTGATGGGCATGGCGATTTCAACTACCCTTTCCTCTCAGAGGGGGCACCACCCTATCAGTCTATACAATATCAGACCTTGTGCATTCAGATTCACCCTGATTACCATATGGTTGACTGGGCGGTTGGAATTGCTCTTTCTTTGTAAAATCACTGCATAATTTGGGTGGGTGTAGTATTGAAATGAGGGAGTCAGGTAGCAGAAGGGACTGCACCTTCATCTGAAGTATCAGTTACATACCACTGCTAGAGACAAGACTTGATGGGCTCATGATCTGGTCCAGTGTTGTATGTCGGGGTGGGAGGAGGAGGGAGGAGAATTTGGTGAAACTTGCACTCCTCCGTGTGCTGTACCTGCCCTGTGGATGACTTTAGTTTCCAGTGTTGCCACTCAGACACTTTTCACAAGCAGTAAAATTAGTGTTAAAAAGAAATGGAAACACCTTTTTGTCTGAGGTGTTGTTCATCAGTAGTTGGTGGGGGAGGCAAGTCAGCGTTTTTAGTTTGACATCCAAGATCAGGACATATTCAGGATGCCTTTAAGTGACACCAGAAATATAACACATGATTTATCAATGAAAGCCAGGTATCTTAAAGCTTATGCTGAAACAGAACCAATTCAATCTCATTAGAATATCATAGTGTATATTTTAATTTTATTTTCCAGATAAACAAGAAAATACACCAGCCACCTGTAGCAGGGCCATTACCCTCCTCCTACAAAAAAAGGCTAAAGGCAGCTGAGGTAGGCAGCTTGAGGAGGCAACCACAGCTGTGGTCACACCCAATCAGGCCACAGCTGGCCCTGATATAAGGGCTAAAGGAGGAGCTGAGTCACTCTCACTCCAGCCTCGGAGGGAGAAGGGCCAGCCTGCCTGGAAACAGAGGGTACCTGATGCAGAGTAGTGCTGGGGAAGAGCAAGAGCTGGGGCGCTCCAGCCTGGCAACTCCCCAAGCTGAGGCCTTGTTTAATGCCTAAAGAGGTACTGGGACTGCAGAGGTGCAGCCCTGGAATAGGCAGAGGCAGCTGGTCCTACTCCATTGCCAGTGATGACGGCCATTACAGACTGCAGTCTGCCCCAGTGAACAGGAGCTAGATGATGACTGGCGCTAGCCACTTAGGCAAGGTGGGGATAGGGGTTTGGGGGTTCCCCTGGAAGAGGAGACCCAGAGTGTGTATGTACTGCTGGGGGCAGAACCCCAAGGTAAAGGCACTGCGGTCCGGGAGGGACAAGGGGGCCTGAGGCAGGCGAGACACCAACCAACAGAGGGTGCTCTGAGGCTGGAATTGAGCTAATTCCTGGATGACCAGCAGGAGGCGCTGCACCGGTGAGTGCTCGATCTGCTACACCATCCCAACAGAAATGCAGTCTGCATTCTGCCATATGAAAGAGCAGATATCGGTGTGAGCCCTGAAATATCTTGGCTCGGCAGCAAATAGGTCCATCTGCTGAGGAAGCCTTTCCTCAAGAAAACAGAAATCTGCTCTGCTCAGAAAAGATGCTGAGGAGATGATGAACAAATGCAAATAAGTTCTGCTGCCATCTTCCATAGACACATTGTAAGATACAGTCACTGCCCCAAAGAGCTTAGAATCTAAATACATGAGGCAAAAGATAGGAGGAGGAACAGAGGCTAAGTAAAGTGACTTTTCTAAGACCATGCAGCTGCTCAAAACTAGAGCCAGGAATAGAACCAAGGTCACCTGAGGCCTAGTCCAATACTGTACACACTAGACTGTGCTGTCCTTGTAGCTTGCAACTGTGATACTGCGGTGTGTTGGGTCATTGCTGCAAAATGTTTATAGGGGCTGGGAGAGGGCCGAGGAGAGGTGCTGCTGCACTTTAAAAGCAAGCACAGGTGTGTATAGATTATTTGGCTGCAAGCTAGTGTGTTAGTTAAATAGGGAATATCGTACCTTCCTGAAAAAACTACTTAGTAGGTCAGGCTCACTTCAGTACACAGACTCGCTCCAGGGAATGCTGTGAGAAGGTTGTATGCAGAAATGTTACTATTCTGCAAAAACTGATTTGCTTTATGACTGACTGATAGGGCAAGTCATTTTTTGCAGGATAATACTGTTATAGCATTTCAAACCGGCCCTAGTAAAGGCTCCCCAAATTCTTGGAGAAAAGATGTGGTGGGTATTTGTTTGACTCATTTAAGAAACAAGTAATTTGTAATGATCAAGACTAGCTCCTTCTGTGCAACTCAGAAATATCACTGAATGGAGCTATTTACAATAAAAACAAATAGATTATTAAATAACTTCTAAAAAAACCACCTAAAATATTTACATAAAATCCTAGGAACAGTTTGTGTTTTACAGGTAATGATTGTATCAAAATATTATTGCCAAATGTTAAAATGTCCATCCCCTGAGTGTGGCCAATAGTTTCAAATAGGGTTGCCTAAATTTAAGTGTATAAATACAGATTAAGGTAACTAAATATGTGACCTGCGTACCCACAGCTCCTATTGAAGTAAATGTAAATCAGGGCATTTATTTAGGTGCCTAAATATGGATGTAGATTTGAACTGCTCAAAAACTTGTTTTTTGTTTCTTCTAAAAATTTTGACTTTTCATAAAAAATACCCAAATGAAAAAGTTTTCAGTTTTCAACCATAACTTTTTTGGGTTATCATTTTCTCAGTGCAAACTTGAAATTTTCTGTGGAAAGTGAATACTTTCTGTGGATTTTTTTTTTTTTTGGTCAAAAGTTAAATTTTCCACTGAGTGTTTTGGCAGAATTTTTTTTGACCAGCCCTAATATTAGGCACCCGGTTTTGAAATTTTTTTTTAGGGGGGAATGTACACAAATTTTCAAACATTTCAGAATTTTTTTCTAATAATGCTATTTATAACACATATTAAAATACACCTTTTATTCATTATAAATTAATATACTGCTAATAAAAGAGAACCAAAATATAGATAAGTAAGTACAAACCCAAAGGCAGTGAACATTATTGTTCTTCCTCTTATTTCTCTTCCAGACAAAACATTTTGCTTTTCATTGACGTGACATCACCAACCAATAGTACTGCATTCACTGCACAATTTCAGCTGACCATTAGCAAATCCTTTCCACAAAAATGTGCATTATAGTCATCCATCTCCTCACAAATGTATTACAGTGTACTGAGGTTCTCTCCTGTTCTATTTGTAGCCAATTCCATTTGAAGGCAGTCTAATCTCAGTGGAAGACCCCTTACTATATTGATGTTTCTCTGAATCTTTTTTCTTATTTCATGCTTTTTTTCTAGTTTCTCATTCTTTTTTATTTCACTCTTTTTCTCTGGACAATGTAGGATAGCCAAACTAGACTTATGATGATTGCCCAACAATATATCTTCCATCTGAACCTGCTGTGTAGCAGAAGCCCTAAAATGATATACACTAGAACTAGTTGAATTAATCATTGAGGAAAAATATTTATTATGAATTTTGCCCTTTTTGCTCTTTGTGAACCAATCTTGATTTATGTGACTGGATTCATTGGAAAAAATTCAGTGGGAGTAGATCAAGTCAGTTCTTTAAGACTATTTACTAAGGACTGGATGAAAATTTTCTGTTGAAACTATTTTTGAGTGGAAAGTTGGGTTTTATATTTTCAGTGAAAAGTGACTGATTTCTGGTGAAAATTTTCACTTTTCATTGAAAACTTGATCTGAAAACTGAAATGTTTTGTCCCAAACCTAGAAACTTTAGACTGAACATTTTGATTTGTAAATGCTACCACAGTGCCTTGTAGGAGTTGTAGTTTGGATGCCTTTTGTTCCAGTTCTCCTCTATGGACTGGACTTCCCAGATGGACTACATGCCCCATGATGCACTGTAGCCATGGGATACCCATGATGAATTGCAGTGACTTAGGAAGTGGGAGGCAGTGGTAGATCTTGTGAGATGTTGTCTAGTCCATAGGTGCTGACTCTGGGGAAAAATTAGTGAGTGCTCTACAGCCACTGGCAGCCAAGCTCTCCCCTCCCCCAGCCCCACCTCCTTCTCCGCCTCCCTCCACCTACCTCCCAGTGCTTCCTGCCCAGCCACCGCCAAACAGCTGTTTGCAAGCTCCAGGGGAGGTAGGGAGGAGCAGAAATGTGGCGCGCTCAGGGGAGGAGGTGGAGAAGAGGCGGGCTGGGGCAGGGATTTGAGGAAGGAGTTGGAATAGTGGCAAGAGGGGATGGAGTT
>ML677342.1:32976291-33041685 GCA_007922305.1 Dermatemys mawii | reverse complement strand
ATCAACCTAGCCCACAGAGGGGAATAAGAGCATGAGGCACCTGACCTACAAATTCCCATCTGTCTCTTAGCATACGCGCAACTTGCCTCAGATGGCACATGACCAAGATTCATCACCAACTTTGATCTGCTGGTTGGATCATTAGCTTTCCCCATCTGGGCCAGTTATTAACAGGCAGCTCGATGTGAATTCTTATTCATGCCCTCCACAATTTCCCTGAAGCACTGTAGAAACATTTCCAAGTCAAACTTTTTGGGTTTTGGTTTTGGCAGTTTTCTATTTTATGCCAAACAATTGAAATTTTCTGGGGAATAAAAAATCTTTATTTTTGGACCAGCGCTATTATTTGCTAAATAGTTTGGATGCACAATTTACGTGCTTTAGGTTGTTCACTTCAGCTGTCCACCAAGAATGACTGGTCATTCAGATGACATAAGATTGTTTCTACTCCCTATTTGGTTGACCAAAACTTTGTAATAAATGCACATTTCAGACACTTACATGCTGATTTAAGCACCTAAAACAAATATTTAAAAGCCTAAATGTGGATTTAAGAGTCTACCTCTCAAGTGTTCCTCATTCCGGAGACTGATCCTCATTTAATCCAAGTACCAAACAAACTTTATGTTCCCATCACTTTTGTTGTTGAAAATTACTGACATCAGACATAAAGAGTCCTGACATTGAGGTTAGAGAGTCATTCACCTAAGGGAATGGATCCCAGAGTATTTTAACTTTCCTGGATTGATGATATTTGGCTGTCCTTCATTCTGGCTTTCTCTTGTACATTGCATCCCACATTTAGGCTTTGGCAGTGACTTGATATTTATGCTCCTGAAATATTTACAGACCATTATCATGCCTCCCCACTCCCTTAATCCTTGCTCAGCTGATCTATATATAGTTAGCTGTTGTAGTCTTTCCTTATAAGCTCCAGAAAAGCCTGATCATTTTTGAAAGTCTAACTAGGTTGTGATTTATGCCAGTTCATACTGACAATTTACCTCTGTCCTGACAACTTTACTTAGAAAAGCTCATTTGGGCTAAATAAGTTAGTTGACAAAGCTTATTGAACTCTGTACTAAATACCTGAGTTTTGAGTTTCAGGGAAGATGAGCCAAAATCAGACAGGATGTATAACTTTAAGTGCATGCTTAAGTCCAATTGAATTCAATAGGATTTAAGCATATGCTTGAAATGAAGCGAATGCTTCTGTACTTTCCTGAATATAGATGGACTGCTGAATCAGTCTAAAGCAACTAATAAGTTCAGCAAAGCTGTGGTATCCAAAACTCAACTTGTATGGTCAGATTTTTTAGAACTTGGTCTTTTATTTTATTTTTAGATACCCACTATGAAACATTAGACTGGCTCTCTCTCTTTTTAGCTTCTTGCTGCTTTGAATTTTGGCCACATGCTCTGTTTGTGTCCGCCACTACCTCCACTCTCAGAATGTGCTTGCTTCAGTGACTGGGCTTGGAATACATTTGCCTCACTGATTTCACTTGCAATGTCTCTCTAGAAGTGAGGAGTGTATTCCCTTGAAAGTGGAATCACTGAAGGAAAGAAGAGATAAAGGTCACACAGCCATTCAAGACCAAATGAGACTGTTGCAATCTCTATAGTGAATGCTCTTTCCCTCCCTTTTCTATGGGTTTCTCTCAGTCTGTTCTTGGTTTGCTAGGTTTTTGTTTTGGTGGGAGAACTAGAAGGATGGAAATAAGGTTATGTCTGTGTGCGAACAGCCCCGTCTTTTCAGGCCTCACGTGTGCTGCATTTGTTTGCTCAGTCAGTTCCTGCATATAGTCAATTCTTTTTGCTTAGCCATTGTTTGGAAAATGGAGAGTGGAGTAGAGAGACGTAGGCCTTGACTCAACAAGGTACTTAAACACGTACTTAAGACTCCCTGACTCAATGGGGCTTAAGCATGGGTTTAAGTGCTTTACTTTGAATTAAAGCCTGTGATGGGATAAATATACTTGGCCGTAAATAAGAGAATGAGTCAGTGGAGGGCACAGAAGCACAAGAGTAGGGTGGAGGGAGAAATGAGAAGGTAAAAGAGAAGGTCAGAAAGAGGGTAATTAAGGAAATGCAGCAGAGGGAAATTATACAAGAGAGGATTAGAAATGTACAATTGGTGTCAGTTCCCAAGAACATAAATCAGATGCAGTTGGAAAGAAGATAGCAGCATAGCTGAAGGAAACCTAAGGATGGTGGTAGACCACAAACTGAGTATCAGCTTGAAACACTGTATGTTAGTGAAAAATCTGTAGTAATTTATATGCTGTCACATATTAGACCAGGAAGGTGGCAGCCCTCACCCATGCGGCTCTTATGAGACTGTAACTCGAATACTGCATTCACTTCTGAGCACATCAATATCTGGAAGATGTCAACAGAATTCAGAAGGAAATATTAGTGGATCCAAAAAATATGAGTGGTTATTGTTATGGAAAAGTGACTGCATCAAGTACACACTAAGTAAAAAAGGCAGAAAGCAAATAGATATTTAGATATTTGGTTACCATTTATTCATTATTCAGACAAAGTGCACTTGCCTGTGAAAAGATATGACATTTGACACTTTTTTAATATTTCGTGTAATAGACTAGCTTTGGTTTGTTAATATAGCTGTAAAGCATATTGTTTTTAAGTTTTGTAAGAAAATTCCCAGAAATAATATATCCTGGGTGATGAAATAAGTTTATTCTCTAACTAGGTAATATCCAGCCACATAGAAAGTTTCAAAAACTATTCTTTTATTAAAATCCTCTAACCAAAAAATGAAACAGTCATTTTTGTAAGTGTTATCATGGTATTTTTGGTGCTTGTATGACGACCAGATGTAAAACTGCTTATGCTTTGGAAATTAAACAGCTATAAAAACAAAACAAAGAATTCAGATCTGACCAATGAAAATATTAACAATTTGGAGGGATTGGTGAACAAGGAAAGGTTTAAAAGAACTAAATAGCAATCTAATTCTAAAGTATGTGGTTTAAACATTAACTGTGAATGCAGAAATGTGATATAAGAGTTTTCTACTTTGCTGATATACATTAAGTAGGAACATGAGCTATCCAACAGAATTTTGAATAGGTCAGTCAACATAAAATTGCATTGTTAGTGGATAATTGGTACAGTTTTGGGAATAAATCAAGGTAGCTGGAGCTATAGGCTGTATGGTATACACACAGTGCTGTTGTATGGAGTTATTATAATCTGTAGTCAGTCTGAAAGACAAATAAAGGGACCTGAGAAAAGCTTTAGAAGAAGCTACTGGCAAGCAACATAAACCAAAATAAACAGTGTCAGGAATAAAGAAGAGAATGGGAAAAATGGGAGAGTGGTCAATACTCAAAGAAAAGAAACAAAAAGAGAACTGGTGAACAATTTTTATTACCGATCCATGCAGTGTGTACTGCAAGGCAACTAAACTGCCAATCTATTTTCTCCTAGCAAAAGAGTAGTGATAGTATAAAAAAAACAAAACCCCAAGATGTATTTAAATGTGGGCTTTCACTGAAACATCTTTAATGTGGATTTAACACTTCTGGAAACCTCACAATGACAAGTCTTGAAAATAGAAGTCTATAGATTGCTTGATAATAAGGCGCAAGCAAACATGCGTTTTAATACAGTACAGCTAAATATAAATATATACATGTGGGAGCAAAGAATGCAGGCCATTCTTACACTCTATCCTGGGAAGCAGTGACTCTGAAAAAGATTTGGGGGTCATGATGGCTAATCAGTTGAACATTTGCCCCCATTTTGATGCTGTGGCCAAAAGACCTAATGTGATCCTGGGATGCATAGACAGGGGAATCTCTGGAGTAAAGAAGGAATATAGAGGTTATTTTATCCAGCAACTACTGCTTGAATATTGTGTCTAGTTCTGGTGGCCACAATTCAAAAAAGATGCTGGTAACTTGGAGAGGGTTCAGAGAAGAGCCATGAGAATGATTAAAGGATTTAAAAAGATGCCTCGTAGTAAGACTGCAGGAGCTCAATCTGTTTAGTGTAACAAACAGAAGGTTAAGGGGGGTGACTTGATTACAGTTTATAAGTATCTACATAGGGAACATGTATTTAATTACATGCCCTTCAATCTAGCAGAGAAAGATATAACATGATGAAAAGGCTGGAACTTGAAGTTAGACAAATTCAGACTCAAAATAAAGCATGCATTTTTAACAGTGAGAGTAATTAACCATTGGAACAATTTACCAAGGGTCAGGGTAGAGTCTCCATCACTGACCATTTTTAAATCAAGATTGGGTGATTTTTGTAAAAGATCTGCTCTAGAAATTATTTGGGGGAAGTTCTATGTTCTTTGTTGGACAGTGGTTCCAGCTAGATCATCGGTTCTCAGCCAGGGATCTGGGGTCCCTTGGGGCATCATGAGCAAGTTTTAGTGGGTCTGCCAAGCAGGACTGGTATTAGACTCACTGGGGCATGGAGAGAAAGCCAAAGCCCCAGACTCTGAGTCTCACCACCCAGGGTTGAAGCCAAAGCCTGAGTAACTTAGCATGGGGCCCTGGGCAATTGCCCTGTTTGCTAACCTCTAATGCCAGCCCTTGCTTTTATATGCAGAAAAGCAGTTGTTGTGGCACAGGTGGACTGTGAAGTTTTTATAGGATATTGTGGGGCCTCAGAAAGAAAATGGTTGAGAAATTTGCAGATGATTACAATAGTCCCTTCTGGCCCTACATTCTATGCATCTACGGATGCACCATACAGACAACAGATATCACATACTTTCAACTGGCATGGCAGATGATCAATGGAACTTAGCCAGCAAACCATTGTCAGTCAGGTGGCTCTGACTTCCAGTCCCTGATCTGCTTGGACTGGATTCAGAATAACTGTAGAATAGTAAATAAAACAGAGTATATACACTTATGAGATGCTATAATGTCAGCAAAATTTCCATCCGCAGAATTTTTCTGGTTAGCTGGGCTAGTGTCTTCAGCCTGTTTCAGAAGAGAGGCTCTCATACTTAGTAGGAAAGATCACCAGAATTCATGATGACTTCTCCAGGTCCAAAGAAAAGGAACCATAGCAGACGATTGCAAACATGACATCTTCCTTGATAGAGGTTGGATAATCGTGCAACTAGACATCTTGGAAAGTACTTAGGGAGTCTGAAACTCCATGCTTGAAACGGATCCCTTCCATTCTGTGATTGATAAAAGTCCATGGATAACATTTTGACTCATTCTTAGCTGAGATCATCTCAATGAGGGTATTCATATTATGCAATAGGCCAGTTTTTGTTAAAAAAAACCTGAAAACACTCAGGGTAAATGATCTTGCCAGTTATCCCTCTATCTCTATCTTCCCCAGTTTGGGCAAAGTCAGGGAGACACTGGTAGCAAGTCAACTCCAACAACACCCAGTCTCATCCTGCACCAAGGCCTTCCTGAGTTAAGTTTTAAACCAAAGTATGGCATGCATGCAAACAGTGTTTGCAGCATTGGTGGATAATTTCTTTAACAGTTCTGGGCAGAAGACACAAATCCATGCTCATGTTAGTTCTACCAACAGCCTTGGTTACAATTAACCATGAAGTGCTACTTCTGTACCTACAAGACTTGGCAGATGTGAATAGAGTTACATTAGCTGGCTTTGCTCCTTCCTCTTGGATAAGTCCCACAAGTTCATGAAGGACTCGTGCTTCTGCTACTCCTGTTTGAGACCTCCCACCTACAGAGTCTTGCAGACCTCAGATTGGTCCTCTCTCTGTCTCCAGAGTAGGAAAGAAGGAATGCTGGTAGGAAAGAGAGAAAAAACTTTGAGGAAATGCCAGGGGATATCTCACTCTCTGCTGAAGGAACTTGTCCCCTGACTATCAAAGTGGTGGAAAAGCCTAGGAGTCTAGTTAGAATTTTCATTACTCCATGCTTATCTTTAGATACCACAGCTGTAGATTTGTGGGGCTCAGCTGGTGTAAAGCAACTTAGACTCGGATTTTCAATGAAGACTGATGGTGTTAGGTACCCGACTATTTAAACTGAATGGGAATGGGCATCTAAATCCCTTAGACATCTGAAAATCTCAGCCACAGTCAGGGTGACCAGACAGCAAATGTCAAACATTGGGACAGGGGGTGGGGAGTAATAGGAGCCCATATAAGAAGAAGACCCAAAAATTGAGACTGTCCCTATAAAATTGGGACATTTGGTCACACTAGCCAGAAATTAATAGAGCTACGCTGATTTGCACCCACTGATGATCTGGACCATAGATTTGAATACCAGAAGGGATTGGTCTGACCTCCTGCCGAACACAAGCCAAAGAATTTCACCCAGTAACTCCTGTAGTGGAGAAAATTCTTCTTTTCTACGATGTAAGTGAACACAATATCAAGCTTGGTAACTTGTGGTTGAACCAGAACAGCATCAAAAAGACCTCCAGTCTCAATTTAACAATAGGCACTTTAGGAAAAGCTAAGACAGATGCTAGCATCTCTGTAAAGTGTTCTCTTAATAAAGAGCCAGTTTAGTTTTAGAAACATGGAATCTTCTCAAGTTATCGCCCAGCTTACGGTACATGAAACAGTGGAAAACTTTAGTGCCTGCCTCTGCAGCTGCTCATTGCTTTTCCAAGCAGCAGCAGCAGAGTGAAAATGACATAATCTCAGTTTTACTGAGATTTTGAATAGAAGCAGTGAAAAATCAGTGCTGTGAAACACACTGGAGGCATTGGATTGACTGTCTTCAGATTAAGGGCTACAGCACTGCTCTGATTCACATTTGGAAGGCCAGATTCATGGATATAAGACCTGGAAGATTTTATTTTATTTTATTTTTAATGAAATGTAAAATTGATTCCTTTGCCAGCTGTCTCTCCCAACTGTCCCCTCCTTTCTCTTCCCTATCACTTTTGCACCTGCCCAAACTTGCTAGAGAAAGCTTCCTCCTGGCTAATTGTGAGAGGAGTTTGGAAGTATGGGATGGATGGATATTCAGCATAAGGGGTTTGATATGTAGATGGCTTCATAGTAGAGACAGTAAGAGTGGAGATGAAAGAAGGACATGGTGGAAAATTTATCATAGGAAACCACTCTAATATCCCCTAAGTGGTTTCCCAGAGTAAGACAGCTAGACAAATCAGAAAAGCTTTAGATAGAGACTGAGGTTAGTGAAAAGACTAAAGCATTGATCATGTAGGATTTAACCTAACCTTTGGCTTTGACACTGGCTCAAATAACAATAGAAGAATCATTATTTTAAAAAATGTACATTCTAGCAGGGACTTCAGAGAAGTTCCCTTATGCTGCCGTAACAGACAGGCTCAGGTTATTTTGTTTGGTAGCTACTGAAATGGCCCAAATCTGACACATAGCTAGTGGGTGCCTCTAATGATGGTTTTATCAGCATATTGAAATGATTTTTGACATTTCTCATGAAAGCTATCAGTTCAAAAGCATGAATTAGTAGGGAATGGGATGAAGATAGTTCTTAGAACTACTACTTCTTTTGGCCTAAGTGGAAAGTACAATATGCAGAAAGCAGTTACCTTAAAATCTACATTCATGCCTATGAAATTTAAATGCAATGTAAATGGGTCGAAAATGAGAAAAGGATTTTTTATAACAGAGCTTACTGTGGATGTAAATCTAGAGATTTGAAGGTAGTACACTGAGCAGTGTTTATGATCAATATCTAACTGGAGCCTATGGCATTGCCTGGATGTTTTGACTAGAGAGGATGCATGGTTTTGTGATTAAAACACTGGTCTGGGAATCAGGAGGTCAAAGTTCAGGCTCCAGTTCTGCTACAGACTTCCTGTGTGACCTTATGCAAATCACTTAATAATCTCTCTATATCTTGTCAGGAAAATGGAGATACTAATACTTTGTTTGTGTCTCTTGTCTATATAGAGTGTAAGCTCTTCAGAATCTGGGCTACCTCTTACTATATGTAGATTGCCAGATCCTGGTAGGGATAAGCAAGCTGGTTTAGATCGTTATAAACCTGTGGTCAGTTAGGACTTCACAGTCTTCATCACTGTGCTGCACACCATAACCTTTAAGAAGTTTTCAACAAAGTAGGACTTGCACCCTTCTTGCTGCAAAGACTCAGACACCTAATACTGGAGCTAACACAGAGTCTCTGATGGCTGCTAACAGTATAGGGCCAAAGACCCTAAGGAGAGGTATGATTCTGTGATCCCGATCCAATCTAGGTGGGGGTAGTGTATACACTCCAGCCAGTTTGTTTCAGTATCAGTCAACCCATGCTTTTGTTCAAAATGGGAAATGATCACTAAACCAGCCTTCCTTAATTCAGTGCTTGTGTGAACATTTGAACTTTTGCCTGTTTACTCAAGCCTAGTTTTTAAAACCCTGGTGGTTTGATGCCCGTTAGTTCTTTCCCTGCTTGTGGCTCCATGCTCATTGATCCTTGACTCTTGGTGGGTAGACTTATATCATGGCCACAGTCCTTGGGGCTGGCCAATTTATGTTTGGTGCATGACCCAAGAGCAGGCAAAGGCAGCCTCTGAAAGAAGCCACAGAACTGTTGTGCTGGTAGTGGCCCCCAAAGGGTCTGTTGTGCCATCCAGGGATCACTGAGATGCGGATGCACTCCAGACCCTCAGCCATGCCAGCTCCATGCTCCGTATGCTGCTGGCTGCAATTAGAGATTGCATAGGACTAGGTGACCTCGTTCTACTCCACCCATGAGCTCCCATGTTGATAGAAGCCTGGCTGGTCAGACCAATTTAATGGCTGCCTGGCACTGGTGGAGCAATGCAAAGAGACCACAGAAGCAGCCATGATCTGGCCCCTTACCTTTAAATGGGAAGTGTGTTAGGAATAAACTATTACTAGGGAGGAAGCCAGAATCAAAAGTCTGAAACCAAACAACACCAGAGTTCAGGGACATTCTGAGCTGGATCTGGACCTCGCAGTGTTTGCTGGTCTCTACAGTTATTAAAATTGACACAATTTATTTAGAAGTCCATAAAAATCGTGAAAAGACTAAACAGAGATCGGTGCAGTAAGTCCCAGAAACACTCTTCAAAAAAGCTTTCTGTCTTTGTCACTTGTCTGTGCAAGTGCACCACAAATGCATTATCTTGGTTTTAGTGATGTCCTGCTTTCATGCTGGCTTCAACTAGGTTTGACCAGTATCCAGGAGGTCAAGTTGCTGGCTTGTTCAGAATCACAGACTGAGTCTTGAGCCTAGCCAGGATTACAATCAAGGATTTTTCTGGTTCCTAGTCTTTTACTCTAGCCACTGTAACACAGGACTCCTGCTCTGAAATGACTGGTGAAAAAAACTGATTGGAGGAGCTCAATAGAAATAGTGGTGGAAAACTAGAACCAGGGAATCAAGACATACCAGGGAGACTGAACAATTATGTAACATCCCTGGAGCACATGAAGAGGACAGATGCTTGCTTAAATTCAGGGATTCGATTTCTTTGGCAAAAGAAGATAATACATGAAATGATTGTGAAAATGTAGGTCTTCAAGTTGACAAGCAATTTAAAAAGAGAATTATATTTGAGAATGATGAAGGAATTGAGGGTAAAGGGCCAGATCCTTGGGAGTGCCGTGGGTACACGTGGAGCACTGCTAGTACAAGATAGCTCTAAAGCCAGCATACCTAGCCCCGGGGGGGCTCTTCTGGCAGCAAAGAGCCCATGTAGAGCCCCCACCAGTGTATGTGATGGGACTGTAAGAAAGAGGGACCTGGCCATAATGCCCTTTGCTATGCTGAACCCCCGCTGAGGTTTTGGCCCTGCTCACTTTACTTCTGTGCTTGCGTTATTCATGCCTGCTCCAGTCCTGCCCGCTTTATTGAGGTGATTAGTTCCACTGCAGCCAATGGGACTGCTTGTCTGGATAAGGCAAGTAAAGCAGGTTCCTTATCTGTAAATCCAATTTTGTCTACTTGGCTCTGGGAGAGATCATTTTCTTGCCAGTCTTCATGTATAGAGAAGCACCTGTTTGCTAATTATCTATCCATTCTGCTAGCAGAGTGTGTATAGGGATATGGGGCGTTTTTCGAAACCATGGACTAGAATCTAGTCAGGGTGATGCTGCTGAGAATCAGATTGCTCTGTTGTTCAGAATCTGGCCCTGTGTCTTTCACACTGACTTTTAAAAGCCTTTCTGGACTTTTGCAATGACCTTGTGATGGCATTCTGAATGTGATTCTACAACTCCTTTGCCTCCACTATTTGGAAATGTTTCTATTGTCCTGGGGCCCAATGGCAAAATTGTGGAATTCTTCTCTTATTCGTTCTTTTTGGCTCCCCTTGCATTGTGAGCATAATTGGTGCATTCAAGTTTATGGAAAAGATGAAGCCTACTGAGCAATGCCAGCTACTGTAGCCACATGGGGTTCATTTGCTGCAGTCCTTATGTTTATTATTGTTAGAATTAAATCATTTCCTGTGGAGATACAGCCAATGGTGTCACTAAAATATGAGAGGAGGAAGGCAAATTCTACCCACTCCTGAGCTGGCTATTCTTCCTCAGTCAAACAAAAATGTTCTAGTTTTCTCTTTGTGACAGTGGAAATGTTACAGTGAAAATCCAGTAATATCACTCTCAGTGGATTATGCCTTATAAGTCCAAGTAGGCAGGAGGAGGAAGAAGTGCTTTATGAGAGACAAGTCCCCTTTTTACACAGAAAAATCTAAAAACTATTAATTTGGGGGCAAAAGCTAGGAAGAAATACATGAAACGGAAATTGATTTCTATTTAAATGGTATGTTTTCATCACCTTGTTCAGAACATGAACATTCATCTTTGAGTACCTGTGCTAATTGATTTCAAATGCAATTCAACACAATCGCTGTAGAATAATAAATCTAAGAGCAAGGAGCCAAGAGAAAGAATATCAGCTAAAAGCGACGGGGCTAGAGAACAATGGCTGGAAAGAAAGTTAGACAAATTATTACAGGAGAACTTGTAAAGCCTTCATGCAGTTTGACTTAAGAAAGAAATAGGATGCTGGCATCGGGTATTCAGTTTAAATAATGAGGGGTGATAATACTTATGTGAAGCATTGGTTAGCTCCTTCTGGCTACCTACATACGAGTCCTGGTCAGCAGTCAGCATGCTAATTAACCCTTGGGATGATGTAGTATATAGCAACTGGAGCAACAGCTTGTCTTTAAGATAAAAGGTACAAAGACACATTGTGAAAGGTGGGCTAATCTCATTAGAGAAGTAATTTAGGGATCAGCCTAATTAAAAGGGTTTATAGCTAATATGAAGGGACCTATTCATCCAAACTATCTCTTTGAAGCAGGAAGGATTCTGAAGGAAATGGGACATAATCCAAAAATAAGGCAACTGATATCAGAAAGGTGCAGATTGTAGCCAGGGCTGCATGGCTGAGAAGGGACAAAAATAGGGGAGTAAGAGACACCCCCTACACTCACTGTCTCTGCATGGTTTTCCCAGATATTGTGTCCAGGCACACAAGTGTAAACGTATGCTGCATACCCACTACACCTTCCCCACTCCAGGGGGGTGGGGAGAGGTGGGCAGAGGGTGGAGCTTTGACCCTTCTTCCCTCCCCCTTGTCAAGCTGGCATGATGGGTAGTAATCTGCTACTTGAAGCAAGGGACATGATCCCATGGTTCTGGGTCTGCATGGCAGCATTGGATCGGAAAACCACACCCCAGCGCCAAAGGTCTAGCCCCAAAAGTGTTAAACAAAAGGCCATGGCCACATGGTATAAAAGTTCTTCCTGACACAAGAAGCACCAGTGTGTTCGGGGAAACAGAACTTCATTTTAAAGGGAAGGTAAGTGGAAGTAACCAAAGGGACTGAGCAGATGCCAGCTCCAGAAAATCGCCTTTCTTTTATTAAAGGTTTTGCATGTGCCTGTGCTCCCTTCAGTTGTGTTGCCTCATGTCATGCTGATTTCCAGTGTGCTGGGATATAAAGGCACACACCATGATGCACTCCTCTGAAACCTGGACAAAGTTAAAAGAAAACCCTCCAGATCTCACACGGTGAGCTCCTCCTCTCAGACTTGCTGTCAGCCCTTGCAAGTGGCAGAACAGAACGTATTGCTGGGGAGGGTATCTACAGACTAGTGTCTCCCTATGCAGGAGGCAAAGCAAATAAAACTTCCTTAGGGTACATTGATCTTTGCTGTGAGCCAACTGAGAAAGAGAGAGAGAGAGAGAGAGAGAGAGAGAGTGCACATGAGCGTGAGAGAAAGAGTTACTACTATTTAACTTATTTCTGGATAGTGTGTGTTGGGGCAGTGGGGAGGTACGTACGCCTCTAAAGAAAGCCACAATGTATACCAGCTTCCTGCTCTGCCAGCCCAAGCTATGGAAGTCAATTTCTCACCTGCTGTCTCCAGTTGACAGTGAGAGGAACATAAAGGAAAAGAAACATAAGGAGAATAAGGAGTGGGGGAAAGAGCAAAGCCTGAAGGTAAAAATGAAGTGCTAAACTCTGTTAAATATTTATTATGTGACTAAGATACCCTTATTGGGAGATACTGTATCTGTTACACCACCAGATTGTAACTGCTACCCACAGCTGCTTTCACTCCAAGCCAGAACTTAAAAGCCAGGTTCTGCTTTCTGGTATGCTGGTGGAAATCCACAGTAGACCCATTGACTTCCGTGGAGTTACTTGGATAAACACACATGTAACTTAAAGCAGAATCCAGCCCCACATAAGACGTGAACCATCTACCTCTCAGCAAGGACCAATAAGGACCAAGGGAATGTTTTATCTAGTCTTCCTCCTAGATAGGGGCAAGTCACTGCTCCTCAACATGAAGATGATAGCTTGTTTCCAGCTGGGAGGCAGTCATATTATCTTCGACTTGCTGTTCAGATGCTGTTGACCTGATCTTCAAACTTACACAAGTTTTACATTGGTCTAACTCCGTCGATGTCAGTGGCACAATTTCTGATTCTAGGAGTGAAAGTGAGAACAAGTGCAGGCTTTTTGCCTCCTGTCTTTGTGATCCTTCTTGTTGGCTGTATTTATGCAAGTAATTAGGGTGGGAGTAATTATGCAAAGTTAACCACAATGGACATCCTAACAGCGCTGCCATTGCTAAAAGCTGGCTGGTGTGATGACCTATTAATAGCCAGGAAGCCAAACACAAGACAAAGCAAAATAAACCCTAACCAGCATGACTTCAAATGGATCAGAAATGGGAAACATCATAAGGCTGCTTGGTAGCCTGTGTGACTGGACATCACGGTCTCCTTCCGTTGCCTAGTAAGAAGATGTCCAGAGCCCAAAACCACTATCATCACTGGTGCTGTCTGGCACTCTTGCTGATAGTCTTGGCAGAGGGGCCAAAGAGTGAATGGGCCATGGAAAGTGAACTGCTTAGTCATTCTAGAGGTGGCCCCTCTGGCTCAGGGCTGCAGCATACTGGATGGGGAAGTCTGTGATGCTTCCATCAAATGGTGGCAATTTAACAATTAACTATTTTGCCTCTGTTTGTTTTAGTGTAAATATGTGGTTAATAGGCTCTCTCCATCTCCTTCCCCTCTGTGGTGCGGTTACGCCTTCTCCATTCAAAATGCTACCTCATATCAAAAACTAAACGTATGGGAGCTGAATATCAGAATAAATGGGGGGAGGGACTGATACGTGGACTGCTTTAACATTTTTTATTTAATTTAAAATAAGCCTTTTATTTTTTTAAAATTTCTCTAAAACTGACAAGGACCATCAGGGGAGTACTGCAGAATCCAGGGACCTTGCCACAGAATTGAACACCTGCCTCTTGTGGAGTACCAGGTAGGTGATATTATCCTCTTTTTACAGATGGCAAAACTTAAGACATGGAGAGGTTAAGGGACTTGTCTGAGGTTACAAAGGAAAGCTGTGGCAGAGCAGGAAAAGAACCACCCTTTGTTCCATTTTTGTTATAAATTCAGGGAATTCCATGATTAAGCAGTGATAGAGCCCAGCACTTGTTTGAGAACAATTTAACCCATGAAGAGGGGGGAACAGAATAATCTTCACATTATATAACTGTCAAGCAGCCTCTTATTAGAGAAGATTCCAGCAAAAACACTGAGAAAAGTTGGTCAGCTTCTATACTATCCCATTCTAATATCTCCATACAATTGTATGTTCGTGTGAGGTTTATCTCATGCCTATACATGGTAAGTGTGACTTTAAAACCATACACTTTACCCTCTGCGAGCCCCGTAAGGTGCTTAGAATCATAGGGCTAGAAGGGCCTCCAAGGGTCATCTAGTGGTGGCCCGGCCTGTACCTCTTCTTGCAGCTCCCATTGGCCAGGAACAAAGCTTCTCATGGCCCACCAGGGGCTTACCCTGAACAAGCGGCGAACCAAGTTTGGGAGCGCCTTCTCTAGTCTAATCCCCTGCCAAGAGGCAGGAGTTGTTTTCTAAACCATCCAAGACAGGTGGCTATCCACATGGGTGTTGGACCTAGGAGTGCTGGGGATTGTGCCTCACCACTGGCTTGAAGTGATTACCATTATATACAAGGTTTATAGTTGGACTCAATGGCTCTCAGCACCCCTCTCCATAAAAATTCTTCCAGCACCCTGACTATCCAGCCTCCTTTTGAAAACCTCCATTGAAAAAGCTTCCACAGCCTCCTGAGGTGTCTGTTCCACTACCCTGCTCTTCTTACACTTAGGAAGCTTTTCCTGAGATTTTATCTAAATCTGCTATGCTGTAGTTTGAACTCATCACCTCTTGTCCTCTGTGGCAAAAAAGAACAACTTTTCTCCATCTTTTTTATGGCAGCCTTTCTAGTATCTGAAGACCACAGTCATATTATTCCCCCCCGCCTTAATCTCCTCTTTTCTAAAACTAAATATACCCAGTTCCTTCAGCCTTTGCTCACATGGCTCACATTCCATCCCTTTGAGCGTCTTTGTCACTTGCCTCTGGATCTTTTCCAATTTCTCTACATACTTTCTGTACACTGGTGGACACACTACCCAGCTGAGACCTACCCAGCACAGAGTAGAGTGATACTATCACCTAACCATGACCTACCCAGCACAGAGTAGAGTGATAGTATCACCTAACCATGACCTACCCAGCACAGAGTAGAGCGGTACTATCACCTACCCGTGACCTACCCAGTGCAGAGTAGAGCGGTACTATCACCTACCCATGACTCGCATACTATTCCTCTGTTAATGCAACCTAAAATTGCATTTGCTTTTTTTGCAAGAGCATCGCACTGCTGACCCATGCTGAGGTTGCGATCCACTGCAACTCCCACATCCTTCTCAGCAGTGCTGCTGCCAAGCCAGTTTTCCCCCATTCGGTATTTGTGCATTTGGTTTTTCTTCCCTAAGTATAGCACCTTACATTTGTCTTTGTTGAATTTCATTTTGTTGTCTATAGCTCAGTTCTCCAATTTATCAAGATCACTCTGAATTTTAGCTCCATCATCCACAGTATTGGCAACCCCCTACTTTTGTGCCATCTGCAAACTTAATAAGTCTGCTCTATATACCTACATCATCTTCTGTTACCAGACCACCTTCTTTATTGCGCAGTGGACCCACGCCAGCCTTGATCTTTCTTTTTTGTCTGACATATTTGAAGAATCCCTTCTTGTTGTCTCTAACATTTCTTATGCTTCTTCTTTTGTTCCTAAATATGGGCCTGATCCAAAGCCCATTGAAGGATTCCCATTGATTTTGTTGGGCTTGGATCAGTCCTATAGCTACACCTTGCACTGTTCGTGAACATTGTATCACTCAGGCTGCTTATAGGAGTCATTGATCTACATTTCTTACAGAAAAGGAGACTCCACTGAAACACAATATCTCTGCATTAGGTACTAAATCATAGGTAACGTCATTTAACCTACCTTAGTGCTATGTTAGGATGCTGACATTCCAATATCAATATTCATACTGAGGTATCCCCCAGAACTGTGGGGTTCAAGATTCAGGTTGAAATCTAGCTTGGTTCTGAACCATTTCATACATGCCTAGGAAAAAAACAAACGTATGAACTCTTTGAAATTAAGACTATGACGCCCACTATCTGCTCCTTTTCTCTCTCCAGCTCTCTGACTGCCTTTCACCCATCTTATACCTTAACCACTACTAAGTGTATTAGCATAATGCCACAATAATTACATAATCCTATCAATTCATGCTCAGCCTGCTCATTTTTATGCCTCTATAATTATATTTAGGGATAAAGCAAAGTAACTCAAGTGGGAGTGTGAACACTGTATATGTGGGAGTTGCATTAAGAGAATAATGTTTGCTTAAAGCCGTGAAATTGAAGTGGATCATAATAACACTCACAGTGAATATCTCTCTCTCTCTCTCTCTCTCTCTCTCTCTTTCTCTCTCTGGATCAAGGGATTGTAACCTTGCCAGGGAGAGTGTTAGACCTCTAAAAAAAAATCTGATTACTGCTAGTACAATTAGACCCAGGAGCAGTTTGAATGCATGTATTGATGCATCTGGGACTGTAAGCAAAATAAAACCAGCAAAATAATAGCTGGGCAGGCAGAGACCATGGGAAACCTATTGATTGCAACAGGGTCTCTTTTCTATATGGCAGAATGATCTCAGAAGAGCTGAGATTTGGGTAATTTCTAGCAAACAATGTATGATAAACCATTATTTGTGGATCCTGAAAATCGAACTGAAGTACCCAGGTCTCTCTAGTACATGCTTATTTTGGACAGTACTTTAGTAAGAAGTCACTGTCAATACATATGACTTTGGTTTTTTGTCCTATTTTATTTGTCTTCAAATGGATATTGGTTCTAAGGAGATGAGAATGGTATATTAACATGAAATAAAAGGGGCTGAACATTTCAGGGCTATAACCTCATGGAAGTGTTCTGGTGACACAGAAACAATGGGAGTGATGCTTGAGTGGTCAGGCTGATCACCAGGAGAGGAAAATAAAGCCCCCATCATTCAAAATGTGGTTTCTCCTTCATTTTATATGGATGCATTAGAATAATTACTATAATGCTTTGAGACTGCAAAGCATTATAGAAGTTCTAAGTATGAGGTAGGTCCAAGTCCCACATCTAGGTCTGCCAGCTGCTTTGGTTCCCTCTCTATTCCTGGTGTTTTACCGTAGCTTTATAATGGGTCAGACCAAAAACCCAGTTGTGAACAGCCCCAAACTTAGATCATTTTGAAATCCGGATCTGGATCCAGTTCTGAATTTTGTGGTTTTCATCTCCCTACACTTTTGTGTGATATTTCCCAAATCCATGGCTAACTCATGTTGGCCAATGCGGAGCAGAGAGCTCATTTTAGAAAGGTCCGTGCGCATGTAAACAATGTGATTCTTTAAGGACCTGATTCCATTTCCACTGAAGTCATTAGTGGCTTTACTACTAAAAGTGGGAAACAAGTCCCACATGTCCCTCTGTATACCCAGGCTCGCTAGCCTTTTCATTCTCTGGACCTTTTCACAAGATAGTGAAGGATCCTCTCTTAGCCACCTCCCTTCCCAGCATCCCACTGTTTAGTTCTCAAAATATTTTGTTCTGGGGACCACACTAAATAGTTGTGTGGGCAGCTTGTGGTTTGCAGACCAGAGTTTGAGAATCACTGCCCTACTCTGATCCCTGTTCTATCTGGTTAAACTTCTCTTCCCAAACCATTTCTAATCTAGGGTCTGGGTTTATATCTGATGTAGCTCAAATTGAAGTTCATGGTACTCAGATGCCAATGGGCATAAAATCCTAAATCAGACAGAACAGGGCTCATAGAATCAATGGGTGAAAGATATCTAAATCTTTCCTTTATCAGCTGCTATTTTATCAAGGTCTGAATTCTCACAGTCCTACCTCTGTGCCCTCCTGTGATGCTTCTCATTATTAGTGGGGTAAATCCCTTCATATGCACCAGGTACTGGACAGATCCTAGAACTACTGTGGTTACAGGTTTCTATCACCCCAGCTAGGGCCCTCAGCACCTCTGCCTCTCTCCCAAGGAAAGTGCCTACTGGTTCCTGTTTACTGTGCAGCAGTCATGTTAATTCCTATTAGTTTTTAGTCATATTTTGATGTGGGCAGGGGCAAGATGAGCAAGGACACTGACACAGACATCCCAGCTGGGCCTGTGATGATGGGGAGGAAGAGTCTGTGCCACTCTGATCGTGAAGTTGTGACTGTGTGGGCAACTCCTATCAGCAGACACAGTCTCTCTCCTTTGATCATGAACACATCCATCTGTACAGAGAACAAGTACTATGTACATCGCACACAGGAGGGATCAGGAAATAGAGCCCATGTCCTTTTCCTCTCAGAGCACAAGTCTCTGTGCCGTGTGACCCAGGGGGAACTATGCAGCTGCATGTAAGGATCCTCTTGTGCCCATACCAGCTTCCCGCATCATCAGACTGTGGGTGGACGGCCAAGCTGTTCCCTGAGGTGCTAGCCTTGGCCCCTGCACAAGTGGGCGGGCAAAGGTCGGGCAAAGGACAGAACCTTGGCACGGTCACTCAATGTGCCGGCCAGCACAGCTTTGCCAGTGGGAGGGGTGGGGGATTATCTGGCATTGCTGTGGGCCACTAGTCAATTGCTTTCCCCCCCAGTGAGTCTTTGAGCCACAATCACCTCCTCTTAGCATGGTGCAGCTATGCCACCCCCCATGCGGAGAGCTCTAGAGACAGTCAAACTCTAGTCCTTTCCTGGTATTAGCCACAAATCCCTTAGTCTCTCTGTGAACCAGCCACTAGGGGGCAACATTTCGTACATACACACAAAGCCAGTATACTCCAGTCCCTGCATTGCTGCACAAATGGCGTGTGCATAATGTCTATCTCCTGATCCTGATGGAGTCAGCACAATAACACAGTGGGATCTGACACATCAGCATCTGGATTATGAAAGGAGAGCTGTATTTTAGTTATTGTGGCTCCAGAAACCTCCTGCAACCAGCATGATTAAGCAGCATGTAGTAGACCCATGTAACATCACTCATTTTGTAACATATAAACTGATGATTTTTTACATTGGAACAGAGAAATCAGGATGTTTTTTTTTAAAACCATGTATGTAGGTTGTAATCCCTAAGCACAGCAGAGTGAGCTACAGATGAGATTTAAATCTTGTCTCTGAATTTCTTAGATATTTTTTCTTTAAGTCAGAGCCTGGATGAGACATTCAATTTTTTTTCTTCCTTTTATATGATTTTTTTTAAAAAAAAAGTCAGAAACACTTGAAATGAAAAATAAAGTCAATACAATCATCTGGCTGTCACTGCACACTGCCTCTGACATACTCTGGGGCTTCAGTCATTCCCTGTCTGTCAGGAAGAGCGTGAATAAATGGCATGCAACCTGAATAAAGATGTAAATCACGATAAACCAGCTTGTGTTTAAGATTCCATGCTTTGCTATGAAAAGCTTGCAGAGCCTGCTAGTCAGAGCTCTCCCAGTAACCAGGGAGAAAGTACCTATGAAGAAAGAAAGCTTGAAGGAAATTTGCAGGGACAGTCACTGAGCCTTTGTCACCCACCAATAATCGAGGTCATTACTGAACATGCAGTGAGTGTCAAGTGGATCACATAACATTTATTACAGTACAACTAGGGTGAGTGTACGCAGCAATTGGCCTGCTGGTTTATTAGCGTTATACGGCACTGACAGGCCGTGGGAGACAGAGTGGGAGACAAAATTTAAAAAAAATACTCCTGATAGAACAGCAGGGAAAATGGTGTGAGAGATTCAGCGCTGCCTCCTGCGAGATACGTGTCTTTGTTGTGTCTCAGAATGTTGCCTTCACTGTGCCTGATTCTGATCTGACTTATGGCTGTGTAACTCCATGAGGAGATGGTGAAAACCAGATCAGGATCAGGGATCTGCACTCAAATGTGTTTCTTGATGAAGCATGAAGATTTCATTGATCATCAGAAGCTAAATGACATCCCTCCCTTTATAACAACTGCTCCCCACTTTACCATTTTTAATAAAAGAGGGGAAACATAGCTTTGCCATTTCAAAACTCTTTTTGGTGGTTTGCATATTTTTTTTAACCAATAATGATAGATTTTGCTGTTCACCTGAGGGGATCCAAGAATGAATCCTTTGGGATTTTTCCTCAGGTTGTCTTGCCAATTTCCTGTGGGTTAAAAATTCTTTTGACCTGAGTTGGTTGGGCTAATTGCCAAACTGTGTAGAGGTCCCCTGTTTCTCTGCTACCTAGCTAATTGGACTGGCTCCAGTACTGGCTACAAAGCAACTTTGGAATGAGTGCGGTTGCTCCTGATACAGAACCTCTGTCATAAATAACATGAGATGGAGTTGTTCTGGTTTTTATGCAGAAGGTGTCCTATGATGACAGGGTAATAACTTACCGCTTGACTTTCCAGCTGCTCTGTGCTCAGTCAGTGCAGGAATGGAACCAGCCTTCAGCACCAATAATCTGCTGTTTGGGGTCCCAGTATCCAGTGCAAGCTTTGCAAAGAACAGTCTGGCTTTATCTTCTTTAACTGAAGAGGGATCAGAAGAGGGAGAAAAACTCACCACCAGGTGGCCACTGCGTAGGACAGAAACCAAATCAGGATCGTCAGCTAGGATAGTTTTGGTTTTAGTCTGGGATAGTTTGGTTTTGTTAGGAGGTCTGGCAGGCATTGATCGAGGACTGATGGTGTTGAATCTTTTTACTTATTCTGCTTTCTCTCTATATGTTGTTTTTTCCTTGCAATATTTATCTATAAAACTCAGCCCTCAGGTTCCGAGGGTCAATGATGGCTGACTTGGGTTGCAGGAGTCCCCAGGAAACAGGCCTGTTGATGAACATTCTCAATGTTTAGTTGAAATAGCCTTTTGTGCTTTATCTAGTGGCTGTTCTGGTCTGACTCTCATCAAATGCTGCCCCATGGAGCTCTGCCGTTGTGAGTTTTAATCTGGGAAAAGCACAGGAGGAAGGTTCAACACCTACCTATCACACCCCTACTAGGCCTGTCTCCATAATATAGAGGAATATGGAACCTTAGGTTCAAATCCCAACAAGGTCGGCTCACCTTTGCTTTTGCAGTTTTACTTTTTGTTGGTCACTGGAAAAGATCTTAAACTTGAGACTTGTCTCATGTGTTTGGGGATTAAAGCTCTCCTGGCACTTTCTATTTAAATAGGGGTTTGCCCTGATGTCTTTAGTCCATATTTTCCTTTCCCATCTGTCATGTAACATGTTGTGTACTGATTATCCACCCCTTGTTTTCATCCTCTACCCCAGAGGTGGATGCATTTCAATGGTAAATGAAGTGCTGCATGTAACTATTGGGTCATTTCCTCTTTTCCTTATTTAGTACATGGGAAGTGGGGGGCGAAGTGAAATGGGCAGACATGGGGTCAGGGGAAGATCTGGAAAGTTTACTGTCTACAGAAATGATTGTGGAGCTGGTTTTTTAAACATCAATGGCTGGAAATTTAGGGCAAAATTTCAAAAGTGCCTCCTGACTTTGGGTTTCCAACACCACATAGTTTTGGCCTGATGTTCAGAAGAGCTGATCCAGCTGAAACCAGCTCAGCACCCCTGAAAATCAGACCCACCCCCAAAACAGTAGCCACTTTTGAAAAGCTTGGCCTGGTATTCCAGATGGCTTAGCAACGTAAAGCGGGTGATAAAGCTGAGAGGTATGGGTCCAAATCCTACTCTTTTTACTTACATGAACAAGCCCGGTAACTTCAGTGGTTGCACTCTCATAAATAAGGTGAACAGAATCCACCTCATTGTTTGGTTTGGGGATGGAGTTTATCTCTTTGGAAGCATTCCCAGTTCACCCCATGCAGACGTTGAGGGACCAAGGCCTATTTTTCATGAACCTTCGTAGTTTACACCTTTTTCCCATTTCTGTTGACAGATCCCACCTCATTCCCAAGGGGAGTGGTAAAAATCAGCACATGTGGCAGCTTTACCCAGTGGTGGTTTTGACTCTTATCAGATGACAGCATGGGTGGCAGCTCTGTGAGCTGTCATGGCAGAACCCAGTTACAGTGGCTATGAGGTCCCTGCTCTTCTGGCTTGGATGTGGGGTGAGGCTTCTCAGATCTGGAATCTGCTCTCAGTCATACTTGTGTAAATACAGAGGCGCTCTTCAATAGGAATGTTTGGAGGGATCTCTGCCAAGTAGGCAGAGGCATTATTACCACCAAGCACCTGACCTTGAGTTGAAATAACTCTTGATCTATATCAAAGGGCCAGATCCCCAGCTGGTGTCAATCAGTGTGGCTTCATTGCCTTCAATGGAGCTTTGCTGATTGACACCCAGCTGGGAATCCAGCTCATCACACCTGACATCAGAATCAGGCCCCAGGAATTTGACAGGCTTTGAGACAGGTTTCCTTCCCCTCACTCATCCAAGCTAGAAGAGCAGACATCTCAGAGCTGCTGTCTAACTGGGTTCTTTCATGACAACTCACTGGGCCGCTAACCATGCTGTCAGTCAGCTTTTTGCTTCTATTTTTGAACTCTGAGCACAGTCAGCTGATGGGGTAGTGAAAATCCTCATGCCATGTCCACCCTGCAGCTTCCCGCTCTAGGGGCTGAGAGATACTTGCACACGGTCTGAATGTAGCTGTACCACCTGAGCTTGGGATCAGGCCTTAACTAGTTAAGTACAGCTCTGCAGACTTGGGCCCCAGTCCTGCCATCTGACGCTTGTGGGCAGGCCCTGTGGCCATGCGAACCCTGCCCACATGACATGCAGCACGCAGCAGAATTGGAAATTTTGAGGAATTTAATTTTCTCTTGCCTGTTAGAGTTAGAGCAGCGTCTGTGTTGCCTGCTCGACTCTTTGGAATATAAGTGGGGGAGGGGTTATAAGGAGACAAAAGAAGTGGCCCAGGAGGTAGGGGAAGATTGAAAACTCTATGGCTTCATCCTAGTGGTATTAAGCTGCTGCCTCGGGGAGGTGAAGGTCTCAGTGGTATATGTCTTGATCATGGTAGAGTGTGGAAAAAAAAAGTCCACGTTGCCATGCCTGAGGCATTCCCTTCCCCCAAACAATGAATAAATAAAAGGGCAGGTCTAATCGGGGAAGATGTTTGAGATTTGTTTTCACGGAGGAAAGTGCTTTCCTTCTCCTTGTTTTGTGTTGCGTTGGCTCCTATACTGTGAGATAAATAGCTGCACTAGGTGATGTACAGAAAATAGCTTCATGAACATGTATTTATAATAAAATACAGTCACTGGGCCAGATTCCACAGCTGGTACAAACCTGTGCTGAAGTCCGTGGAGCTATGCCAATTGATGCCTGCTAATTTTCATAACAGCATCTAAAAAAATATATGTAAAAACTAAGTGTGTTTTGCTAAAGCTGAAATGATCCTATGATAAAACTGGGATTATTTTTAAAATGTATTTATTGGTTCACCGTGCAGATCACCGTGAATGAGGCCAACACAGCAAAGAGAAGGAGTGGCGATAAGATACAGGGTGAAAACTTACATTTGACAGCGTCAGCAAAAGGCTAAAACACAGAGCAGAATTCTTAGAATTATTCTCAGATTATAATGACTAACAATTACCTTCTAATTCCTTTAGTGTTTCATAATTGAAATGAGCAAATATGGAGCATCATTCAAATTCCAGCTATATCTAACAGGACTTCTATGGTACAAAGAGGACTTCTATAGTAGTTGATGGACTCAAGCATGGGAGGAGTCCTTTGCTGGATTTGGGGCTATACGAAGTACAACCAAACAAATAGTAGTAGTAGTGATCATATCTGTGATTGTTATAAAAAAAATAGGAGTTGTCTTACAGACTTTTGTAGCAATAGTTTGTAGCTGATGCTTCACAAAAGGCAGTAAAAATAACAAACCAACCTCAAAACAAAATTAAAAGACACATATTCCCTCTAGCTGATTTGTGTATTGCTAAATGAGTAAAATATCCTTCCTAATCCATGCAGTAATCATCTGATGCACTGAATTATGAGGCTGGAATATACTTTTTATCTTGACTTCATCTTGCAAGGCTGCAAATAATAGCAATGATCACAAAGTTATCCAGTTCATGCTATTGCACTCATAAATTCTCTTTCGTTCAGTTTAGCACATTTTCAAAGGGTTGAAGTGTGGAGAACAGTTGCTCACCAGAAGCTACCCAAAGTTTGAAGGCATTTGATTTGGTATCATTGGAGTTTGTCAGGACTTTGTGGAGTATCAAAATAGGCCTTTTTTAAAATTCAGTCAAGCAATTGAAGCAACTTTTGCATTTATATGGAATCCAAATTAACATTGCTGACATATGGGGGTGGGGGAAAGGGTCACAGTTTTAAAGCAGAGAAAGGAAGTGCTATAATTTCTATTTTACAGCTAGGGAACCAAGGGACAGAGAGATGACGTGATTTGCCCAAGGTCACACAAGAGGTCTGTGGCAGGGCCAACACCTGACCCCTGATTTCTGGAGTTCCAGTCCAGCGCTTTACCACCAAAGCCATACCACCCCTCTCTTTTCCCCCATTAGCCAGAATTTCACCCTTCCCCTGATAATCCAACCTATATTGGGAGTTGTCTGGCAAATTCATGAATGTGATGTGGAATTCTGTGGAAGTGTGGATTTAAATAAGCCCGGTGTATCTTCTTCAGCCATAGCATACTCAGCTAACCCTTAAAATGCTAATGAGTGCACAGGAAGAGGTATGCAGGAGCGTGCTCAATTAGTATCATCTATAGGGCCAGTTTTTCAATAGATGCATTTATTTATTTATTTTTATTTACTTTGAGTTGTCAGCATTTCCTGCCAAAGTATTTTGTAAGCAGAATATGTCATTCCATATCGGAAAGGCTGTCAAAAATATCAATAACCCACAGCCCCAAACGCCAACACCAAAGCCTGCTCTTTGCAATTTCACACAAGCATGAAGGAACCCATCATAATTTCCAAAGCATTTTAAGAGCTGAGTTTGTAAGAGTTACAATGCACTTCAGTTGTAACAAAGAGATTTCACTGTGGGTTCAGAGGTTGTGAATTTGATAAGCTGTCTCATATTTTTAAATGAAAAAATGATACTTCATCTTTCTAATGACAGAAAAGTTGGAGGTGGTTTACAGTAATATATGCCTTTTTTAATACATGGCTTGCAATCTCAGTACAACAGCTGTATGAAGAATGGAGTAGCAGGCAAAAGGTTAATAGAGCATTGGTCCTTTTTTAATTGAAAAAATGACTGAGGGACCATGTAGCAGACCGAGCAGTAATATTATTACAGGCTGTAAGTACTGTTCCAAAGACTTACTGTTCATCTGGGAGTAGAGTAATGAACATCAAGCCGTGTCTCTGCGCTTCAACACGAATGTGAACTTATTCTCAAATAGGTTAATAACCATCTCCCTGTAAAAAAAATGGATAATATTTTTTTAAAATGTTTCTCTCGCTTTTCAAACTTTATTTGCTACAAGAGCCTTGAGAAATGAGCATGCTGAATCACTGGCAAAATTAAGAACTAAGAGACTGATTCACTTCTAATTTACACCAGATTTATCCTGCGTAACTCAATTGACTTCAGTGGAGTTATTTCTGATTTACACCATTGTGAAAAGAGAACCAGTCCTGTGTCAAGCTCTCATGTGGACAGTTTTGTATTTATTTGGAAAGTGTCTCAAAATGCAGTACACTGGGGTTAAACAAAGTGGGTCAGAGCAGCTGTGCTGATTTACATCAGTGGGGGACCGTGGCCTTTGATTTCATTTCAGACATGTTCTCGTAAACTTTGCCTGTATTTTGATTTAAAGCAAACAAGTATATTATTGCTGGAAGATTTTCCTATGATTATTGTTCTATCCTACAATTTATATTGTGATAGCACCATGGTGAAATTCACGTCACCTGCGTGAGACCTGAGTCACTGGGGTTTAATGTGGTGAAGTGTGGCGGTGGGGGTTGGGGAAATAAGAGCATTCCCTCTCAACGCGAGATTAAAACATGGTGATGAAATGAAGTCTGTCCCACTTTTTTCTGATGGTTTAGGGTACCAGATGTGTAACTGTAGGTCTTTCGGCCTTCTCTTGACTTGTGCCCAGGGCTGCCTGATGAAATGGTGAAGCACTGGAATGGGCTACCTAGGGAGGTGGTGGAGTCTCCATCCTTAGAGGTTTTTAAGGCTCGGCTTGACAAAGCCCTGGCTGGGATGATTCAGTTGGGGACTGGTCCTGCTTTGAGAAGGGGGTTGGACTAGACCTCCAGAGGTCTCTTCCAGCTCTAATCTTCTATGATTCTATGAAATGCAACAAGTCCCATGAAATGGATGATGTATCGGAGGACAGCAGTTCCATTTTGTGGCAACTTTTAAGGTTTTGAAATGTGTTTTTGTTTCACGAGTCCCCAGCAGTCTCTGAATCCAGAAGTGAAAATAGCGTGCAGACACTTTTGCACCTCCTTCGAGTCCTGCACTGGGCTGATCTTGACCATATGTAAAGAGCTGGTCCTAAAAGTTCACTTACTAAAACCAAACCTATTTCTACATAAAGAGAAGAGCTCATGGAGTTGAATAATGCAGTGGGACTCTCCAATAACCACTGAAATGTACAGGAGAAGTATAAACTTCTGTTCACAGAAGCCCTGTATCTAACAGATTGCTGCTGTATTTCTTTGCTTCTTTATTTAATGAAAATGCATTGATTTGCAAAGACAAAATGAAATCAGTTTACTTTTCTACTATAAAACGATTATAACACTTTTACACTCTGGTCTTATCAGACTTTATATGTCTTGCTAAAATAAGAACAAAATAAAGATAATTTAATTCTTAAAGTAGTTAGAGCTTTGCCTTTTAGTATCTTAAACCCTGTCCTTGTCATGAATGCTGAAGGGGGCAGAAGTAAGATTCTCACTGCATGTGTACAAGGCTGTGATCTTCCTAGGTGGTGATCACTCTCAACTCCCAGTGAGGACTCAGAAATCAGGACATTGCAGGATTGGGTCTATGGCTTCTTCTCCTGAACAAGGTTGTAGCTTTGCAAGCTTAGGAGCATAGCTGGGGACAAATGAGGACTCAGAGACACAATTCCTCCCCTGTACTTTCTTTTCTCTTCACAAGGAGTTACTTCACCCATTTGCATGGAGCAGTTTACTCCCCCTTTGGCCCCAGCCAGCTACTCTGACTGCTGAGAAGAGAGGCAAAGCCAGGATTGCTCCCTCTTGCTACAGTCCTCACTCTATCCCATTTCTTGTGGAGGGTCGGAGAATATTGGGTCCAGGGGTGGGAACCAGAAAGAGAGACTCTCTCACTAGTTGGGTGATTAGGATAGTGATGGCAGAGCCCCAGGTTCAAATCCTAGCTTTCCCCTTACCCTAGGCAGCCAGGCAGAACAAGGCTAAGCAGTGGAGTAAGGACTGATCCAATCTAGCCTGGGGGTAGTCAATTATTTTTTGTCCAGCCCCAAATTTCTTGGTCAAGGTATAGTCAAGGTCCAGACCCCAGAGAAAATACTAAAAAAATAATAATGATGATAATAAGTAAATAAAAAGTTTTTGGGATCCATTCATGGTGGATAAAGTTAACCTTAAAAATGCATGAATTGGTAAATTAAGACCTTTGTACCTATATATATAGAGCTAATCTGCCTGTGAATATTGTACATTCACCAGATGAATAAAATCTTGGTGTATATCATGGCAATTTTTCAGCTAACAGCTGATTTTGAAACCCCAGGGGGAAAATATGTACATCAATAGAAGAAATAAAGAAAAAAAATTAGGCCAATTACATACTAAGACTCTGCCAGAAAATAAAAAGCCTGCAGATGAAAACAACCCTGGAAGTCTTAGGGGGAAAAACATGCTCCAATAATAAATAAAAGTATGAATTATAACAGTAAATTATAATGTGAAGCACAATAGAGCTTATAGGCCTGCTTAGTTACAAAGAAGCTAGCACTCCGAGGAGCAGAGTTGATGGTTATTAGTGCCTGGCTTCCACCAGGTCAAGGTATTTATGAATGTAATTAAAAATAGAAGAGATGGTGAGGATTGGGGCTTGAACTGAAGGGGTGAAAAAGGGAAAAGGGGCATCCAGATTCCCTCCAAAAAAAAAATAAAGGTATATACTAGGAAGAAGGAAGATTCATCTAAAGCCCAGTTTGAGGTGCCAGGATTGCCTGCTGCTATCCTTACTCGTTTGCCCAAAGGAGGCATCCAGAACGTTACAATAGTCAAATGGGAAACCTTGATAAGGTATGCCCAGAGCAATGCAATGAGGTAACTGGGTTCTAGTTGAGCTTTATTTTCAGATGGTGCTTGTGATACAGAATTTGAGCTCTGGAATATAGCACAGGAGAATAGTGAAACTGACATAAATCAGTCAAAGATCAATTATTTTCCTGACTGAACATGGAACAACTTAAAATTCTCTGAATGGGAGAGAGCAACCTGAAATGATGATGATGATTAATTAATTAATTAATTAATTGGCTTTGATATAGCACTTTTCATTAGCAGATTTCAAAGCATTTTCCAAAGGAGGCCAGTATTATTATCTCCATTATACAGATGGGAAAACAATGTAACCGTGGAGGTGAGCCAGACAATGATCCAGGGGCAACCAATAGGAAATCTCAGGCATTTCAGTTTCTCATTCTAGGTAATTATGCTGCGGGGGAGGGCAGGGATTGAGGAAAGAACTTTTGTGTGTGCTTCCTCTGAACATACCTGATGCTGCGTGTGCAAGCAGTAGCTGTTTTCAGCTCCCTGCAGGTCCTGCAGATGGGTCATCAAAGGTTGAGGGACCAAGGAGATTGGTAGCAATAGAGAAGGGAAAGACAGTAGCTAACAGAGAAACAACTTGAAGTTCGCTCCATCATCAATTCTCCATAGAATGGTAGTCCTTCTATGTTAAGCCTGAGACAATGGGCCTTGGGTGGGGAACCTACGTTAGGGCTGGTAAGATGGAATCCTCCCCAGAACCCAGAAACAATATGGATGAAATATGCTGTGACACCCAAGGGCATTTGCATTGACAGCATCATCTGTGCATCCCCTACATGGAGTTTTCAGCTTGTGAGAGATCACCACTGGTGAATCATAGGTGATCTGGGCCAGCACAAAGGGAGTGCAGATTACAGCCTGTCATATAATGTCCCTGTAGCTAGTCAAGAGAAATTAAACAATGGTGAAGTTGCCTTTCCCTTATGAGGACTTAATAGATGGACAAATACTGAATAATTATTAGTAGGATAGGTGGTCTCTCCAGGATTAATTGCAGCAGTATGTGTTTCAACCACAATTACATAGCCCTGATTAAATGTAGCACTGTAAAGGAATCCAGACCTGTGAGAGTCAGACCTGACATCCAATAACACTTCCTGACTCTGAAGATATTGTCTTCCCCAAAGGTCAGAAATATGAAGAAATTATACTTCAGACAGCCCTGAAACTGAAGGCAGGAAGAATGATGAAAAGCTCTCCTGAAAAATCTGACATGCAAGGGAAAAATACATTTATGATTACAGGGAATAAAGGAAATCTATTGCCTCATTTTGCTTAATTTAGGACTGGCCAGAAATAGAGAAAAGTAACCCTTGGCAATCTTGCTTATTCAGGAGCTGAGGTTAGTACCAAGCTCAAAGAAAAGAGAGATTTTATACCAAAGCATAATATTGGAAGGCTTCAGGCTCAGCAACAATTCTAACTGATTAAAAATTATCATCAGCTGGCCAATGTCATCCAAAGGAGTTGAACTTTTGGCTGGCTGGGAAACAAAATTGTTAAATAGTTTGTGGTGGTGCTTGGAGTTAGCTGAGAATTTATGTCTTGGAGGAGCAATGCTATCTGTCATCTGTGAAAAGCCTCATTCACAGAGGGACAACATGAGAGAAGGCAATCAGCTTGAAATCTGCTAAGCTGTGAATTTATAACCTCTCTGCACAGGGAAGGTTGTCTCTTGTTTCAGGTCCTGTCAGCCGGAGCTGGAGGAACTGAAATCAAGGCATGAAAGAGTAGAAATGAATTACACGTGTGGCCTTGAGAGGGCAGCCTTTTGGATGGAGGGTAGGGGGTTAATGTACAGAAACTTCAGATCCATGCATTCTACAGCTGGAATGTTCTGTATTTTCCATAAATTCTAAGATCCAGCATCCATGACACACAGCCACCAAATTAGTAATTTAAGTTGCAGGTAACAAGTCTAAACAAGATCCCTAGAGTGACAAAACGGGCAAGATTAATGACAAAAGGGAATAAAGAGTTTTCTTCCACACACAGGATGATCTTGAACTTCACAGCCCTCTTATTGCTCTCCAAATCAAAGGGTCCCATCCTGCCTAGCATTACTCACCTAGGAATCCCATCACACCTGCCAGCCTGCCGGAGTCCAAAGGTGGGCTGAGTGTGTATCAAAGACCCAAAATGAGGGAGACAAAACATGATTCATGTAGGAAAGTTAACACACTCTGGGATTTATTCCTTCAGTGTCAATAACTCGTTCGATAACCTCAATGTCATGCTTCTTTATGTCTGATGTAAATAATTTTCAGCAATAAAAATGAGGGGCACCATATCTGTGTGGAACACAGTCCAGATAGGAATGACAATGAGTGACTTTCATGGAAATTAGGGAGAGGCATTGTGGAGTGGTTAGAGTTCCTTGTCCTCCATAGTTACTGGACAGGATCAGGATGTATTTCAAAGGAAGCTTAATAAACAGTGGGACTTCCTGATCTGGGAGTTCTCTGTTTGCTCTTTTTGCTTTGGCTCTGGCTCTGGCTCTTTTTGCTTATGTCCTCACATTACAGCCATGAGTCCTAGTGGCTCTAACAGGACTATTGCATATGCTAGGACTATATTCTTGGACCTTGAGTTGAAGGATTGGACCCAAAAGGAAGTGAATTGGTGATGGTAGCCAACTCACCCTCACAACCAAATGGGAAAGGATGTGTGTTATGAATGGGAAGTTCCAGGAGAAGTTCTTTGACCTTATTTTTTAATCCGTCACACTGGTCAATTGTTTGAATCTATCTAATTTGTGTTGAAGGGGATGAAATCTGGATTCTGAAAAGGGACATGTGATGCTTTCTGGTGCTCTTTATGAAGCTGGAAGTTGTATGTGTTTTCTAACTACAACCAAGATTTACCCACAGCTACTTTTATAGAAAGAGGCTCTAAACAGGAGGTTAGAATGATTGCCATTAAAAAAAGTCAGTACTTGCCAACGGTTACTACATAGTACCATGGCACTATACCAAAAATATAAAATAACCATGTTACTCAGATACAATTGTGCAGTAACTGATGGCAAATGTTAACTTTTTACTGACGACTGTTGTGTTTACACATCTTCCCTTTTATATGAGGTTACGATTAAAAGAAGACAGGAACTAAAGAAATTAGATGGATTGCCTAACAAATCATGCCCGATTCTGTTGTGATTCATATGATATCATATCGTATGATTTATATGGCAGTGACAAAGGCCTTGCATAACATTTCTTGTAGCATTCTTGTATGTTCTTCAGCATCAAATTGAAGGACATTTTTCTGACAATTGCTGTCTATTATAAAAAAAGGGATAATCCTTACAAAATCTTAGCTCATCACAATCTGTCTTTTCTACTGTTTCTGAGATTGTCTCAGATGTAAGAGCTTTTGGGGATAGCTCTAGGTCTGAGAATCAAATTCACACTGTTCTGTGGGGCAAAAAATGCCCTGATGTGATATTTTACCTAATCCCATGAGAATGCTGGAGATTTTTAAAAATTGTGGAACATTTATTAATACCTGTTGGAGTGAATTAAAGATGCACCATGGCCTAGGTTAACATAGTCTACACCAGGGGTAGGCAACCTATGGCACGTGTGCCAAAAGCGGCACACAAGCTGATTTTCAGTGGCACTCACACTGCCCCGGTCCTGGCCACCGGTCTGGGGGAATCTGCATTTTAATTTAATTTTAAATGAACTTTCTTAAACATTTTAAAAATCTTATTTATTTTACATACAACAATAGTTTAGTTCTATATTATAGACTTATAGAAAGAGAGCTTCTAAAAATGTTAAAATGTATTACTGGCATGCAAAACCTTACATGAGAGTCAATAGATGAAGACTCGGCACACCACTTCTGAAAGGTTGCCGACCCCTGGTCTATACTAACCATGGTGCTTGTGTGCTCTCGTGATAGGCCTCCATATAGGAATATGGACCGGTAGATGAATAGGTAGAATATTCATTTTTCCCTTGTATTTGCCTTCTCCCCTCCCCAGAGTCTTAGCTTCAGTTGTTTCCAGCCACCTAATTCTTTACACTTGTCTTCCTTCTGTGCTTTCCCCTCACCCCGAAAAAAGCAAAAATCAATCTTTTCTTTCTAATTTTGAAAGCAGGTGAGGAAAGGAACCCACTGAAAAGCAGAGAATGCCTTTTCACCACTCTTAGCACATTTCTTTCAGTATTTCTCTCCAACTCTCATGTGAGTGCTTTTTCTGTTAGGAGTGTGTGAATGCTGATGGTCATGGAAGTATTGATTCCTCTCACAAAATCATGGTGCAGCAAGCAGAGTTTACACTTTAACCTTCAGCTCACCCTTGCAGACTAACAAACACACAACTTAATTTTTTTTGCAAGACAAAAAAGCAGTTTCTCCATTGAAAAGCCCCCCACATGTGAACTGAAAACTCCTAACATTAAATAGTCCAAAAATTTCTTTCTTTTCTTTTCTTTCCTTCTGTATAAACCATCAGGAATGCTGGTCTCAGTTACTGTGGAATAGCACAGTAATGCTATTGGAGCTACTCCAGGCTGGCAGCGGGGTAACTAACAGCAACATTTAGTCCATAACATTTATGGTTATTCATTTTCATTTTTCAGTTATAATATATGAAGCATTTGTCTCTATAGCTTTTCAGGTCAAACATAAAACTATACTATGCAATAGTACGTAATGGAATTATTATTTGTATTATGGCAGTGTGTAAAAGCTCTAAACAAGATCAGAGCCTCATTGTTCTAGGAGCTGTGTGTATACGTAGTAAAAGACAGTCTCTATACAATTTAAATAGGTAAGATAGACAAAGGGTCAGAGGAAGGGAGTATTATTACAGATGGAGATCTGAGGCACAGAGAAATTAAGTGAGTTGCCCAAGGAAATCTGAAGCTGAGCCTTGTACAGATCCTTGATTGCCTTCATCCTAGTCCAGCGCATTGCCCTTTTCAATTATAATAATAATTATTATTTTTCAGTTATTCACTTCTACCACTACTGGAATAAAAAGAATATCTCTTCAGTATGAAATAGAGTAGCAAAATGCTTGTGATGCAGTGGAATCCCATTCTCCACATGCTAGAACAGCAGGATGTAGCAATACAAATGTTTTACATGTAGTCCAAGATGGACATAAATCTGGTGGTATCTATAATGGGGACTCTGATGGGGAGGGCCTTACAGCTGATTGAGGACCCATCCAAGGTGGTAAGATACATTGATGCACAAGCCAAGTCATTCTACTCATAGACTTTAAGGCCAGAAGGGACCATCATGATCATCTCGTGTGACCTCCTGCACACTGCAGGCCACAAAACCTCACTCACCCACTTCTATACTAGGCCTGTAAATTCTGGTTGAATTACTGAAGTCCTCAAAATCTTATATAAAATACTTCAAGTTACAGAGAATCTATCATTTACTCTAGTTCAAACCAGCTAGTGATCTGTGTCCCACGCTGCAGAGACAGACAAAAAAACTCCAAAGGTCTCTGACAGTCTGACCTGGGGAAAATCCCTTCCCAACCCCAAATATGGCAATCAGACCCAAAGCAAGGGGACAAGGCCCACTAGTCAGACAGCTGGGAGAGAATTCTCTGTGGTAACTGAAAGTCCACCCCATTTAGTGTCCCATCTCTGGCCATTGGAGATATTTGCTAATAGTAATCACAGGTGGGCCATAAGTTATTGTAGGCAATCTCATCATACCATCCCCTCCATAAATTTACTAAGCTCAATATCGGAACAAGTTATGTTTTTTGCCCTCCTGAGTTCCCTTGGAGGGTGGTTCCAGAAGTTCACTCCTCTGATGGTTAGAAACCGTTGTCTATTCCTCTCACTGCTGGAGAAAAATATTTTATCTATTCGCTATTTATATAAGAAGACAAATGACAAGGTGACCACATCCTTAATGCGAAGCAGACAGCTGATGCTGAAGTCATTGACGTGTAACTGAGATAGGTAACAAGCACTTCAGTATGTAGTGTCCATGTTCTTGTGCTCATGGTTCAAAAACATAATTGCCTTCATATTTATAGGAGAAATTGACCTAATCAACACAAATGACATTTGACCAACAGGGTGAGTTGGTACATCAAGAAGGGGCTCTTGCCATCCACCAGTCATTAAGATTGGTTAGAAGCAGTGGCAACAAGGAGGAAGGGATTCCAACAGTGAAGGTGAACCTGACAACTACAGTACTCATGGTGGAGGGATCTTTTGGGACATCTGCACAGACTAAGGTATACAAAGTTATTTTCAAGATATCTCTTTTGCTCTTGTAGTGAAGCAACAATAATCCTGTGGAAATACCGCAGTCCCACGAGGTAGAGAATGAAAGAAGGAGGTTGGAGCAGACGTCCTGGGTATCTAAATAAAATGTTTTCTCCTAAGTTCATTCTCTAGAGAAGGAAATGGATGGAATGTCAGATCAGTTCTGAGCCACCAGCAACTCAGACATCCTGGACAGTGTCATAGCGGAAGTTAAATTGAGAGAAAGGTGAACTTAGGAGAGAATAGAATTTTAAAGAATCGGTGTGAAGGCCAGAGGAAAAGAGCATGGAGGCGGGTGAGAAAACTAAGAGCAGAGGAGTCAAGAATAAGAAAGAAGGTTAGATTAAGGAGGGAAAATGAGAGGTTAGAAGGGAGAAGATGAGGACAGAAAGGAGGAGTTACTGACAAGAAAATAATGTACAGGGTCTGATTCTCATTTACACTAAGGCCTCTTTGCATTGCTCTAGCAGTGTAAAGGAGTCATAAAGTGGGTAACCCCAGGGAAGTGAAAAGGAGCCTTTGTTTACATACCCTTTAGTGTAAATGACTGACCAGTGTAAATGAGTCTCACACCCAGATGGCTTAATTATGAGAACTGAGTGAAAACTGAAATTTCTGTCCCACAGGAAATTCTGTTATTTCCACAAAATCAACTTTTCTGCAAACTGCTTTTCCACCAAAAAATCATGTTGGATGCAGATATTTACAGCAATGTAAAATGCTACCACCATGATAAGTGCTTGGAGAATTCTAATTTGCTAGCATTTTTCATCTACTTTGCACAGTTTGCAAAATGGGCAAGATAGGGTAAAATCCTGGCTCCACTGAAGTCAATGGGAATTTTGCCCTTGACTTAAATGGGGAGTGATTTTCATAGCAATTGATCCAAAGCTGCAAATGATTTAAACTCCCATTGCCTTCAATAAGAGTTCTACATGTAGAACAATGGCAGGAATGGGGCCTTTGTTTTCCAGAAAATATGGTAATCCCAGAAGAGCAGAATGAAATAGAATTATGAAAAGCACAGTACGCTTATTTTATTTTATTTAAATTCCTATTTGAAGCTATTGTAAAAACTCTTGGAATGGTGGCACTTTAAAGTGATTACAGTAATGGATTTTTGCATTCTGCAGCACAATAGAATTAGGGGACGGGTTTAGTAAATGTATTAAATGTGTTAAGGGCAAAGTAGGGAAGCTGACCATCTCTTCAATTAATCGTATTTGATTTTAACTGCACTGTACAGCTTTACTGCGAAGCTGTACCTTAATAATCCAGCCCTTGATGGCTCTGGTATATTGCATGGCATGCATATTTTAATGGTTAACCAAATAAAAGTAAAATATACAACTAGAATAATATGACAAAGGTAAATTTCTCTGTTGTAGTGCGGTGCCTCTCACACAGAATTTGTGCTATCATATATCACCATTGTATCCTGTGCTATAGCTGACAACAAATGTGATATTAGCTGTCATGCAGCAGGCATTTAATTATTGGAGACATGGGCTTAATGGTATTTGTGTCACAGTAGCGAAGAGTACAGATGTATCTTGACTCAAGGAGACTGAAATGCTTGCTTCAAACCAACCTCTCTTGATAATAGGTAATTTTACAAAAATGGTTAAATGAATCAGATTCAAACAAGATCTGTGTTTGTTTGTTTTGTCATCTGATCAATAGATCTGAATGAAACAACGCCAAATATCATGAATTATTGCACAGTGCCAATGGCTGTGAGGCCGGTGTGACATCGGAAAGACCAATATACCCGTTTTCCCCCTACCATTGCTTTGAACTCTGTCTGTGTGTTTGTGTGTGCGCGTGCGGAGTGAGAGATTAAAAATTCTGTTCATCAAAACAAAAAGCTAATCAGATGAATTAAATTCTGTTCCTTAACTTTTCTGAGGGTACTTTAAGATGAGCATTCTGTTTGGGATTTCTTCAATAAATACAAAGGCTTGTGTGCAAAATTATTCCTTGTGCACATTTAAGGCCTGAGGTAGAGCTCATCTGAGAAATAAGCAAACGTGGAAAAATCCACAACTGTGTGGATACACACAGAGATTAGAGAAGCGATATGTTTTATACTTGTTCTAAGAAAAATAAACGTCTTTTCTGTAAGTAATTTACTATTAATTACACAAATACCTCATTATCTGGAACTAGGATTTTAAAATACAGTTTAATTAAAAAATAACGTAAGCAAAATAAAATCCTTGATTTAGTCTTTAAAAGAATGAGTCTCCAAGACAGTGACCATTGTGTGTCTCTTCTCTGTCCATCTGAGAACTGCTGAACTCTTCACATGGAGTGCTTAGAAATTTAAAGATACAGTGAACACAAAATAAAAAACATTACAATGCAAAAGAACCCCTGAGCAGATATTACAAGCCTCTCATGGATTTGGCTCCCTAGCCTTACATGGATTCGAGAAGTGGTGAGCTGAGACTTCTGCTTTTCAGTTAAAGTCTATTCTATTGTTACCTCATCACTCCAACCAATCCCTGCCCTGGTTCTGTGTTTCATCCACCAATTGCATCCTGACTGAAACCTAGGTTGGGAACTCTTTGGGTGGACTGTCCTCTTTGCTGTTAACTTGTACAATCCCTAGTACAATGGGGCTCTGCTCCTTGTTTGGAGTTCATAGGTGCAACTGTAACAGAAGTAATAAATACCAACACACATGAGCTCTATCCAGGAGCTGTGTAAGTAGTATCCTGTTCAGGGACAGATGGTATCAAGTTTGATGCATCATACTATGAAGTTTAAATGGAGTACATAGTAAAATCTGTGCATAGAAATTAACTATGGCCATGGAGCTGGTATTTTCTAAATTATCCAAATGTATTTTTAAATAGCAATGTTAAATTTAATTATGGGTCAAAACCATGAATCAAACTCTGCACGTATCCACATCCTCTCTTTGTAATAAGCTAAACTAAAACTCCAGATCCAAGCATCACTGAACTTTGTGGTATTTCCAATCCAGAACCAAACTTGCCAAATTGGGGTCTATCCCTAGTTTAATTGCAGTTTTAAACTGGCCTGATCTAAAACAGCAAAGATGTCTAATGAGCATGTTTCCAAAGATCATTAAAAGCTGTTTTGAGAACGCTGTAAACTTAACAGGATTCTGTAAACAGAAAAATATTTCAGCTCTTATCTCTTGACATCTGAATCGGTATCAAAAAATCAGTGAATAAGGTGAAAGATAACATTATTTCCGTTCACGCTTGAACTTGCACACATTCTAGACATAATGGATAACATATAAAAACAGATATAATAATTACTTAGAAACTAATGACAGTTGAGACAATGAGAAGGCTTAGTTCCAAAGTTCCTTGAACTGTGATGTTTGGTATGACTCACTGCCATTAAACTATAAGCATTTGCTTTTGTGTCACCTTTGCACTTACTGGTACTATAAAAGTACAATAAATAATTGGTTCAAACTTACGTTTAACAATATATAAAGTTTTCATTTTATTAGATGTTTTCTAGTTGGTTGAAATGTGGCCTTATGTTTGTACATATAATTCCCAAAGTGTGGGACAATAATAAAAGCATTTTTAAAAGCCCATATCCCCTAACATACACTTACCCTGTCAAATATTTGTGCAGTACTTTGCATATGAAAAATCCCTTTGCTGTGCTCTGTTAATAAATAGCACTGATGTTTGGTTAGTTAATTATGAGATCATGGTTTCCTCAAAGCATTTGGCAGGCCTGGCTAAAAGCATACGTTAACTGTAAGGACACGACAGAGGAGGTTTCACAGGTTAGTTATGTTTTCATAGTAGTAATTCTATTGTTGCAATTTTTTTGGCAGGAGTTCAGTGTGAGCGCGGTGCATTAGCGAGAACCTTTCACGTCTCTCAGGCCTGAGCACAGGGCCTGGAGGGAGCTTAGCCAGGTCCTGCAGTGAGGATTAGGAGAGCGCTGGGTTTCAACACTGAGCACAGAAGGAGGGGCTCCTTGTCAGTGCCCAAAGTCTTTGCACCAGGAAAGGGATTTTGCGGGAGGGGAGATGCTGACTCTTGAGGCTTTGCTGGGATGGGTTTCAGGCCATGGGCAGTGTTCCTAATGTTGGTTAGGTCTTTTCAGGCCAGCTGGTGAACATGGAGTACCACAGTACTGTCAACCTCATGGATTCAAAAATCATGATATTACCTTAAAAAATCTTGAGATTTTAAATAATAAATTAGAGGTTCTCTTTAATTGCTTATTGGTTTCTGAGCTCTAAGGGTGCACCTGGGTCGCATTTTCAAGCTTTTCTTGTGCAGCCATGAGGACAAGAAACTGACTGGTGTTTTATATAAAAGCTGAGATTATCATGCAATCCCAGTATTCAGAAGGTGGGGCTTTAAAAAGAATGCCAACTGTCACAAGACACAATAAAATTGTGAGAGTTTGCAGCGCTGAGTACCCCTTTGGACAGGTTATCTAGCAAGGTACCATGAGAGAAGATGTAACAGTTAACAGTTCAGAGTCTGTTCGCTTGAAACCTTCATTCAAACCGTAGCCTTTTGTGTAACGTGTGATTGCTGCACTTGCTGTGGCAAGAGCCAGCAGAAGTCCCCCTGAAGTCAATGGGAGCTGTGCCATTTCTGTCCAGACTGAATTTGGCCCCCTGAAAGAATCTACTCCATGTCTCGTAACTGACCATGACCAGAAACTATATGCAGCCTGCATTCCAGACACCAAGGAACAGTGTTCTATGCAAATTGCCTTGCTTTATTTTCCATTAAAGGGATTTTCCATCTTTTAATAAATATTTTTCACACACACACACACCCTACAACTAAACCAGAAGGAGATGGTGTTTAGAGTTCTTTCTTGTTCATGACAATGATGCAGGAAATAGGCATTAACTGATTTTTCACCAGTACCTTTCTCTCCCTCCCACAACAATTACAGAGCTGTCTTTGAGTATAAAAGGTAGGAGTCACGTGACAGATAAGCTTCACCTTCAGGCTTGGTGACTAAACAGCATGACAGTGAGAAGCATTATTCTACCATTCTTATCCCAAAGGCGTGCAGCCCACATACAGCACTGTGTGGTGCTGATTCCAACAGGATTGCTATGGAAAAAAGGCCTCCCACCATCACAGGATTATTGTTCTATGTGGGCCAGATCATCCACTGACCAATCATCCAATCATCAGTGGAGCTATGCTGATTTACACCCGTTGGAGATCTGGCCCTATATGTCCCCAGTATGTTGTAGAAAGGGAGATGGTTGTATAGCTCTAGCTAGGTACTTATGGCCCCTGTCTCTGAACGCTTCACAACTTTCAAAGTATTTATTGAACACCTTGTTAGGTAGGGAAGTGTTAACCCTCTTCAGAGGGGAGAGGGGAAGGGCCAGCTTTTTAAAGGTATTTAAGCAGCTTCGGAAGCAAATAGATGCTTTGTGTAAGGTGACCAGATGTCCCAATTTTATCGGGACAGTCCTGATTTTGGGTCTTTTTCCTATATAGGCTCCTGTTACCCCCCGAAAAACCCTGCCCCAGCTTTTCACATTTGCTGTCTGGTCACCCTAGCCTCTTGGGATTTTCATAGGGGCCTGCCTGCCAACACCCATTGATTTTGAAAAGCTGGCCCTTACTCACTTACTCAAGCTCTCTCAATCTCTCTCTGTCTCTCTCTCTCTCTCTCCATATCTAATGTTAACCATCTTTCTAACCCTTCACTTAAACTCACCACTGGGGGCATGGATCAGTGTTCACGTCTTAGTACCCGGGCTGGGGAAGCTATTGATCCAAACAGGGGACCAAATTCAGTGATGAATCCTGGTCACGTGCCACCTGAGGCACATTGTGCATATTCTAAAAAGATCTAAGAAGAAGAACTCCCCAATGCCAGTGAAAGAAATGTTTCCTCTGAAATGCATATCATATGAAATGATTTCCCTGTATCTCTCTTCCTCATCAATTCTCTATTTCATTATAAACCTTAGCTGAAAATGTATTTCCCCTGCCCTTGCTTTTTAATTTCTCCCTCCCTCCCTATGCAATTATTTTAATTTTAACTTTGGAACTGTATTATTGAACTCCCTAAAGCTTTCTGTGATTCATTTTGTTATGTAGATCTTCTACAAGTTTTGCTGTATGATGATAGCTACTTAATTTGTAAATCCAGGCACAGAGTTAGGAAAAGAGGGAGCATTGATAGCCCAGACTACAATCATCAAGCCAGTCATCAGGGATCTTCCTCCCAAAAGAATAGTCTTTAATTCTGAGTATGTGGAGCAGGGTGATTAGTAGGACTATAACTTAATTCATGCAAGAAGGTAGCAAGATCTAGGCATGGTAGATGGGAAAAAGTAAAGTCTGGATAAAATATAGGGCTCTGATTTTCCATTGCCTTGTCTTCTTGTTTACATGCAGGCAAAGTGAATGCAAAATGGTTGTAAAATGCTACCAGGCCAGAATGATAGTAATTTACAGCCACTTTCCATAGGCGCAAATAATGCAGTGTAAAATCAGGCCGAGGAATTTGCTTTTAGATCCAGTTTTCTTTATGTTTCATGAAATGTTGGTATTTATGCTAATTCTAATTTAATCAGGTCAACCATCAAGTTAAATAAGACAAAATTAAAATGAACTAGAGGAGGCTAAACAGCAGTAGCACCTGGTAACTGGCCATAATGTCTTTCCACTTGAACTCACTAGTATGAATCTACCTCCAATGTGATAGCAATCAAAGGTTGTTAACATCTGATGGTTGTTTTATGTCCTGTGAGTTAATATCCAAGTCCAGTTCCAAGTGAAGTAAATGTAGTTGCATTCTCTTACACCTGCCCTAAATTTGAGCATCTAAGATGACATAAAGCAGTCTTTTAGACGAGATGAACAGCATTTTCCACACTCCTGTTTGCAGTTGAAACGATTTGTGTATCTTCGCAGGTTAGAAGGATTTCAGCATACATAGGCCGAAGAGACAGCACCTGGGTCTGGATTTCAAGACTGTCAAAGTTCAAGAGGTTTCACCCCATATGTAGGGTCCCATATACTCTGTCATTCCACATTCATGAAATTTTCAGCAGAATTTAGCATTTTGCCAAGCTGTCACAGAATTCCCTGTTTGCACGTGGACTCTGCCATTTTGCTACAGCCAAGCATCATGCATTTGGTTCCCTCTATTCCACTGGATTCTGTCTGTGGCTTTCCCTTTCCTCACTGCTTTCACGTGTACATGACACAATAAGCACATCCTCCTACCCTATTGCCCACCAAATAAGGAGTCAGAAAGCTGGGCAAGAATTGATCAGGACTGCCCTCACCTATCTTTGAAGTTTTCCCTCGGAGGCGAATGGCCAAGCCCTTGGCTGCAAAATGAACCCTACGCTGCAGGCAGAGCTCTGTCCTGCCTAGGTCTACAAAGCGTGCAGGCTGGATTAAGGCAATGAGTGTTTCATTCACCAACAGTGATGCTGAATACAGGTTAAGTTGAACAAGTGTATTAAATCCTGTGGATTGCTCTGTCCATGAGGCTGAGTTGCTTCCAGCCTAACTCTCTGCGTTTCATGTTCCACTGGTGTCCCTAACAGTCCTTGCTGGGAAGATGGGTTCTCTGACTCCAGTTCCACTCATCATGATACCTCTTCCTTGTTTAACAAACATTTCAATATACTTATTACAAACAAGTAATTGACACCCAAACCCCCACCCTTTGGCCAGAGGTCGCTAGTCCACAGCTGCGTGGGAGTCGCATCTTTACCTCAGACTTGATTGGTTACATAGTCCATGAGATCATCTGGTCTCCTCAGTGGGTGACCAAACAGAGAGTGATCTATCTCTGTTTCCCTGTCACCTGTCTCCCACTCTAGCAAATTTTCTCTCTCTCTGGCATCTTCTTCCTCCCTTTGGGGCTGGCCTACAGATGGTTCTCTATCTCTCCATTTTGTGAGGGTATCTTTAGGCTCTCTCTGGATGTGTGGCTGCTAGCTTATATGTGTCTCCTGTTCCTTTGGATCACTTGCCCCTCTTGCAGAGTCACATTGTATGGTCTGGGTGCCACTGCACCCCTCACAACTCCTTCAGTCACTCTTTCTGGCATGTCACTAATGGCTGGATCCTCACAGGATTGCCTGTCTCCAGGGCCAGTAGGTCCGTGGCTGACCTGTCATATTCTAGTACCTGCCTTCTCTGATTGTTCACCATCTCCTCTCAACAGTATTTGATATGAGGGATTGTGGGTCTTGAAACTGGGTTTTCAGGTTCTCAGGTAGTTCACAGACCACAGACACTACCTAGCAGCTTGCTGGTACCAGCAAAGAGTGTGGGCTGGTGGACCCTAGCTCACCAAGGGAACCACCCCAAAACTCCTCTTTGGAGGAGATATCCAGTGTCACCGACTGTCTCAGGCTCATTAGTTAAGCCAGAAGGAGGCAGGAAGTTGTCTGAGCAACCAGGTGAGTCCCTGGCTGGCTGCTACACTGGACCCTGCCATCTTTCCTGACTCTGATTCCTGCCTTGTTCCAGATCTCTGCTTCTGTACTCCATCTCTGGCTTCTGATTCCAGCACTGACCCTTGGCTTGATTCTGATTCTGGCTCCAGTTCTGACCCCTGCTTCAGTTCCTGGTCCAGACTCCTGCTCTGTTCACGAGGTCAGGCTGCCTCTGTCCTGGTCCAAGACAATTTGTTCAGACCACAACCCCTATGAGTAGATCCAGCCTGGTATGGACCCAGCCCAAAGAGACATGACACAATAAGTCAACCCAGGGCCAGTGAAGAGGACTGGCCTAAGCACCATAACAAGACATTCCCCTGAGTCTTGAGCCATTGTCCTATTTGAAATGCATGCTGAAAGCCTTTGGCCAACTTTGCATTTTCAAGCACTGGTTGAGCTATGTGTGTCAGAGCACTCTCTTCCAATCTTTCCACAGCAGACTCACACTGACTCGGGTGCAGTGATAATTTTATCAGCTTGGATGTGGTCTGGACCCTGCAGATTCCCCTAAGAACCAAGCCCATTCTGGATCCAAAAGGAACCTCATAGCTGGTGGCCACAGAGACCATGCCCTGGAGATTACCACCCAATGACACCAAGGCGTTGTCTACATTGCAGGGGGACTTCGATCTAAGCTACTCAATTTGAGTTCCATGAATAGCGTAACTCAAATCGATGTAGCTTAGAGCTACTTACCACGCGGTCCACATTACGCGATGTCAATGGGAGATGCTCTCCCATTGACTTCTCCTACCCTTCTCGATTCAGTGGAGTACAGAAGTTGATGGGAGAGCGATCTGCAGTTGATTTAGCAGATCTTCACTTGACCCGCTAAATCGGCCACTGATGCATCGATCACCACTCATCAATCCCCCGGTAAGTGTGGACAAGCCACAGGAGACACTAAAATTTAGTGCCATTCACTTCCCACATTTTCTCATGATCCTGGTTTTTCTTGGCTGACCGAAGTATCTCTAATGACTGGAGGTGGGACACTAAATGGGGAGGACTCTGAGTTACTACAGAGAATTCTATCCCAGGTGTCTGGCTGGTGGGCCTTATCACATACTCAGGATCTACCCAATCACCACATTTGGGGTCAGGAAAGAGTTTTGGCAGAGATGCTCGGTTTTCTGCCTTCCTGTGCAGCATGGGGCATGGGTCATTTGCTGGCTTGAACTAGAGTAAATGATGGATTCTCTGTAACTTGCAATCTTTAAATCAAGATTTAAGGACTTCAGTAACTCAGCCAGGAGTGGGTGGGTGAGGTTCTGTGGTCTGCAACGTGCAGGAGGTCAGACTAGATGATCATGATGGTTCCTTAAATTCTATTAGTCTAATCCAGAATCTGTATCCTGAGCTGCAGCCAGTAGATAGCCATGTGAGTCATTTTTATCTGGATGGGTAGAATTGCTAGTATTGGGATAAAGGCACTGGAAAAGGATTTTGGAGACCTCATTTCAATTCCTACCTCTGCCACAGACCTTCTGTTTATCCTTGGGCAAACCATGTTAATTTTTCTGTGCCTCAGTTTCCCAGCAGTGACAATGAGCTGATAATACTTCTCTACCTTACAGGGGTGTTTTGAGAATACAGTCACCAATGTAAAGAGTGCTCTATAATATAGCAATGGGGCCATCTGATTACCTAGGAAGATACCTGCTCCCCACTAATTACCAGGTAACTCTTTTCTCAAAAAAACACAAACATTTGTCTTTTGGAGCCAAAAACTGATCAAGCCTTCTTGTTATCTAAAAACAAAAGAAAGAGAAAGAGCCAAAAAGAGAGAGACAATTCTCCTGCTGACTTGTTGCTAAGCAACCATAGTCTTTGTTGTAGCTGTCTTTCACTGGCTCCATGCACAGACTCATGCTTTCAGTGGCTGCTGATTGTCACTCCATCTATAATATGTACCAGGATATTTAGCCTCTTGTAAGTACCCACTGTTTAAAAGTGAAAACATCCTCCGGCTAACATTACCCAGATGCTAAATGCTTCCTTCGTCACCCGTGGCATGACTGGCAATCCCAGTCTCTAAGGCTCTTCTTATTATATCTTGTTCTGACATAGTACTTTTGTGTTAAAAGAATCACAGAAGGAGCTTTTAAATACAGTATCCAGCTATTAGATCATAATTACAGTTGAGGCCTCTTCTGTTTGCATTCACTTATAGCTTTCTCCAGAAATTAACTACTGGACTAGTATTTCTCATGCTGTTGCTTTTGAAAGTTAATGTCTGGATATTTTATAGTTATCTGATGTGAAGATAGAAAGTATTTTATAGCTATGAAGAAGGTACTGACAATCTGCCCAACTGGAATAATTCAACACCTTCCTGGTATATTTTCCTTGCCATGAAGGGCAAGCGTCTTACTGGCAGGCTGCAGATCAAACCTCCCCAGCACAATTAGAACCTCAGTGAATTAAATTGACTGAAACTCAACCTGAGAAGGTACTGCATTTTCCCCTACGAGCATAGATCCACTGCCACAGACTAAGTAGTAAATTCTTCACAGTGAGCAGTAGTCAATTCTTCTTCCACGCAAAGGAAGTGCAGATTCATTAGGCTTTATACCACCTGGAACAGTTTCACTGACAGGTACTTCACAGGCAATGCCCCCTCCAAAGCACACCATTCTAAGCACCGGGGGCAAATTGCAGCTGCTTCCTGTGTGAAATGTCCAGGTGAGTGGGGGATGTCAGCAGGAATTATCCCTCCGCATTGTATCCTTCTGACAGGAGCTGGCCACATTTGCACTCCCTGTGCTCTTCTGAACGCAAGTCCTGTTCACTGCAGTCTCCATGCCAAAGGGGACAGGGAGAGATGAGGAGGCCATAGCCCCATTACATCCTTTCTATACCAGCCACACAGAGGCTACAAAGTCCTTAAGGGATACAGCTGCAGACATGCTCCCCCTGCCAGCGAGGAGGTCCAAGAAGATGCACAAGGCCTCCCAAGTGCTCTTACTCAGGCAGTGTCATTCCCATCCACCCCTACTCAGGACTTCAGTTCTAAACCATAATACAGCCCATTCTAACCAACCTTTTACATTTGTTTACAATATTGTCGCTCCCATTTGATTCTCCATTCTTACCGTTTAAAGTCAAGAGTAAACACAATGATATTTCAGCCTCATCAGTCCTTCAGCAGTGACTCCTTAATGAGCAGTAAGACTTTGGCTGTGTCATGCTGTTCAGACATTCTGCATGCGATTAATATTGCAAAACAGACTTCTGAATCTTGAACTGTGTATTTCTTCTTTTCAGCATCATATACTTTTAAACACAGTTAATTATTTTCCATTTTTCTGCCTTTGGCAATAGTACTCTTAATTAACTGGGCTAAGCTCTGCTCTTATTTACACTCAGGCATCTAAAATGAAGTTGATAGGATTGCATGGTATAAGCAAACCAGAATTTTATCCTTTCTATGTAAAAATAAAATGTTCCACTACCTTAATGATTAACTAATAAATTAAAACAAGATACAATATTAAACAATAAACTATATGTCTCATTAAATGACTGGAAGATATTCATTTTTAGTGGCTTTTAGATGCACAGTTAAAATATGACTTGCTGGTATCAGTTTAATATCTGGAACAATACTACCTGGTAATGAATGTAATTCTGGAGGAACTAAGACTTTAGGTGAAATCCTGATTCTATGGAATTCAATGGGAGTTTTGCCATTGACTTCAATGAGTTCAGGATGTCACCTCTTGCTTTTTTGGGTTACAGAAAGAAGAGGTCTAAATTACCTGCTTAGATCAGTTGTATCATTTTCTCATGTTCTCACTCCCTTTTCTAAGCTAATTTTCTCTCTCTTCCTCACCCTCCCCCCCCACCCCCCCAGCACAAAACAAGTTACTGTTGAGGATTAGGCCAAACTTCAGCAAGCAGATTAAGCACAAACATTGCCAATGAGACTACTCACAAGCTTAATGTTGTGCTTACGTACCTTCTTGAATCAGAGCCCTAATGATGGGAGAATAGTTTTGCTTGTATGCTGGTGGGATGGGGTACCGACACCTGTACTGGCCATGCTGAATCTGTGGCTACACACAGAATTTCAGTCTCACCCGAAACCTTTCCCCAGGCCTAGCTTCACTTATGAAATGTTTCCAGAAAACAGAAGTGGGGCTCTTTGAGAGGGGAGGCAGCAGTGCTGGAATGCATTATAGTTGGCATATCTCTATCTGTCCGTGTATCTATATACTCATCACAATTGAGTCTGAGTGCCCAACCATTCAAGATGACTAAGTCCTTACTTTGATTGTCACCAAGTGCAGTGCTTCTTTCCTCTCAAAAGTATCCTTGACAATAGGCTCTGAGGAAAGAGCCATTTAGTTCAATATTCTGCAATATCATATAGAAATGAGTTTCCTTTACTTTCTTTTTGGCACACCAAAGTGTAGTTGCCTGAAGAATTTCTTTCTCTGCATTTTGCGTACTGCTTAGCTTACTTGCTTTCTTCGTCTCCCTGTTTTTCCTACTGCCACATTCTTGCTTTGTGATCATATTCTGAAAAGAGCAGGGAGGCAGCATTCTGAAATTTGTTTTTCTTTTCCCCTTCCAGAAGCTTCTCTGTCACACCCAGCTGAAGCAATTAAATAAACTACATCAGCAGCATAAAGGAGTGAGGAGAGACAGACGTGAGCCTAATTCCATAGCTTTGGAAGAGCTTGTTTACTAGCTATTTGAACCTCTCTGGCCAACAGCTTACTGCAGCTCTGCTTCCAAACTGATCTCATCTCCAGAGATTAATTTTTATACAATCATCCCAGAGTCTGTGATAATCACTCCATAAAAAAATGAGGAGATTTGTATTTTGAATGCAAAGGATTAGGTTTAAATACAAGTAATCTGTGGGAAGCCCTGCTGCCTACATGCTCCTAATCTCTCCTTTACTGTTTCCTTCTTTAGTCCTTTCATCAATATTTGCCATTACAGAAATGTCTGCCCCCCCGGCAATGGGACAGGGTGAAGCATGGAGATAAGTTTTTCAAGTGCTCAATAGGTGTGTTTGGGTAAACATGGCCTACTGAAAAAATTTCACTTTGAGGTCTAGGTAAGGTTGTTTGCTGTAGTGGCCAAGGTGAGTGGGAGCTTCTTCAGTTAGTGCCCTAGGAGTCGGTATCTTAGGGCTCAATCATGGCTTTTAGGCACAGGCCTATATCAGGGGCAGTGCTGCTCGACATGGCCCTGGGGGGACTCCCAGAGTGCAGGGGAAATGTACACACTGCACCGTGCTAAAGGAGTGGGTAATGTACACCCATCTCTGCACCTAGCCAGCTCTGCTGACCAGTGCACAGGTGTCAGCATCAGGGCCCTGCCTCTTCCCTTACCTTCTCCCTTTGAGGTGGTTTGTATTCCCAGGCTCACTACATGGGAGCAGTTCTGCTCCTGGACTTCTTGAATGTTCACTATAAGTAGCCTCTGGGTGAGGAACACACTCATTCTGGAGATTCAGCTCATCCCATCATAAGTGGTTCTTTTACTTCCTTTTCAGATGTCTCTTCTTTATTAATCCCTGGCAATCCCACTCTTCCACATTCCTCCCTCCTTCTTTTAATGGTATCACTTTTGCTTTATGGTATTTGAGTCCATTTTTATCACATGACACAAGATGCTGTTTACCTTAGGGTTTTATACCGCTGCCCATCACCATAGTATCTGAGAACCTTTCACATCAAATCCATAACAATAGCAAAGTCCCTAGTGGATTTCATAGAGCCTCTGGCTCTTCTCCCTTTTCAGAGTCAAAACTCTGCTTGGAGTAAGGTTTGTGGTTTGCCTTTTTAGACATTATTATTAATTTACTGAGGGAATTGGATGGGGTTTTTTTGGCTTGGAGGAGAATGGTAATGGCATTTTCCAATATTGAGCACTGAAAGTTTCTCATACAATACCCCACGTGCTTCAGTGGGATCTTTAGTTAAAAATAAATAAATTAACTTAATAAAATAATTGACTTAAATCCTGAAATCTTTACTTGGATTTTTTTTAACTCGTCTTTACTCAGACTGAATAAAAATGTTTGACACAACCAGTTCACCAGACCAATGAGCAGATGTCCCTGTGCCTCTAGTGGACCAGATGAGGTCCTCAGAAATCTCACTGGATCCATGGAGCTGGATCCCTTGTGAGGACAAACTAATCCACTGGCAGAAGAATTCAGAGGAAACTCTATGAGAGGAACCTCATGGAACTAACCCACCCAGATGCTGTCCTATGAGTTTTTCCATTGTAGGAAGCAATCCCCTTCCCCAAAGTAAGGGCTTCAGGATTTGTGTGATGAGAAGCAGTGGAAAACTACAACATATCCAACCCTTTGACACAGTTAGTTAACTTAGATAACAATGGAAAAAATAATGTGACCTGATATTTATATACATTATTATTATTTTATTACAGTAATGTTTGCAAGTCCCTTCCAAGATTGGGGCTCCATTGTGCTAGTCACTGTAAAAACAGAATAACACATGTTACTGTTTCAATGTGGTTCTTCTATGAAGCTTGTTGAATACTCTGCAGAGAATTCTGCTGCTAGATTGTCCAAAATACATGACCAAGACCTCCCACCTTGGTGGATTTAGCTCAGTATTCATTTTACAATGGATTATACAGCAGTACTTGAGGAAACCCTGGTTTTTTGTTGTTCAGGTCTCCCATTGCTACTTAGTAGGGTGCAGTGAATGGTGATACATGTCATTCAGTCCATAGAAGGTAAGCAGGAAGGTTGGGCTCACTGAGAAATGAGTAGGAAGAGAATGTTAAAAAAATGGGGGGAAAAAATTGCAAATAAAGAGGGACGGCAAGGCTCAGTCCAGTGTCTGGCAGAGAAGTGTCCATGTCACAGAAAACGACACAGGTAAGTCTCAGCAGATGGGCTCAGGATTGAAAGGTCATGAAGGCCAAGCTCCTCTCTCACCCCTTGAAAGCAGACTGTCCAGAAAGGGACTGAGGTGAATTGCTGAGACAGGGTGGGCTGCCTGCAATGCACCTAAACAATGAGGAGTCCCGTGGCACCTTAAAGACTAACAGATTTACCTGGGCAAAGTGGAGTTTTTTACTCATGAAAGCTTATGCCCAAATACATCTGTTAGTCTTTATGGTGCCACTAGACTTCTTGTTGTTTTTGTGGATACAGATTAACATGGCTACTCCTCTGATACTTGGTACAATGCACCTGTCCATCAAGTGGGAAATTAATCTCCTTTTGATGCCTCTTTAATAGCTGCAATAGAGAGAACCCCAACCCAATGTTCCCTTTAACTAATGTCAGGCCTATATCAAAACCATAGCTTCAAACATTCACGCACTGGTGATGTTCCCATCCAGATTTAGATGAGGATGCAAACTGCCTGGCTGGATTCTATCTCTAGAATGGGTTAAACTAAAATGCCATATGCAAACACTCTCAACTGTTGAAAGTGCTGTCCAGGTCCTACGAGAAGGTTGTGCAGCTTGTCCCAAGAACCACAGTTAAGTTTCCCTGTCTGAGATTAAATGACTAAAAAACCAGTACCAGGGAGTTCATTAATCCACCAGACCCAGAGGTTGTGGTTAAAAAGAGGAGGAGGAAAGGAGTGGTAAGAGGGGAAAAAAGAACCAGAATGCTGATCCCAGTCTCAGGGGACAGCGGATCACACTCCCTGAGCTGTAGAAAGGGAAGAGTTTTGATTTGGAAAAGGTTGTGGTTTGTGTGTGTTTCTGTCTTTCTATCTGTCTCCACTCTCACTGCTGGGTCTGTTCTGCCACAAACACACTAGGATGTTAAAATATGTCCAGTGTGGACCCAGAGTAAATTACACAGGAAACTATCCTTAGTGCATTTATTTGCAGGTCCTGAATATAGGCAGCATACAAGATAACAGCAGAAGAGGATACACACACGTCGAATACAAGGCTGGAGCTATACAATCTCTGCTGTCCTGCTGGAAAAGGAAGATCTTTTACAAGGAGCTCAGTATTGTTCAATGGAATTCACCTTGCAGGAGCTACGGAATATTAAGGAACCAGGTCCATATGCAGAGCAAGGTAAAAGCCACAATATGGGCTAGGAGTACAACTGTCCTGGATATTAATCTGCCATCCATAGCTGTGATTTTCATTTACCTGGAACAAAAGAGCCTCAGAAGCTTTCCTCTGCAGTAGCCCCATCCCAGGAGGACTCTGTCTGACATCACTGAAGCTCCAGAGTTTTTGCTGCCCCAGGCAAACTAGGAAAGGTCTGTCCTTCACACTATTCAGTCACTCACACAATAAACACCCATTAAACATTTTGCTTCCATAGGCAGTTGTCTACAGAGTAAAGCCATCTTTGCTGCCTGGTACCTAGCTGATCAATCCCACAGTAGTTAAAATTGACATGAGAAGTTGGGTGTTAAGATGCTGAGGTGGAGAGTACCAGCTTGGTGTTAATTTGTCTAAAAGTGCCACTAGCAATTTGGTAATGTCCCCTTGAGCATTTTTCTCTCTCCTTGTTACAGTGATTTTACTTCTCTGTATAATTCTCACCTACTAATCTTCAGATCCCTTGTAAAGCCCTATTTAATTAACCTTTGTCTTGCATTCATATGAAATGTGAATGGAACAGATAATTGCATTCGCAGTGCTCTTTTTGTTACTGGCACATCAGAATTGTTCATTTCTTTTTACATCCTGTCCTACTTAGATGATAAGTTGCATCCACTGTGTCTGTGGAATGGCAAACATTAACAATTTGTGGAACTGCCCTTAACTGGGATGCTTGTATGGAGCTTAATGATTATTGGGCTATTATGAACTGTTAGAAGAGTAAAAATAAGAAGAGCAATGGAAATTATTATGCATAATAAAGTCACAAAAAGGTAAGTGTCCTTCATTTCACTGAAATACATTTTGAAATGTGCCTTTCCTAATAAACGTATCTGTATCTGTAGGGATCTTCTGAGATCTTCTGGTGCTAGGGATATAGGAGACAGCAAGTATGCACTTAAGAATAAAATCTGTATTCTGTTCTGTAGTTCCAAACAACACTTGAGTACAGCACATCCATTCTGGTGCGGGATGAACGTTACCAGGAACCCACGCAGAAGATGACCAGCTCAGTGGAACCTCTTTCCACATTGCTGTAGATAACAGAGATGTTTATTTTTAAGCTTTTTTATTTTTACCTATGTTCATTTTCACAGCTGCAGGAAAATATGGACAGACAGACAATAAGGAGGGTCAGCAGACAATAGAGGGGGAAGAGACAATAATTATTTAATTACAGTAGATATTGAAATTGAAAAAATTAAAGCTTTATAAAATATTTTAATATGGCCCAATTTTCTAATGAAGACAAAAGCCCTAACGAGAACTTAACTTTTTCTCTGTATGATGTGGGATAGAATTTTCCAAAGCACCTAAGAGAGTGAAGCACTGTAAATACATACATCTGCTTTTCAATGCCTCTCACTTGTCTTGGGCAGCTCAGCAGCATCTGTTCTGTTTCCTTTCACTTCCCTTTAAAAAACAAACTGTCAACATCACGTGTCAAAATATGCAAAGAAAATATCCTTACATCAAACTCTAAGTTCTCAGGCAGCATTCTTTTTACTTTGCCTATCTGCAAATGTCCATTATTATTGATGGAAATATTTTTATCGGTGTGTATGTATGGTGAAATTCACATTTATCAGTAAAAATCTAATCCTTCAAGTCTATTGATAGGCCTTCTTTAAAAGCATTTCTAGACAGCAAAATGAGTGGCACTTTTCTGGTCAAATTATCTCATAGCAGCTGGTTCATGTAGAGCACTGCACACCCAAGTTCATGGAGATACCAGCCAAATTCCACAGGACAGAATAGTCATTGTAGAGCCATAATCTGAGTCTCGTTGAAATCTCCCAATGATTTCAATGGAGGTAGGTTTGGCCTTTCAGATCACATTTCATTATTCTTATTTTCATTTATATCAGGCCAGGTCCACAGGTCCTAACTCAGTTTTTACTCAGCTCTTACCCACGTAAGGCTCACATTGGTTTTCACAAAACTGAAGGACTTCAAGATTTGGTCCATTATTAACAGAAGACAATTATTAGAGCAGCAGGTGCTTCTTTATTTCTTCTCCAGGGGAATGAGCTTTCAGTGAACATGGAGAAGTCGCAAACTAGTGGTCAAAGCAAAATAAGGCAGGGGAATGAATGCTTCTGATAATAAATTCATAGAGCTTCACACTCCAATAGACACACAAGTGTTGGCTTTGAAAGAGATTTTAAAACTATTTTCAGTGCAGTCAATCAGATCAAGACTCCCCCCCATACAGTTTGGGGGCCCTAAAGATAAGCTTCAAAGGAGGGGAAAACACAGGGATTTTAGCTCTGAAAAAGTTCATTTTAGTAGGGCAGATCTTCAAAGCACAACTTTCCTGTTGGGTTAAAAAGACTATGTCCAATTTTTATGAATAGGTCAAAAAGTGGGGACTTTTCTTAAGTGCACACTCAACCCAGTGAGTGTTTCTTCTGTGTAACTTCAAAGTAAATCAGTGCTCCTGCTTTCTTTTATGTATCACACCTTCCTTTTCTTCTCTGTTGATACATTCTTGCCTCTCCTTCTGTTGGATGGTTTGAAACCTTGCCCCTGTCTTCAGTTACATTTGAAGCCCTTTTATTCAACTAGCTTTTCTAGCATCAATAAAAGGGAATGGAAACATTCTCTTGTAAAGATCTTTTGGGGGCTATTTTCTTATTGTAAGCTAGGCTAACGGCAAGAATGTGTAGGGGGTAAGATTGCATGGGGCTTGACTTGCACATTTATTAGAAGTAGTATATAATCAGCTGCTGCATGGTTCTTATCTAGGTCCACAGGTTTGATTATTATATTAGTATTATTTATATGTATTACTGTAGCCCCTAGAAACCGTAGTCATGGACCGGGATCCCATTGTGCTAGGCACTGTTTTATTTGCCTAGGATCCTGTAGGTCCTATCATCTCTGGCTTTCACTGAAGATCTGTTTTTTGTGTCCAGTCTTATAGCTGGGTTCATGGAGATCCAAAGAGATCAAGTGATTTTTCCCAAGGGCACAAAATGAGAGTTCCTTCAACAGGTGAACCATTTGCTGTGACCTCTGAATCAAATGTCTTGTCTATAAGTTGTAAGTCTTCCCTCATATATGATACACACGTAAGTTCTTGCTGGCAGCACTCTAGCATTCCAGGGCACTTTAAGCAGGAACTAGCTCTGGTCCTGGACGGAAAAGGCCTTTGTCCATATACTTCCCCTCCATCTCACAGCTGTTTAATGCATTTAAAATGTTCTTGCCCCTTAAGATAACTTCTCACTCAGGAAGTGTTTGAAGTCCCAGGAAAATATGTGTACTATTCTATGTGACTGCTGATTCAGGAGTCAAGAGCTAATGATAATAATGTAGCTCTTCTGGATCTGCTATCACTCATTTCCCCAGCACCCATCATTCCAGCTCAGTTACCTCACACTGGATACGCTGCTAATTCAATAGCAAAACTCCTACTGCCTTCAGCAGTGCTGGACTGAGCTCTGGTAATACCTCTAGCTTAAACTCCAGTTTTCATTAAAATAAATTGCACTGGCAGCTTAGTGACTGCATAGGTCATGTCAGATCTAAGTGCTAAGGAAGGCTGCAGGTGGCCAAAATACTGTCAGCCTCTGCTTCCTCTGCTGTCTAGTTAATGGACAGTGAAGTGAGCCATGTCTGGATTTTGTTTTTTCTGGAGTGATTTTGAATGTTTTATTATTTAAAATTGTTTTGGAGGGATATACTATCCAATCTTTTTAGGGCCTTCATCTTCCAGACTGTTGAAATACAGTTGTGTTGGTTTGAAAGCTGTTCTAGCCAGAAAGCAAATGCCTGTAAAATTATTTTTCTGCATTTGGCACTGATCTTGTAAATGAATCTACAAAACCATCCAGCCCATCAGCTGATCCTGCTTTCAGCCTGAAGAGAATCATTATTATTTATATAGAGACATCTGATTACATGATGCTGTACAACCAAGGGCAAATCCAGTCCTCAATAATACAGCTTGAGAAGCCAGAACATGCATTGGGAAGATGCATGGAGGATTGGGCCAAGCAATGCTTCTTCCAACCTTCTCTGTAGCTACTGTTGCAACCTCAGGATTTGAGTCTCGAGGCAGGTGCCTCCTGTATTCCCAGGGAAGACCATTTAGTGAATCCATCATAGATTCATCATAGATCCATCAGCTCTAGATCTGGGTCCTTCACTGGCCTGCCCCCAACCCCAGGTGCGTATAAGGAGTGTCATGGAGCACAGAGGGAATACAGATCCCATTCACAGTCCTCTGAAAGTCTAGTCCTCTTCCCATGTATCCAAGGCATTCCATGCCTACAGTGGGAAAGGACAGGATTTGGTGTGCCATACTCTGTTGAGCTCACATTCTAAGGTGATGCAGGTCCTAAGAACAAAGAAAATAGAGTGCTGGTGGAAAGACAAGTTCATTCTCCAAGAATGTAACAGCTCAGTTCTCCACCCAACCAACTGGCTCTTCATAGAAAAACAAGTCAAAGTCAAGGTCTCAGTTCTAATCTTTAAGGCCCTCCATGGCATTGTCCTAACCAGTCTATCAGAATGCCTCTATTTCCAAGATTACATTCCACCATGACTTCTGTGTCCCACGGGTACCATGACATTGTCAGCCTCAAGGGATAAACTCACAGGACTGGGAGGCGGCACTTTACAGGGCAGCTGGGAATGGCAATAGGCCTCACCACTCTGAGAAAGCAATTCTCCTTTAAATCAGCTTTTCCACTACCCTGATGAAAAATAGAAGAGGAAGGGAGTGTCATGAGGGCAGGGAGAGGAGAGAGTAAATGATCTGTTGAGGGGGGAGGAGCCAAACGAAGCAAAACTATCTGAGCAACTTTTATGCTATGCTCTGACTGGCATGTATAAGGAAATGAGACTCTACAGTGAAAGACAAAGCCAAATTGCTTAGAAAGGTAGGTAAGTTAGATGACATCTGGATTGCTTCACAGGATAGGAGGCTTTAATGAATCATTATCACAAGTACTATGCTCCATAAAAATATGCTTGGTGGGTTTTCTAAAAAGTGTTGAACTAGCTTTGGCAGGTTAACATATCAGTGAACACTGCACAAAAGGGATTCTTCATATTGCAGAGTATTCTGCCTTTCATTGGGTTAATGTGCGTAAGTTTCTCTGTACCATACAGTGTAGAATAAAATACCATTTATCTTCACAAGGAAGAATATCCTATAGCAGAAAAAAAGGTGTTCTGTTCCACTGGCAGATGGTATGTTGGTTGATGTTCCAGTCATTTTAGAAACTATAGTAGCTAACATAGAGCCATCAAAAAGTAGGTCTGATAGGAACCTTGTGATGTCATCAAGTCCAGCACCTTGCTGAGGTACAGCCAATTAAAACGTGACCATCCCAGACACACGTTTTTCTAACCTGTTTGTTAAAACCTCCAATGTTGGGGGTTCCACAACTTCCCTTGGAAGTCTATTGCAGAACTTGACTACCCTCATATCTGGAAAGTTTTTCCTAATAGCTAACCTAAATCTCCCTTGCTGCAGGTTGAGCCCATTACGTCTTATCCTACCTTCAGTGGACATGAAGAACAACTCATCACCATCCTCTTTGTAGCAACCTTTAAAATTTGATGACTATTATCAGGTCCAGCTGCAGTCTTCTTTTCACAAGACTAAACATACTCTGGTTTTTTAACTTTTCCTCACAGGTCAGGTTTTCTAAACCTTGTGTAACATTTTTTGTTGCTTTCCTCTGGCCTCTCTCAAATTTATCCACATCTTTGTTAAAGTATGGCACCCAGAATTGGGCACAATACTCCAGCTCAGGCACTATCACTGCCAAGTAGAACAGGACAATTACTTCCCATGCTTACATACAAAGGTTTTGTTAATACTCCCTAGAATTATTAGCTTTTTTCCAACTGCAGCATATTGTTGACTCATGTTCAATTTGTGATCCACTATAAAGCACTAACCTCTTTTTGGCAGTACTACCACCTACTCAGTTAATCCTCACTTTGTACTTCTGAATTTAATTTTTCCTTCCTAAGGGTACCTTCTATTTGTCTCTATTGAATTTCATCTTGTTGATTTCAGACCCATTCTTTAATTTGCCTAAATCATCCTGAATTCTAATCATGCTCTCCAAAGTGCTTGCAACTCTCCACAGCTCTGTATCAACTACAAATTTTATAAGCATACTATCCACTCCATTATCCAATTCATGAATGAAAATATTGAATAGTGCTGGATCAGGACCGACCCTTGCAGGACCCCAAGAGATACACCCTCCCATTTTGACAGCAAACTATTGATAATTACTCTATGAGTAGTCTTTCAACCAGTTATAATAATTTCCTCTAGATAACATTTCCCTAGTTTGCTTATGTCATGTGGGACTATATCAAAAGTCTTCCTAAAATCAAGAATAATCACATCTACTGCTTTCTCCCTATCTATTAGGCCAGCAAATCAGTCAAAGAAGGAAATTAAGTTGGTTTGGCATGATTTGTTCTTGACAAATCCGTGCTGACTATTCCTTATAACCCTATTATCCTCTAGCTGCTTACAAATTGATTGTTTAATTATTTGTTTCAGTAACTCTCCACGTTTGAAGTTAGGCTGACTGGTCTATAATTTTCTCAGTCCCCTTTTTTCCTCTTTTTTAAGGACAGGTACTATTTTTGCCCTCCTCCAGTCCTCTGGGACCTCCACTGTCCTTCATACATTCTCACCTTTCGCCTTGTGGAATCCCAGAGCCTGGGTTCCAGCTCAAGTCTGGGTGTCTACACTGCAATTTTATAGCCCCATAGCCCAAGTCCTCTGAGCCCAAGTCAGATAACATGGGCCAGCAGTGGGTGTTTTATTGCAGTGGAGACATACCTTAAAGGAGAAACCATATTCAATATTATGTTAGTGGAAACATGTAGTTTACACATTTTCTAACATAACACATTTTTCCAGCGTAGACGTGGCCTCCTGCTGTTCTGCCTGATAAAATGTCCTTTTGTCCCCTGATTTGTTCCCATTAAGCTGTTTGAGTTTGACTTCCACCTCGGATGTGGTAATTTCTAGCTCCATATCCTCATTGCCATTAGCCACCCTGCCACTACCCTTAGGCAGTTCATTAGCCTCATTAAAAACTGAGGTAAAGTATTTGTTTAGGTGTTGGTCCATGCCTAGATAATCTTTAATCTTCACCTCATCTTCAGTGCTTAGTGGTCCCACTTCTTCTTTCCTTCTTTAGATATCTTTATAAAACCAAAGTACATAGAATTGCAACAGGTCATTTCTGACAGCTGGATTTGGAAGCTGGTGTTACTTTCAGGATGGCTTCTTTGTTCTGGCCCTTCTTCCCCCTTTCCAATAACTCTGTGGAATTTGCATCTAAAATTTGTCTTATTTAAAAAAAAACTGTTCTGTGTGTCAGTTCCAAGGTCCTGTTAAGAACATGTTTCTTCCAAGATGTCTGAGCACCATTGAGAGTTTGTAGTTTATTAAAGTTTGTTCATATCCTCCCCACCCAAACTCTGATAAATGTTAGGGCTGTCAATTAATCACAGTTAACTCAAAACAAATTAACTTGATTAAAAAAATTAATCACAGTTTTAATTGCACTATTAATAATAGAAAACCAATTTAAATTTATTATAAATATTTTTGGATGTTTTTCTACATTTTCAAATATATGGATTTCAGTTACAACACAGAATACAAAGTGTATAATGCTCACTTTATATTATTATTTTTATTATAAATATTTGCACTGTAAAAAGATAAACAGAAGAAATAGTACTTTTTCAATTCACCTCATACAAGTACTGTAGTGCAAACTCTTTATCGTGAAAGTGCAATTTACAAACATAGATTATTTTTGTTACATAATGCGCTCAAATAAAACAATGTAAAATAAATCCACTAAGTGCTACTTCTTGTTCAGCCAGCTGCTAAGACAAACAAGTTTGTTTACATTTACTGGAGAAAATGATACCCACTTCTTATTTACAATATCACCTGAAAATGAGAACAGGTGTTTGCATGGCACTTTTGTAGCCAGCATTGCAAGGTATTTACATGCCAGATATGCTAAACATTCAAATGCCTCTTCATGCATCGTCCACCACTCTAGAGGACATGCTTCCATACTGATGATGCTTCTTAAAAAAAAAGTGCTAATTTAATTTGGGACTGAACTACTGGGGAGAAATGTATGTCTCCTGCTCTGTGGTTTTACTCACATTCTGCCACATATTTTGTGTTATGGCAGTCTCGCACATGTTTGATTTAAGAACACTTGCACTGCAGATTTTACAAAATGCAAAGAAGATACCAATGTGAGATTTTTAAAGATAGCTACAGCACTCAGCCCAAGTTTAAGAATCTGAAGTGCCTATTTTCAAAAGTCTTAAAAGAGCAGCACTTTGATGCAGAAACTACAGAACTCAAACCACCAAAAAAGAAAATCAGCCTTCAGTTGGCGGCTTCTGACTCAGACAATGAAAATGAACATGTGTCAGCCCCTACTGCTCTGGATCATTATCGAGCAGAACGTGTCATCAGCATGGCAGAATACAGGTAAAACCACAGAACAGGAGACATTCAATTCTCCCCCAAGGAGTTCAGTCACAAATTTTAAAATACTGTTTCCTTTGTTTATCTTTTTTACAGTGCAAATATTTATAATAAAAAATAATAATATAAAGTGAGCACTGTACCCTTCGTATTTTGTGTTGTAATTGAAATCAATATATCTGAAAATGTAGAAAAACATCCAAAATATTTATAATACATTTAAATTGGTATTCTATTATTGTTTAACAGTATGATTAAAACTGTGATTAATAATGACTTTTTTAATCTCATAATTAATCGTGATTAATTTTTTGTAATCGCTTGACAGCCCTAATAAATATGCAGGTTGTACCACTTCCAAATTTATTATTTCAAGGCCAGATTAAGGAAATACAGGGCCTTAGGCATACCACAACCCAGAGATATGTATCGTGCTCTCTGCACACTCTGATCACTGCATCAGGTGCTCTCAAGTGACATTTTCAAGCTTTTCTTCACAAGACTGAGGACTCAAGACTTAAATGAAAACTGCAATTTTGATGTAGTCATCTGTCTCCAGGATTTGGGAGCCCTAGGCGAAGACCTAAAGTGCTTATGCCTTAAACCCATCCAGTATTCAGTTATTATTCTAACATCTTTGCTTTATTCAGGCTGAATTCAATAAGGAGCAACATTCCCTTTTCATAACTACATTTCCCAAAGAAATTATGTATTCTGAGGGTCTGATCCAAATAGCCAGAAGCTTTGGCTAACAAGAACTAGGAATGCACTCAGAACTATCCCCTTTAAATGATGGCTGTAGAATTATGGATGGAATAGATTTCATAGGGAAGACAGGCTCCTCCTGGGAGAGTTTCAAATGTAGTCAAGACAATAGTTCCTACTAAATTCCTATAGGGTATTGTTACCATATTTCTACTGAGTATAGGCAAATTAGAGCAGACATTTATCAATGCATTTCGTCAACAGCAACGAATTTTTAGCCATCATGGACACCAAGGTTTTCATGGCTACTACAAAGGATGAAGGGATTCCCTGTAATGTTAAATCAAGAATGTCTTTGTTTTTTAAATGTACTTTTCAAGACACTGAGCAAATAATGAAATTTCCAAGTTTATCACCCCAGTCTCTTGTTCGAAGCTGCATGGAATAAAAAGACAAATAATTGAAGAGAAATTTTCACAGATTCTAGCAAAGGAAGCTTCTTGTACCTGGGCCTCCCCACTTCTTCCATTTAGAAGCCTTAAGGCAAACCAAGATTCTTTGTCAATTACAGAAAAATCAATAAAGATACTGTTCAGGACTCCCTTTCACCATTCAGTGCAGATGATATCCTTCACTTTCTAGCACTGATTCATTTACTTTCAACCTCTCTGGGGGCTACTGACATATTGCTATCTTTGAAGAATCTGAAGGAAAAACTGCCTTTGTTTCCTACTGCAACTTGTTCGAATGCACAGTGTGGTATCCTGAAACTAGTCTGTGACTCTGTAAAGGCTGGGGTATATCACACAAGTGAAATAAAAAATAAAGTGGTGTTTGGTATAATTGGATATCCAACCTTTTAAATATTTGTAGCCAAGAACCTTTAAATGGCCATCTCCTTAAATCTCACGTGTTGAACAGGATTGAACCTGGTTAGGATTTCAATGGGAGACTTCCAGCGATAATCAAAGTGGTTCCAAGAACTAGTACCGGTGTGTCAGAAACTGACTCTTTTCCCTGAATGTTAGTTGGCTCTTCAGATATTTTGGCATTAGTGTGATGTCAGTCTGGGTATACTGACTATACAGTCTGGCATTCAGATAACATCAAAAGTCACTTACAATAAATCCTACTCTGTATCTTGGTTTACCAATTATTACAAAATCTTGTTTGCCTATGTACTGCAGACCACTCAGAATGCACTGACATTGATTTCACTGCTGCTGCTAACACCTTGAATTAACACATGCTTCCCTCCTGAACTATAGTTTGTACATAAATTGGAAATGTACAACATATTTGCTTTAGTTAATCATTTGCAGTGTCATCATGTTGTTCTCATACACAGAAGATGATGATTAAAACAACTGATGAAAAAACTATGCTTTCCATGAGCCAACATGAGGCAGTGTGTGCAGAAGGAACTATAGATACAGCAGCATACATGTGCATAATTCAATAAAAGCCTCTTTGGTTGAACCACAAATGCTATATAAAGACTTTTCATGTTTTCTCCATGACTTGTGATAAACCACATCTGATTCACTCATAACTTACACTGGAACTCCAAGAATTAAATATTTTAAATGTATTATAATAACATGTTAAAACTCTTTTCCAGAGTCATTTGTGGAAGGGATAGGCGCTACTTGGGCACATCTGCACAAACACTTTGTGGCAAGCTGGGGTGGTCAGTCTACCCCACACTAGCCTGCCATGCTCTGAGTGTCCTTGTGGACCCTGCAACCACACACTAAATGTTCCCTTGCATACTTTGATCTACCCTGCTTTTTAAATGTGGGATAGATTTACACACCAGCTTGCCGCAGATCAAATGTTTATGTAGCCAAGACTATGAGAAGTATTCTATTCTCACTCTTTAAGTTCTATTAATATGAGTGGAAGTTCTATATAAAAATCAAGGGATGGTCCTATATTTTCTGTATGAGGCTCAAAAGCAATGTTAGAGATGTGCTAAGACAGATACATACTGTTACTTTTATGGGGTCCTAAGGCCTAAGAGATACTTGGCCTTGTGGGGATGCAAAAGTCCCAGAAGACTTCATCTGTTCAAGATATTTATATGGCCCTCGTTACCCTAATATCTGAATATGTAAGCTTGCTTTGCACTGGGATCGCCCAGTCTTGGAAGACCGATTTGGCATGCAAAGGGTGGGGGACATTACCCATTCCATGGGAGGGAATAGGAGAGTTGACCAGAGGACAAAGAAATCATATAAATAAATCTACCCCTTACTTCCTAAACAGCTCTACTTCCTAATTTAATTAGTCTTTCTGGCCTCCACTAAAGCCACATAGGTAGTCAGGAGTTATTATATCCTGCAGGGCTCAGGTCTTTAAACTAAAGCCTGAAGGGCCAGTCTCTTTTGTGCCCTAGGGCCTGCCCCAAGTCCTGTCTGCTCATGGGCCCTGGCCACTTGCTGGACTCCGGCAGGAGCTGAGCTTCCCACAGCATGGGTGGGGCCAGGGCTTGGCTAAGGGGAGGCTTAGCCTCCCTTGGCCTATTATACCCCCTGCCCAGAGCTATAGGGACCCTGACTTAATTGAATGGGAGGAGAATAACTTTATAAATGTGACAGTGGATCAGCCACTGGAAGGGTTGCCTTAGAGGCCTGTTCTTCTGGCATTGGGCAAACACTCGGCACGTACAGAAATCTGTGTTAAAATCACATTGCGTCAACCCCAGTTAACAGATTCTCCTTTAAATCATGTGGGATGTTCCTCTTTAACTCATTTTCATGGTAGGTGATTTTTCATATTGCAGCACCTAGACACAAAGAGGTGGCTTAGGAAGGTGTTTCCATAAGAATATAAGAATGGTCCTCCTCGGTCAGACCAAGGATCCATTTAGCCCAGAATCCTGTCTTCCAACAGTGGCTAATGTCAGGTGCCTCAGAGGGAATGAACAGGTATTCATCCAGTGATTCATCCCTTGACACTTATTCCCAGCTTCTGGCAAACAAAGACTAGGGACATCATTCCTGCCCATCCTGGCTAACAGCCACTGATGGACTTACCTCCATGAATTTATCTAGTTCTTTTCTGAACACTGTTATGCTCTTGGCCTTCACAACATCCTCTGACAAAGAGTTCCACAGGTTGACTTTGCATTGTGTGAAGAAATACTTCCTTTTATTTGTTTTAAACCAGCTGCCTACTAATTTCATTTGATGATCTCTAGTTCCTGTGTTATGAGTAGTAAACAATACTTCCTTATCTACTTTCTCTATACCAGTTATGACTTTATAGACCTCAATCATATCTTCCCTTAGCCATCTCTTATCCAAGCTGAAAAGTCCCAGTCTTATTAATCTCTCTTCATATGGAAACCGTTCCATACCCGTAATCACTTTTGTTGCCCTTTTCTGAACTTTTTCCAATTCCAATATACATTTTTGAGATTGGGCGACAACATCTGCACACAGTATTCAAGATGTGGGCATTCCATGGATTTATATAGAGGCATCATGATATTGTCTGTCCTATTATCTATCCCTTTCTTAATTATTCCCAGTATTGTGTTCGCTTTTTTGACTGCCACTGCACATTGAGTGGATGTTTTCAGAGAACTAATCCACAATGACTCCAAGATCTCTTTCTTAAAGGTAACAGCTATTTTAGACCCCATCATTTTATATGTATAGTTGGGATTATGCTTTACAATCTATATTACTTTGCATTTATCAACATTAAATTTCTTCTGCCATTTTGTTGCCCAGTCACTCAGTTCTGAGAGATCCTTTTGTAGCTCTTTGCAGTCTGGTTGGGTCTACTATCTTTAGTAATTTTGTATCATCTGCAAATTTTGCCATCTCACTATTAACCCCTTTTTTCCAGATCATTCATTAATATGTTGAATAGGACTGGTCCCAGAACAGACCTCTGGGGGACACCACTATTTACCTGTCTCTGCTCTGAAAACTGACCATTTATACCTACCCTTTGTTTCCTATCTTTTAACCAGTTACCAATCCATGAGAGACCCTTCCCTCTTATCCTGCGGCAGCTTATTTTGAATAAGAGCCTTTGATAAGGGACCATATCAAAGACTTTCTGAAAATCTAAGTACACTATATCCACTGGATCCCCCTTGGTCCACATGCTTGTTGGCCGCCTCAAAGAAGTCTAGTAGACTGATGAAGCATGATTTCTCATGAGGAAGATGACTCTTCCTCAACAAATTATGTTCATCTATGTGTCTGACAGTACTGTTCTTTATTGTTCTTTATTCTTCACTTCTTGCTCCCCCTGCCTTTTTAGCAGTGAATCTGGGCTAGCAACTACCTCCAGCAAATGAGCTCTTTAAAGTATCTTCCTAATACTGCATTTGTATAATCTGTGTAAGGATCTGTAGACTCATTGTTTAAAAACCAGCCTCTAATAAGGCACATTAATTCTGATGGTGTTTTGGGGTTCTGTTCTGCCACCTTCTGCCATCCCCACCGTATTCATGAGAGTTCTAGTAGTCCTAATTCACACACATAGGCCATTGACTTCAGTGTGACTACCTGCTAAAGGAGTTGCAGAATTGGACCTTGCATGATTGCTTAAGACAGTTTTAATGCAATTTTTGTGTGCAAACTCTTTTATTTAAAGGTTATTAATGAAAAATGTATATCTTGTGCTTTTATGAGACTTTATTTGCTGAATCTGTAATGTATATTGTACAGTATTTAGACATACTGTTTGTAGATGGGCAAGCAGTTTACGAAGAGCCTTTAGGGGTACCGGGCAATTTAAAAACAGATGATGCTGACTTCAAAGGTTATTTCAAAATGTAGCATTTGGCTACGTTTTCTTAAAAACGTAGCATAAGTCCTAATGATTTTTTTAAAAAAATAAATGTAACTAAACTGATTTATCAACAAATCAGTGAGCAAATTTCATCTGAAACTAAGCACATTTGAGGTTTGTAAGTGGAAGAATACTTGGTATAAAGGGGAATGTTGACTCCTGCGCTTCCTTTTGCTATTAGGAAATGGATTCTTCCTTATAATGCTTGACCGCTGTGCAGCTCTGGCAGAGCTCCTAGAAGCACATTATTTAAAACAGTCTTGTAACACCAGCATCACTCAGAGCTAAACCCCACAAACCCTTCTTGCGTGGGGCTCTCAGTGGGCTTTTCCAGCCGCGGAGGGGGCTGGGGCAGAGGGGTGGGTGTCAGCCAATGTGAGGAGGGCTCTAGTGTGGGAAGCA
>ML677342.1:32933591-32971291 GCA_007922305.1 Dermatemys mawii | reverse complement strand
CGTGGGGAGCGGTGGGGGTGGGGTTCGGGCGGTGTGAGGGGGGATCTGGCGTGGGGAGCGGTGGGGGTGGGGTTCGGGCGCTGTGAGGGGGGATCTGGCGGAAGGCGCGGGGCCTGGAGCTACCTGCCTCCCTCCCCACCCATCTGAGCGCAGCCCCACAGGCAGCGTGTGGGCGCCGCGGCTCCCGCGTTCATTAGCGCCGCTCCCCACAGGCTGTTTGGGACACGGCGGTTCATTAATTGCCGCCCGGTAACGGGCTCCCCCCACCCCTGCCGGCGGGAACGGGCCTGGCCTGAGGGGCAGCAGCCTCGCCGCGCCGCGCCCAGCCCGCGCGCTCCCCGCGCAGCCGGCTGCCATTTCAGCGTCGCCCGCCGCTCGGAACCCTCCATTTTATTTGTAATCCCGCCTCGCAGATCCCGCGGCTCCGGATTGTCTCTCCGAGCCGCCTCCCCCGCCCTCCCCAGCGCCATCGCAGCTCGCTCGCTGTAACGCCAATGGGCCGGTTTCTCTAGCTTCTCCCCCCACCCCCACCCCCACCCCCACCCCTTGCAACTGCATCGCTTTTCCCAGGCATGAGAAATTGCAAAATGGTCCGCGTGGCTAGTGTGCTGGGGCTGGTGATGCTCAGCGTGGCTCTGCTGATCTTATCCCTCATCAGCTACGTGTCCCTGAAGAAGGACAATATCTTCACCACGCCCAGATATGCCAGCTCGGGGGTGCCCCGAATGTACATGTTCCACGCGGGGTTCAGGTAAGTGCCTGCTGTTTGTCGCTCCGGTTTAAGGCGGATGGATGCACACGGGTGTGTGTGTGGGGGGGGGGGGGGTGAGTCTTGCATCTTGGCTCTTTCCGTTCCCAGGCAGCCTTTGAGCGCGTTGCTTTTAAACGAACACAACACCCACCCCGCTCTGCTTTCACATCAGTGGCCAAAACCACAGGGCCCCTTGGTCTGTGTGGTGGGGAGGATGCTGCTGACTGACCTGGGGGAAAGGCTCATGTTGGCTGACGATCGTGGTGGCTCCACGCCCGGTTCATATATATTCCAGGGGGCGAGCTAATGGCGCAGGCGCCCTGGTCCCCTGGACTGAGGTGGGGAAAGGCTGGGAGTTCCCCCCAGACGTCTTCCCTGGCAACTCCCCCTCCCCTTCGCTATTCCCCCCACCAAGGAGATTCCAGCCCCGGGTCCAGCGCAAAGCCGATCCCGGCAGAGGGCTCCAGACTCAGGGCACAAGGTGCTGTCTGGACCCCAGAGCGGTTCCCGGCTCTCCTTCCTCCCCAGTCTGCTGCTCTTCCTGCTGGGGAGACAGAGAAAAGTGGCTCCGATCCCTGTCGTGCATGGCGCTTTGGAGGCTGCTTTGCACTTGATGGGGGTACCGAGGGCAGCACCCTGCAGCATCCCCCGGAAATCCGAGGGAGTGAGCCTGGCGAGAGGCGAACGGGTCTGGGTCATAGCGGTGGCGCTGGACCTCCCTGCAAAAGCGCTCTGTGCTGGCTGATGCAGTCTGTGTGCAAAGCCCTTTGCATCTTCTGGGGGACACGTGAAGACAGATTCCCTTCCCTTCCCTACCCTGCAGTGCTGGGCTTCCTGATCCAGGGCAGACTACCAGCCAAATCCCTCCGAGAAATGCGGAACACGCCGGTGGAGGGGAAGGGGAGTTGTTGAACTGCTGGAGTTTCTGAGGCTTGCGGGTGGGGGAGGAGAGAGAAAAGAGACGGGAAAGCAGGATGAAATGAACAGGCAGAGCCCTCTTATCATAATAACCCAGGCCCAGGGAGCGGGGCTAGCTGCCGGGGACTGCCTGCTGGTCGATCGCTGGCCGTGGTGCTGATTTACAGCTCTGAACCTGCCCATCTATTTGACTTCAATTCCGGCACGGTAACATTTTTGACGGCCATTTTATGAATTCTGCAGCGTTACAGAAATGTGTAACGTCTCTATTCCCCTCGGTTCAGATTGATTTAAACAAGAAGACCAGACTATGATGGGGGAAATGGAGATTTTGTTCAGTTAGTTCCCTGCCCATTGTGGGGGAAAAAATATATTTCTAGGCTAAGTCATCCACACTGAAAGAGGCGGAATCTTTAAACTCAGTCCTGAACAATTCCTTAATTCCCTGTGTGTACGTGCGTGCGTCCTCATTTTTCAGGTCCCAGTTTGCATTGAAGTTTCTGGACCCTTCATTTGTACCAATTACAAATTCTTTGACACACGAACTGCAAGAAAAGCCTTCCAAATGGACGTTTAATAGAACAGCATTCTTACATCAAAGGTGAGAGAGAATCAAACCAAGGGACTGTTTTGTTAGCCATGAAGCTCTAGTCTAGCCCCATGCAATTATCCCTCTCCCTGTGTACCTGCGGTTGGTGTATATTTAGAAAATACAATCAGACAATTATAAATACTCAACTCTGAGTAACTTGCCAGAACTTTTGAGACAAAGAGTGAATCCAAACATTTCCCAACAAGGCGAAGTGTTTAAAAGAATATACAAAATAAAATATATCACTGTCTTAGGGTAATTTATTATTTCATCAAAGAACAGAAGCTCTTTTACAACAGTGGAATATTACTGTTATACTAATGGGATGTGACCAGTTTATAAAAATGATAATTAGTTTACTATTATTTCAAAAGATTTTTTTTAAACTCTAAGAATCAATATGTAAAAATATCAAATATTATATTCATTAAAATACAAAAATTGTTTTAGTGAAACTTCTCAGACAAATAGCAAGCAATAATTCTGAAAAAATGCAGACTAACACTGTCTTTATAGCCATAGTTGTTTCTGGTTGTCTAAAACATGGGGAATATGATGGAAACATTTCTGATCCAATTAAAATTAATTCTTTCCATAATGATTTTCACCTCAATTTCACCAAATTCCATTTAACAAGATGACAACATGGCAATGAAATTATTCCTTAGTTCCCTTCATTTCCTCAAAACTCAATATTTGCAAGAATTTAATATTAGGTGAAATGCTTTTTAGTCAATCATTGATCCTCTTCTTCAACTTGTGATACTAATGCTGGTAAATGGTGCACCTTTCTTCTTCCTTTCTTTGCATTGTGTTTAGCCACTGATCTTCAGTCAGTGGAGATTTCTATTTAGAGACTGATGCCACAATCTGGGCCAATAACATTATCAGCATACAAATGTTCCCTGAAAATTGCCCACTGTTTTTAAAGGCTAGATTGTGGCTTGGATTACACAACCAGGCAGAGGAGCAAGAACTTTCTTAACAGCCTTGTACAGCCCACCCTGTCTTGGGTTTTGGAACAAAAGAGTGAGCTGAGCAATGTGTCCACTGTTTCCTTGGAATGGGTAGGAGAGATGGTGAGCTTTGGGTCCACTCCGTCTACTCTTTGGTCACTAGTCAACACAACAGATGAGGCAGTGTGGGGCTGTGGGAAATAATTTGTGGCTGCTGTAGCCCAACACTAAATTACAACCCTTCAGGAGTCAGAGAGGAGCAGAGAGGAAATTGTGGTTCTTCCCTGGGGTGTTCCTGGTATGACATCACAATATGCCACCACTATGGCCTGTGTTCTTGCAGCACAGACTACCCTTAAATAAATAACTCAGCTTCACCTCTATGTTGATGTTAGTTAATGCCTAAAGATCTGCCTTGCATTTGTCTGTTAGCAATAGACCATAATTAGGGTACCCACTGGGATTCCATTAATGCTTAGACATTTGAGAATGACGAGCTGGAAGAGAGATTGTTTGTTTTTCATAAACATGAGCAAATAAAGCAGTAATGGTTCATTTTCTAGTTTTATCCACTGCAGGCGAAATTCCAGAATGTTTTTAGGATTCATAATAGCCCTTTTAAAAATTCCAGTTTGCTTGTCCAAATGAGATATTACGGTATTATGTTTACGTAAGGGGAGACAGTTGAATGTCATTTGTTTTGTGACTCAAAGCCTCTTAATGAGGTACAAGAAGCACTTGTATTAAAAATTTAGCTACATTACTGTTAATACAATTGAATATTCTTGACTGCTTCATTTTGTTTTAAGTACATTTTGGCATATAAGAGCTATCAGTCTCACCAAAGCACTTCAGTTCACTACCACGGGTAAAATTTACCCCTATCCAGAGGATCAGCACAAATCCCATGCATTGTCCTCTAATTAGGGTTTAAATAGGATTTAGTCTTTTTGCTGAGGCTCTGCACAGCAGTGAATTTCATCCCATGGAAACAGTACACAGTTACAGTCATATGCCTCAAACTCAAATCAGCATCTTCCTTTAAGTCAGTGGAGTTATGAAGGTTTGAGGATCTGGTCTCACAACTCTTATCAGTTCATATCCATTTGAAAGCTGTTGCATTGCAACCCTCAGCTGGAATAACTTTACTCCAGTTGTTTTAAATAAAACTAATCATGACATAAGAAAGAAAATCTCTATTTTGTATAAAGGAGAGAAATATAATGAAATGTTTTATTTTGTATTTTTGTATTTTATTTTAGGCAAGGAATTCTCCAGCATGTTGATGTAATCAAAAATTTTTCTTTGACCAAGAATAGTGTTCGGATTGGACAGCTGATGCATTATGATTATTCCAGCCATAAGTATGTTTTCTCTATTAGCAATAACTTCAGATCACTGCTTCCAGATGTCTCACCTGTCTTGAATAAGCATTATAACATTTGTGCTGTTGTTGGAAATAGTGGAATCCTTACAGGGAGTCAGTGTGGACAAGAAATAGATAAGTCTGATTTTGTTTTTCGTTGCAACTTTGCTCCAACTGAGGCTTTCCAAAAAGACGTTGGAAGGAAAACCAACCTTACAACCTTCAATCCCAGCATCCTGGAAAAGTATTACAACAATCTTTTGACCATTCAGGATCGCAATAACTTTTTTCTAAGTTTAAAAAAGCTTGATGGGGCCATTCTTTGGATCCCAGCTTTTTTTTTCCACACTTCAGCAACTGTTACAAGAACATTGGTTGACTTCTTTGTTGAGCATAGAGGGCAATTAAAGGTCCAGCTGGCTTGGCCAGGAAATATAATGCAGCATGTCAACAGGTTTGTATTTTCCATGTATTTCATTCATTGAAACATATATCACTAATCAACTACTTTATTGATTTTTCATTCACAATTCATCTGATATGCAATGTCTAAAGGTTAGGACCCAATCCTTCTCCCAATGAAAGCAATTGAAGTTTTGCCATTGACTTCAGTGAGAAGCACAATCAGTCCCTTAAGGTAAAATTCCCCTCCCCCCCACGCAAAAGAGTAGCACAAGGTCAATGTGGCATTTAATTCAGCATAAGTGGGATGTAAGTGGTTGCATGGTTTTTGTGCTGTCCTGCTACACAGGTGTGAATCACACAATGAATATAGCACTAGAGCACCATCAACCTTGGCTGTAAATATTGTAAGCCAGCCTGTAGCCAAAGTAATCATATAAACAAGGTGACTTGACATAAGCAGGGTTGCAGTTCAGATTAGTTTAAATTCTAGGCACTGTTATTCACTTAGAAGACTGTAAATGCAATGCAATAATATTGGCATAAGTAGTGCATAGCCTTGTAATGGATGTTCTGCACAAGAGTTAATTTAACCGTAAGACCATGATCCTGCAGTTGCCTCCACACAGGCAAACGGAAGCCCATGTGTAGCCCAAATGGGGGGTGTCAATGGGGTTCTGCAAAAGTGAAGGTATCTTCCTGCAGACAGTCCTGTGGCACCTTAAAGACTAACTGAAATTTTTTCAGAGCATGAGCTTTCGTGGGCTAATACCCACTTCGTCGGAAGCATGCAGTGGAAGTATCCAGGGGCAGGTATAAATAGGTAGGCAAGAACCAGGTGGGAGATAACAAGGTTAGTCCAATCAGGCTGAACCAGCTTGTTATCTCTAATCAGGGAGGGTGAGGTGTTCCTCTAGCAGCTGAACTGGAGGTGTGAATAGCGAGAGAAGAGAAGCTGCTTTTGTAGTTAGCTAGCCATTCAAAATCTCTATTCAGTCCCAAATTGATTGTGTCAAATTTGCAAATGAATTGCAGCTCTGCAGTCTCTCTTTGCAGTCTGGAAAAAATTTCAGTTAGTCTTTAAGGTGCCACAGGACTCTTTGTCACTTCTGCAATTCCAGACTAACGCGGCTACCCCTCTGATTCCTGCAGACAGTAAATACTTTGCAGGATTTGGGGACATACAAACAGATGTCCTAATTGGCACCATTGCACAGAAGCACAAAAAGGTCTGTGATAAACTTGTGCAAGGATACTGTTTTCAGTATCAGTGTGTTTATATTCATGCTGTTTTAATAAGGCCTAACCTGAATAGTAACCCTAATATTATTCATATGATCACTTATGAATATTGACATTCTCCACCCACCATCCTGTTTTCTTATAAATCGTCACACACGGAATTGGTACCTGAATCAGCCTCTGCTTATTATTTCACAGGTACTGGAAAAATAAACATTTGTCACCCAAGCGACTGAGCACAGGTATTCTTATGTATACCCTTGCTTCTGCAATATGTGAAGAGATCCACTTGTATGGGTTTTGGCCATTTGGATTTGATCCTAACACCAGGGAAGACCTCCCATACCATTACTACGATAAAAAAGGAACAAAGTTCACTACCAAGTGGCAGGAGTCCCACCAGCTGCCTGCAGAATTCCAGCTGCTCTACAAAATGCATGGTGAAGGACTGACTAAATTGACTTTGTCACATTGTGCCTAAGAACTTAAAACTTGAAGTGCCAAATGATTGTTTAAAAAGTGCCCAAAACTGAATTAAACATACTTTAAAATATAATTCTAAAAAAAGAAAAAACCTAAATATTTTCCATAATATAAAGATGCTTTTTATCACCCTTATCACAGCTCATCAAAAGGGTTCAGCATATTTAGCAATGCAGAAGTGTTTATCAAAATGTACTGACACTATTCATGGACCAGGAAAGTTTAAACTCTTTAAGATAGATAGTGTCCATTTATAGATATGCTACTAAATACATGTTTTAAAATATTTTCATATATATATTTTAACATTACACTAAATGCGTCTAACCTCCAAATTTTAATGTTCCATGGAGCTTAGAATTAGAACCGTTAGTTTAAAATATTTTACTTATCTTACAGCTTTACTATTAGTAGTGAAACATACACGTTGCCATGGCTAATTGGAGAAAGCTAATTAACATTTCCATTTACTATCAAGTTCTAGTTCTTTAGAATGGACTCTGATTTTCACAGCTTGCATATGATCTGTGGTCTTGTATTTTACATTTTCCCAGGAATAGTATTAAAGGGACGGGCCTTGTCATAGCTAGATACATAAATTGTTCTTCGGTTACTTCAGTGTTTTAATTCAGTTTAAGACAAATCTTAGAGATGGACCCATTTAAATCAATGAGAATGTTGTCATTAACATTTGTGTAACAGAATTTGGCTGTTTAATTTTAAAATTAATGTATCAAGATTAATAACACAATTTTTATTAAAAAATGTATTCTGTGATGAGGAGACCCCATGCATCCAAGGAAGGGCCCTTCCTAATCCTATCCAGTTTTAGGAATATAGATCCTTCGGAGAAGGAGCACAGTTTGTAATAGACTCTTTGACCTAGGCTCTTCTATTCCTAAACTTCCCTTCATCGGTGTTGTTGCTGAACTCCCAGTCTTCACAAGCCTAACCCACATCTTTTAAAGCCACTGCAAGAAACAGGTTTTCCACTTCCCAGCCCATTGTACAACCAGCCAAAGCCATGGTCCTACAATAAGCTCTGTGTGGTCTCTGGAGTCCACCCATGCAGGTCTTGTTATAGAATCAGGGCTCAATATAGATATTAGATTTTTCACATACATTGTTTATTTTTCCTTTTAGTGCTACTGTGCCTCCAGCATAGTTTCTCTATGTATTTGGGTGATATATTGTGTTATGTTCCAAAAGTGGCATCCATATTAGACAAACTATACCCCATCCTGTTGCTCCTTCTCCATGTCCCCCTAAAAAAGATGTGCAGAAACCAGAGTAACCATTACATTGCACCTGAACCAGTGTATTTAGTTAGGTTTTTTAAAAAGTGTAATGATGAAACATAATTCAACAAAAATCTCTGATAGGTTTTTTATTTGGGAGCCATGAGGATAAGTTCAATGTCAACAATGGGAACAGATTAAAATTACTGGCTAAAATTTTCAAACTTAGGTGCCAAAAGTTAATCACCTAATTCCATATTTAGGTAAATAAGCATTCACTGAAGTCCATGGGAGATGCAGGTTTCTAATCCACTTTGAAAATCTGGCAATTTATGTACGGACCTAACTTTTGGGGGCCTAAGTTTGAAAATGTTGGCCATTGTGTCTCATGGCAATTGATTCTAATATTTTTAAATTAAAACCATTATAATTTAAAATATTCTAACAATTTTATATTATTTTGTATGGCTTTAAGTGAAGAATAACTAAGCCTTGGTGGTATCTGTGATAATGATGTAAAACATCACATATGCTGCTATCTTAATTTTTCCAAGATTCTTTTTCTACAAAGTAGAAATAGAATTTAAGAAAGGAAAACTCTTGGGTAATATAAAGAATGTTCTAATCAGTGAGGAATGGTCTCCCTCCTCCATGGAATCCATTGAAACCTCTGCACCTTGGCTTGAGATGGCCAAGCTGGGACTGTGAAGGATGGAAATGGGGGCCACTACTTTATTTAGCATACTTCCCTAAGCATCCATGGTGAAATGTTGACCCTAATGGACTCAGTGGAAGTTTTCCTTTTGATTTCAATAGGAATTTCTCCCTCAGTTCTTTTCTGAGTGAAAATCTGCCTGAGAGTTAGGGTGAAATTCTGGCCCTACTTAGGTTAAAGAGAGTATTTGCTCCCTTTCTAAGCTTTCACCTCCCTCAGGATTCCCATTTGAGGGGAGCAAGGAGCCACCTTGCAACAACTTTAAAAAACTCTGAATCCCTGTGCTTTCTGGCAGAAAGGCAAATTCTATCCAGCTGACTTTGCATCATCAAACTCAGCCTGTGCTGTACAGTGTTCTTAAGGTGGTGTTTCCACCAGTGAAGGACACCAGGCCCATTCACTGAATGGAGATCCTGAAACAGCAAGAGTTTTAAAACCATGTTCAAAATTCTTCTTTGATTGGTGGAGGGGACATAAATCACCAAAAATTTCCTGGTTTTATTTTGTAAATAGAAACTTAAAACTGAAAGTGTTCAAGAGGAGGTTAGTCTATATCCAAACTCACAGAGTATAGAATATGCCATCATAATGTTAATGGATGACTTCAGACTCTTCTGAAGTCTGAATGTATTATTGCTAAAGTTTCTTGCCCAGTTGCGTAAGCCTGCATTGCTTTCCTGATATCTTTGTTTGTCCTGCTCAGTATTTCTACGAATTCATACACTAGAGTATTACTTATTATAAGTGTTATTATTAAGTGGCCTCATAGTGGTGAGGTACCAATGTTTCATGGCTCCGTATGATTAATTATTGTTATTTTATTTATTATTTGCATTGCAGTAGCATGTGAGGTCCCCAATCAGGGATTAGTTCTCCATTGTGCTAGCCACTGTTCCAACACAGGACAAAAAGACAGTTCCTGCCCCCGAAGAGCTTACAGACTAAGATATACTCAGGTTAAGGAGCTAGGGCCCAGGGCTGCAAACCTCTACCTTCTGACTAGTCCTTTTGAATTCAGATGAGTAAAGGTCTGCAGGATTGGACCCATCCCTTGTAACTCCTAATCTGCTTTGTTACACTGTGGGTGTGATTACTGTGGTACTCCTGATGTCCAGTGAGATCCACAGACCACTTTATTCTAGCCATGGAGTGGCATTGCTATGTCCTTTGGGAGAAACTGCCATATGATGCTTTGCAAAGTGAGGAAAGAGTATGACTGAGGAAAGTGTGGGGGAAGTTTTCTATTAATTTAGATGGGATAAATGTGTTAGCATAAGACAGTCACAGTCCAATATTAAACAGTGTTAAACAAGGTTTTGGGTTTGGTATACAGAAACCTCAGTCTGCTTAGTATCATGGCAACCACACTATTAAATATCCCTTTTAATTTTTTATTAAAGATACAGCAAGAAGAGAAAAACAGTTAAAGAATTCAAAATGCAAAGTATTAAGTAAGGCTTTCATGTTAACAACATTCCTTGTTCACTTTCCCTTTAGCTGAAGAGAATTTTTAGAAGGAAGAAAAATCTTTGACAGTCATTAAATGGTACCAAATATGGTAATAACTGTCCTTTGGGGAAAAATTGATGAAGATAGTTGAGATGGGCTGGAGCTGTTGTTCCTGATATTATTGTAAAAGTTTGATTCTATTTCATCCCAGATGGTGTTTGGGATTCAGCTGGAGCCAAGTAGAGGTGGTGATGCCTTCTCAGTCTCTCTCTCTCTCTCTCTCTCTGGCCTAGTCTGGTCAGGACATCTCTCAAGATCAGAATGATAAAGGCCCAGAGGTCCCAGGAGATGGTGGGGTGGCAGCCATGGTGTTGAAGCTTGCTCCAGTAGCAATTTTTCTCCCCAAAATCTTTTTCTTTTAAGGATCCCAAATGGGAATAGTGGGTGGAATAGCACACCCCCTCATTATTTTGTCCACAATTAGGTCTACTTCTGGCACACCAGCTGGGTTCACTAATTTCTGGTTCCACACTTTTCTTGCTAGCAAGCAGGATCTAAACACAGGCCATGAGTTATATCAGTAGGCCTTTCTGTATGGACTAATTCAGTCTCTCTCTCTTTCGTACCTTTTCCCATCAACATTTGTTGCTATTGTGACATCTTATGAACTTACACTGACTTTTTACAATGGAACTCACAATTCAGGTAAATTTGTAGGCCCAGTTATCGGATCTAGAGGTTTTGAGGGGGTAAGAGCGGAGCAACAGCCCCAGAATTAAGTTCTGAGCAATTGTCTTTTTCTGGGTGCCTGTATCTAAGGAAGGTAAAAACTTTATTTACATATTTTTCAAAGGCGAAGAATGAGAGATATATAGGGTAGGGTTCTGCATTAATTATTAACTAGGTACATCAATTAATCTTTTCCAGTGTACTTTACTATTGGATTGTACAGTATGTGTGTGTTCACTATGGAAGCTAAATCCATTCTTAATTCACTGCTATGTATATTAGAATATTCTTAGTCTAATTTAATATACACAAACGGTCACCAATACACACCTACTTCTATAAACATTGTATCATATTTTGTACTGTTTGGAACTCAATCACTGGAGAACAGAAAATATTGCAAGAGGATTCATCGTTGATAACATTTTCATTAAGTGACAAATTATTCATTTCAACAGTGTAAAACTATAATTTTAATCTAATTAAGTAAATATGAACAATTAGCATCACATTTGTTTTAATGTTGAGGCCAATATGTTGTATATATTTTTCAGTTGCTGGCTCTCAAGAATAAGAAATAATATTGACCAACAATGTCAATATTTGGCTACTGTACATTGTTTACATAACATAGCTATGTGCTAGTTAGGTACAAGTTTAGATTACTAATTAATTTAATTAGATGTAATCACAAGCAAATATGCACTCGTCTAAATGAATGTTCTTTCTATCCAGTCACACAGAGCATCTTCAAGAGACATTTTCACAAAGGGGAACAATCTATTTAGGGCCGGATTCCAACACCTTTATTCTAGCTTAATACCTAGTTTAATTACTGAGTGGGTTATTCCACTGTCTTCTTTCTGTTGACTTCAATGGGAATACTCATGGAGTAAGGTATTACTGAATCTGAGTAAGAGTATCAGAATCTTTTAAAATGCAGTGGACCTTCTTATGATGAAATCACAATTTTTTCCACAGTATTACTCCAAGCAGAAATTTTCTAGATCCAAAACTTCATCTGGTACATATCAGTGTATTGAAACAATTTTGGATCTAAATCCACTTCACTATGGAGTCCCATGCTATGAGAATTCACTGTGAATTGCACTGTTTAGCATAGTGGCAACATTTGGAGCTGAATCTGTATTTTGGGTTGGTGTCCTGATCTGGAGTTTTGTTCCGCACTGCTCTACCATTTCCTGTTCACACGAAGGATTTATTTCTCCAGTGGAGCTAGTCAGAAGAACTTCAATGTTACCATTTTCCATTGGAAAAAGAGGTTCCATTGAAATCAAAATGTTCATGAAATTGTGTGGAAAAAAAAAAGGAAAAAAGATTCTAATGTTAAAATGTCCCACTTTGATATTTTCAGAACAAAATGTTTCAATTTTTCCTTTTGAAATGGTGTTTGTTTCAATTGTATATTTTCTATTATATATTACATATATATTCTAATATAATATCAAGTAAAAAGCAAAAATTGAAACAAAACAGTTCACTCAGCCCCAATTCTTTTTTTTTCTGAAATTTTCTTTTTCAAAGAATTCTGAAATATTCAGGTTCTTTCTTTATCTGAACAAAAACAAATTTTGAAAACTCAAAATCTTTGTGCAAAATGGACATTCCAGTCTCCACACCGCTGTAATCTCCAGCTTTTTTTTTTCTCATAATTTGGCTTGCTATTATTTTCATCTGTGAGCAGGTTTCTGTTTCTATGCCTGCTCTTTTTTCACAAAATGAATTGCCAGTGAAAAAATTATGGGAACAAATGGCTCTGAAGAAGGAAGGTCACTCTTCTGAAACTATATCCCTAATTGTTGAAGGAAGTAGACTATGGAGTTGTTCCACTTATACCAAGGCTAAATTTGTTTAGTTTAAACAAATGTTGCCTCCTTTACAGCCTGTTTCTCTCCCCACACTCTTCCTTGCAGTGAAGTTGTGGTACTGTAGGGCAAAAGTCTCCTCTCAAAGCTACACAGTGGAACTAGACTCCAGGTTCTGCTCTCTCCACAGGAACAGAACTCTCAAGAGCAGAATATCAGAGGTGGGATCCACTCTGGGCACTTAAGAGGAGAATTTTGCCCTTCAAAACAGTTTGATAGGCACTACAGTGATGCTATAGCAGGGAGAAAGAAGCACTAGGTGCTAAGTGAGAACACAAATATTTTTAAATATCAGAAATGGGAATTCAGAAAGTTATTGACAAAGGGCCATATCATACCATTGATTTTTACACATAACTCCCCATTGTTTTTTCAGAACCCCATTGAACATTTCAGAGCCATTGATTTCAGCGGGGAGTTCTGCTTCAAAATCAATGACACAATAAGGCCCAAAGAAAATTGCTTTTTGGTATCAATATTCTTTGTTCAAGTTTGCTGCAATGTGGAAATCACACTTTAAAACAATGTATTACTTGTCTCCTTCTGTTTTTCTAGATGGTCTTTCAAATCTGCTTTTGTTTAGAGACAAAAGTGATTGGATTCATTATGCAAATTAAAAGGAACGCTATGTTGGGGGCCAATACTCTTCTCATTGGAGTGAATGGAAAGTCTCCCATACGATTCATTCAAGGGAGGATCAAGCCCTTCTCCTTGTTACATTAAGAGCCTGATCCAGAAGTATCTGTGCTGGTAAACTTCCTTTGACATCAGCAGGAGTTTAGCCTGTGTCAGGTATGCAGGATTCAGATCAGTGTCCTTTTCCTTTTGTGTCTCACTCATGGCCCATGTAACCCTTTTCAGGCAGGTGAACCTGAAAAGAGTCAAAGGTCCTGTTTGACACCTCAGTGTTCACAAGCCAAGGTCTGATTCTGCCACTTTTACAATAAGTAGTTAGCACCTGACTCCATGACTACTCCCCGTGGCAGACTCCGGTTGTGTTTTATGAAGAGATCAAAGCCAAGTGGTGCAGACAAGCAAATGAATGGGGTTGAACAGGGAATGAGCAGGGCCAGGAGCACCCAATAGGTGTGCTGACTCAGCACATCTCCCAAGCACACTCACAGGGAGACCCCACATAAATTAGAGCAACTTGTCAAGCTGCTTTCCTCCAGCCAATCAGATTCTTTGCGTGTCAAGTGGCAAAAATTGCACCCACCCCAGTACTGAAGAGGGTAAATCATGCCTACCTTTGTTATCTTGTTGGCTACACTCTTCTTGCCCTTCTCTTGCAATCTGAATTCCTTCTTGTCTATATCAATCTAAATGGATTTCTGATGGCAAAGGGTAAATATGCACTAATACAAGTGAATGTCTCAATAGATAGGCATAGATATATGACATTGTATGCAGATGTGTCATTTCAAAACATTGTTTGTTTAAAATATTGAATCAGGGTTACTGGTTCAGGGAGAATGGCACAAACTGTTCAAAACCAATACAGCCCTGTCTCATAAGAGTAGAATACCTACCATGGGACAGGTTGCAAATGGAGACAAGGTAGGATAGGTTATAAGGTCCCTGGGTGAGCATAATCTTGGGGTGGTTGCTGTCCTGGGGCAGTTGACTGTGGTGCCGTGGAGGGCTTTCAATGCACGATATCCATTAGGGTGAATTTTATCTAAAAATAGTGGCCCTAAACTCTTTCAAGCTTAAGTTTTAAGATCTTAGCTCTGATCACCTCAGGACTTGTTGATGTTCATGATACTGTTGCACAATCCATAAAGGCCTATCCTGCTTCCAATAAAGTCAGTGATTGAATTTATGTGAGCAACTGCATGCCTATTTCCTTTCTTAGTGAGTATAAGCCATCCACCTATACAAAAAGACCTGTGAAGGTATGAGGATATGCATGTGTAAACTCACAAAAGAAATGTGAGATTATAACACAGGAGCTGTGCTGATCTAGGTGTTAGCTTGTATATTGGGGATTGGACAGGAGAGCAGTAAAACATAAAAACAAAAAGTGTACATAAAATTTTGGAAATGTATGTGTACAACTTCTGTTACTTTATATATCTTTATTTAACATTTTAGTATCTAGCATTTTTTCCGTGAATATTACATGTATGTAGGGCACAAGAAAAAAGTCATTCTTGCTATCACTTTGTTTATTTAACAGTTGAGTATACCAAAAAGTGAGGATTTTGAAATATAACTAACTGTGAATGGAGGCTGCAAAAAAAAAAAAAAAAAAAAAAAGATTTAGAAAGCAAGTTTTCTGTAAATGAGTGTCTTTATTCTAATGATCATGCAATTCAATGCTTGATGGAGTTGTTTTCACTAAAGAACATAAAAATTATAATAAAAAAATAAAAACAGATCTGCCATAATTGTAATAAAGCATTTATTAGTTAATGGCCATATTAGAAGTATTATTTATTTTTAAAATAGTATTAATGTCCATTATGGCCCAGGATATAATCTCAGGTGAATGGCGTGCAAAGCTGCACATGTTGCAAAATGTGTTGCATGCAAAATCTGGTATTTGATCTTGCTCCCACGAAGTCACTATTGGCTTCAGTGGGATCAGGATCAGGCCCCAGGGCATTACTTAATATGTACTCAATGTGGCCACACATCTGAGATTTGAATGTGGCCTGCACAGTGTAATGTACATGTAAATATGTTGTCATATTTGTGAACAAGAAACCTGTTTCCTTTTGTAGAGGAATCCTGCATATTTATTGTGACTGTAATTTGTGGGGAGAAAAAAATGCAACGATTCATTCTGAATCTTTTCACAATGTTATTGTTCCGTGTGAATGTGCCTGCAACATTGACTCATGTGCCAAAACACAATCTTGAATGCATTGTTTTTAAATAAAAAATTTTATTGTGCATTGGAAATCTGTGGAACTCAGCAGTGTTTATTTCTTTCTTCCTATATTTTTTTAACTGTTTGTAGTCCTGCTTTTGACTGCTTGAGCTGTGTCAGATGGCAACACTGTATTGAATTCATTAACATTATTTTCATCAAAAAGTATTTTATATTTTGCAGGATACAAGATAGGCACAGAAGTATCTGAGAATAAATTATACATGTAAGTCTTCTTGGGGTCTGATTTTAACATAAAGGCTACACACACACACAAATTAATTTCCTTCTTACTGGGCGAATCAAGAGACTGAGAATGGTATATGTAGCCTTTCATTTCAAGGTCATTGATTTGGATTCATCTCAAGAGGAAAGTGACCAAACAGCTATATATGTTCAGTGTCCTAAGCACAATACGGTTGATTTCTTGAGTCCGGTACATAGTAGACAAGTGTTTACAAAATTATATTAAATGGTATCTTTTTAAACAGTTTTATCTGAGAGACCAAGGACTAAGCTGCTAAGCATCTCTAAGTACTATTGGTTTCAATAGGAGTTGAGGATGCTCAGAAGTTTTCAGGGTTGTTGTTATCATTTGTATTCCAGTAGCACCTATGAGCTCAAGTGAGATCAGACCTCCATTGTGCTAGGACTGATCGAACACACTGGAAAGGACAGGTGCCATCCTAGAGCGTTTATAGTATAACTGAATAAATATTATGGCTTGTCCAAGGACTCACACAGGAAGTCTGTGGCAGAGACAAGAATTGAACTCTGTTTTCATGAATCCCAGTTTACTGCCTTTACTCCAAGGCCATCCTTCTTTCGAATGCTTGAGCTCCTATGACAATAGCAAATGAACTAGCCTCTCAGCCCTGGAAGTTGCCTCTCTAAGTCAGAAATTGAGGTACATTGGTGGGTTAATGTGGGAGAACACTTGCTGCACCTACTCTGATAAAGTCTCAAGGCTTGTCAGGTCTACTCTTCTGCATTATTCTATCTGGAGTTTTATGCCATGCCTAAGACTGTTATATCTGAGTGCATCATCACACCAACATACTTCCCAAGAACTAAATTCACTCAGAAATAAATGATTTAAAAAATTACCACCAGTCGCTCTGATCACTGCAAACTACAGTAAAATGGCATAGAGCTTTTTTTCCACACACTTACTATCTCAAGCTGATTAGCACAAATTAAATTTCATGCTAATAATGCTGATCAGCTAACACACTATCCCAATATCAATGATTACTTTCTAATTGAAATAAACATATATTCAGATTGTTTGCATGAATAAAGCTAAACTATTTTTCCCAGTTTACAATATTCAGATAAAAATATTTCCCTAAATTACAGAACACAGCAGAGATGACAAAAGCCTACATTTTCAAAAGTGCCCACTCATTTTGGGTGTCTCCATTTGTGGGCACCCAACTTGAAATGTGTTTATTTGCAAAAATGCTGAATGCTACCGCTGACTTCACCTAGAGTCACAGGTTTTGAATCTAGATTGTCTCAGATTAGATGCCTATAATTAGTGAAGTATTTAGTAATTTGAGGCAAATTTCTTATTCAGTTTTCAGGAGATGGAATTTTGTTTGTTTATTTTTTTTTTTCATTTATGCAGTGTTGTTATCAAACCACCACAAAATCTACATACAACAGCATTTTAAACATTTTACATCAGCTAAATCAATGTTAACCAACACCAAACACTTGCCCACTGCATTCAGAACTAATTAACTCTCTGAAATATTTGGTTGGATTAATGCCTGTGTGAACTAAATAATTCAGCATTTATAAAGTGGCTGTGATCAGATTGGCTGAGAAAGATCCCAGCCCATACAATTAACTTCTAATGAGTGTAAATGTTCTAACCACGGTCTTCCTGTATACAAAGAACAAAATATACTGTTTCAATCTAAGGAAAGTCTCTGGAAAAGAGCAGCATGTGGGTCTTCCCTGAAGCTTAAAACAAAAGGCTTCTCAGCTCATAGGGTCTGACCCACAAGTAGCCTGTGACTGTGATCCACTGGTTCACAGCCCACAGGTTGAGTGGAAAAACAGCACTCAAGGACCCTTGAACACTGAGACCTGGTGCAGTGAGTAAGAGAAGGGAAGAAATACCTCTTCCCCTTAGCACTGTGTTCCTGTCTTGTTCTCAGTCCACCTCCAATCCATTCCTACTGGAGCTCCACAACTTTGTGTGGTGCTACCCCAAGAGCTGAGTGCTGTATTGGCAGCACAGTGAGAAGTGACCCCTCCTTTCAACACCAGAAAAGAAAGAGGAGGAAAAATCAGGATCCTGAGACTGACAGTCCCTGAGGCCAATGAGGAGAGACCAATTCTCCAGGTCAGCCTGATTGACAGGGCAGGTAGACCAATGAGAGACTCAGGAGCCCAGGGGCCCATCCTCTACATGAACTGAAGCTGCCTGAACCAGCATCAGGCAGAGCTAAGGAGAGTTGATGCTGCCCAGCCAACCAACCAACCAAAATGGGCCAGAGAAGCAGCCCAGAAGGCAAAGCTGGGATGGAGCCAGAGCAGCAGTACTAAGACAGAAGAGCCAGAACTAGGGAGCTGGAGCAGCACCAGTATTGATTTTACAATGGTGCTGGGCTCACACTCAGAAGAGAGCTGGCTGGCTGCAACATGTCCCCCCCCCCATTAATCCCTCCCAAGCCACGTCTCCCTCACTTGGCCTCTTTTCCTCAAGACCCCACCTGCCAATCGCTCCTCTCCACCCTTCCTCCCTGCCAACCCACAGCTCACTCCTCTCCCCTTCCTTCCCCCTACGTAAGCAGTGGGCAAGGCCTTTGGAGGAAGAGGCCAAGTGAGGGCAAAGCCTTGGGGCTAAACATGGGTGGAGTGGTGAGGGAGGGCATAGTCCAGGGGCTCATGCCCACAAAAGGTTAATCCAGCCCTGGGCTGCACAGGCTACAGGCCACCCATGCCAATGATTAGCTAGGGCAGCGAGGAGCTGCAGGGCCAGAGCCAGGATAGTGGGAACCTGCTGTGCTACAGCTAACACTGTAGCTGCGAACAGTGAGCAGCTGTGGAGAATGAGGAGGGACCCTGGCAGAGAGGGTGCAGTGCAGAGAGATGTTACCAGACAAGAAGACCTTGAAGGCTGGATTTGGAGAGGAGTATATGAACCCAACTGGAGGGTCAGTATTGGTGAGAAGGGTCCCTGCAGCGCATCCAGGGCCTGAGAGGTGAGGGATAGATTGTGAACTTTTCTTGCAACCCAGATACTGCTGTTTGTGGTGTTCCCTATGCCCAGAGCGTGGAGTCCCTTTTGCCTTAACCTTTTCCATGTTTTCTTTATTTTCTCACTGTTGTTTAATAAATTGTATTTTATTTGAACTATAGCTATAGATAATGACCAGTGGGTCAGGGAAGCCTGTGGTGTGGTGAGAATACCCCAGAGTGGGGACCCCTAGTCCCTGTCCTAAGTGACCATGACAAGACTGGGAGTTAAGCCTCCTATAAATCTTGGGCCCAGCCTAGCAGGAGTTGCAAGGACTCTGCCGGACAGGAGAGTGGAAGGTGAGTCCTTGTGATCAGGCAGGCTGCCAGGTAAAGGGAGTTGGAGCAAGAACTCAGATTCCTTTGCTGTCAGATTCCATTAGGTGGTGCAGAAAAGTTCCCCACAAAAGCAGGACTATTCCCCCGCTAACAAAAGATTAATATAATATCCTCTGCATTTAGACTCTGTGAATGAAATCCTGGCCCTATTGAGGTCCTGGGAAAAACTCACATTGACTTCAGTGGGGCCAGGATTTCATCCCTCAGCTGTTGGCTCGCCAGAGCAGGCAGTCAAAGAAAGCGACTCTTCAGACTGGTAGGTACCTTTTAAAGCATAGACCTAAATAGCTGTAAAGCACACTTAGATACTCTTGTGAAAACTTCCATATGAGTACAAACATTATAATGTATTACTAACATTATTTATCTTTTAATTTATTTATTTATTGAGCCACTAGCCCTCCCTGAAGCCTTATCTACTAGCAAAGCACCTTACATGTTTAGGGTTTTGTACGTGTATATATTTGCATGGAAAAATAACAAAAATAAAAATAGCATGAAGTAGTAGTTTTGGGACCCGTCAGTATCTGTGCTTTTGGTAAGAAGCTGTCTGGACTGGATGGTTTATAAGCATTCTTTGTAAAATCATAGAAGTTAGAGAAATGGGGTTATTAGATAATCTAGTTCATGCCCTGCCAGTTCCAGGGTTGCTGGACTATATATTTTCTACTGCTTTATTCAATCTGGTTAATAAAAATATGTTTTATTATATCAGAAAAGTGAACCTTGACAATGAAATTATGCATAATGAAAATTAATGTCAGCTTATAAGGTTCTAACCATGATATACATGCATATTTCTATTTCTTTAATATACAGAATATGGTGTAAAACCAAAATATAGAGGACCATATTCTCAAGGCACTGGCATCTATTTTTGCAGGAGCAAATATTGGAACAAATTTTGACCTGACACATATTTTCCCATGCAATTTACGTCAAATAGATGCCTAAGCAACTGAATTGTCTGTGCAGTCATGGGGCTTGCCTAGCAGGTGAAAATAATTGCATCTGTGACTTTGCTTTCTCTGACTCCAGATTGAGAACAAAACATTCATTGCTCATAAAAGATCTGAGACATGCCGTGTTGTTCCAAGTCTCTACCACTGTATGTACAAGATCTGAAATAGCCAGTTTGGTTTGGTGCACAAATAATGATATGTACTACTCACTTTTTTGCGTATGACTAGATAAATGCATTCTTATGGTTGAAATGCTTTAGTGCATTCACCTTTATTTTACAGAGAGTTGAGTTTAAATCCTGGTTCTGGTCACAGCTGGTTGTAGTCTCCTGAATGCTACACTGCCTTTTAAAAATAAAAATAAAAAAAAAAAGAGGCAGTGAGTAGATACTCAGTTTCCTGTGCTTGCGTGCATGTTTTTCATTTTACTTGCATAATCTTCTTACCTAGAACTTGCTGGGTAGGGCTAAAAAGAACCTTTTTTGGCCCTCAGGACATTTTGAAATACTAAAGAGCATGCTCAGTTGGTGTAAATTGTCAAAGCTCCATTGAAATCAATGGAGACTCTACCCCCAGGCTGCCTTACATCCACTAGTTGTTATTTAACACATACACACGTTTGTTTACTGTTACATTCTCCCTGATTATCCTGGGTCCCAGGAATGCTCCTTGTCTCCCATTTCCTCCCTAGCATCCTTGATCCGCAGACAAAATTTTCATTGCTGCTTGTTTTAGAACAGTGTTATTTGGCAAGAGGCTTTTTACAAACTGTAGGCTTGATTCAGATCTTACTTACACTGATGGAAATCAGGATCAGTAATCAACTGAAGTCAGTGGAGTTACCACAAGTGTCAAACAGGTGTACGTGCGATTGACTCAGGCCCGCTGACCTTGATGAAGTTCTATTCCAGTGAGGACTACTGGTCTCTGAATACCTGCCAGAATTCAAACCCATCTGAAAGGCATACTTGTCTGAGCTGGCTTTTTCTTGATTTGTTCTCATGTGTAAATTGCCTGTGAGATGCTTGCATGAAATACACTGTTTACATGCAAGCGAGTTATTGAATGATTAGACATGTATTTTATGTCTGTGCGCATTAGGGCCTCTGCTGTCAATATTTTTTTTAACCACACATGTCCCAATAAAACTAACGGCACGTTGATGCATAGATCTCCATGTTCATAGCCAGAATGCAGCCCATAGCTTGTGCAATCAGTTATTAGCATTTGAAAAGTGGTTTAGGATCCATCAGGATGTGCTATGGTGTATATATAAATGTAAGAACTGTTCCCTAGCTAAAGTTCTTATAGCCCCCCATTATTGTAGTATCAAAGCCCATTGCAGTCTTTAATGTATTTATCTTCACAAAACCCCTCTGAGGCAGTGGGGAATGATTGCCCCTATTCTACAAATGTGGCAGAGAGATGAAGTGAGTTGACCAAGGTGTCACAGGAAATCTGAGACAAGGCAGAGTATTGAACTCACATCTTTCAAGCTTCAGAACAGTACCCAAACCACTTGGCCAACATCCCTCTTTATCATCCTGTTACTTTCCAGATTCTATTATAGATTCAATTTTCTAAATCCTATTCTGCCTCACAGCCAAATTCTGGAACAAATAAATCACTTGTAGCCCAGTACTGTTTTGCCAATTGTTCTTGTTACAAAATTGACTATCCCGTGTGGCCATGAAAAGGTTGGGAGAGTCATTGTTGCTCCCTCCTTCTGAGTGAAACTCACCCCAGTGCAGTGAGTCCACACAAGGTCAAATGTTTTACTAATGCCTCCTTTATGGCCCAGTCCAGCTCTCACCTAACCAGTGAAAAGACTCCCATAGATTTCAATAGAAGCTGGATCACGTCCTGATGCCTTGACACAGAAGGGAAAGAAATTGCAAATGTTATGTAAACATATTAAAAGAAAATACTCAGAAAAGTCAGTTTAAAGGAGGCAAAAAAGACCTGTCTGTCACTTACTAGTTTGTGGTTGCTGTTTTAGGAGTCAACATTCCCCTTAGTGCCTGTGCAAATTCTCACATTTATGCTAAGAGGACATGGCCTTGTGTTGTGGGGAGATCATGTGTTTCCTGGATAAAAGGAGAACCCAGGGATCTATAGAGCTTTTCTTCCTTTAGAGCAGGAGGCTCAAATTCAATTTATCTTAGGGCCAGGGCCAGTCCTCAAATCCTCCCAGCAGGCCAATAACGTCACTCATGCCACGCAAAACTCCCCCTCCAAAACTCCACCTCCACCTGCCTAAGGCTCTGAGAGGGAGTCTGGGTGGGTGAGGAGGTCTGCAGTAGGGGACTGGGGTTCAAGCTGTGGGAGGGAGTTTGGGTCCTGGGTGCAGGCTCTGGGCTGGGGCAGGGGGTGGGGGTGCAGGAGGAGGGAGTGGGGTTGTACACTCTGGGAAGGAGTTTGGGGGGGCATGGTGAGGGGGTGCAGGCTTTGGGAGGGAGTTTGGGGGCAGGAGGGAGTTTTGGGGGCAGGGTGGAGGTGCAGGCTCTGGAAGGGGGTCATGGGAGTGTGGCGCTTACCTGGGGCTCCAAGGCAGGATGGGCCGGGGGACCTCCACGAACTGCTGCCCCCAGGCACTGCCCCTGCAGCATCTCATTGGCCGCAGGGGTGCTTGGGGCGGGGGCAGTGCATGGATGCACAGCCCTGCCCCACCCTGGGGCTGCAGGGAAAGGCCAGCAGCCACATGAGTGAGCAGGCAGATGCTCTGCTTGTGCTGCTGGGATCCCTGGGAGTAAGGAGAGCACCTGGGGGCAGCAGGTGGGGCCAAGGCAGAGACCCGGCCCAAAAACTGCTGCAGCCCCGTGGGCCACATTGAGGAGGTTCATGGGCTGCAGATGTCCTGTGGGCTGGGAGTTTGAGACCCCTGCTCTAGAGTCTGTGGAAGAGAGTAGATTTTGCAATGCTGAAGGGCGGGTCCCATATTCCTTGGACATCAAAAGCTTCCACTGAAGGCAACGTGAGCTTCGGGTGTACAAGAGAACTGCAAGACTGAGCTTCTGATGTACGAAAGGGAAGCAAAGTAAACATGAAAAAAATACCAGTGGAGAAGTAGCTGAAAGGGTAATGAAGGGAGAATATATAGAGTCAGATCAGGTCAGAACCCAATGGTACATCAAATCCTGTAGGCTGCCTCAGGCGCTGTCCAATACCTGATGTTTCAGAGGAAGAAGAGAAAAAGAAATTATATCGCACCTAGCAATTGGGCATAGTGGAAAGGGGGATCCTTCTCACACTGAGAGGATGGGGGAAGGGATGAAAAGAGAAATAGGAAACAAAGAAATACAACACACACAGGCATGCTCAAGAGAAAGAAGAAAAGCCATGGCAAATGCAGCCATGTGTTAAGGAAAACATCACTTCCCGCTAGGCAGCGAAAGCTTGTTACAGTCCAAGCCTTGAGCTAGTTGCCCTGGGTCTCCAGCATCAGCTCCTTCCAGTCAGCCCCTGTGCTCACGGTCAGTGACACCAAAAACACCACCGATTTGTTCAGTGATTCTATTGAACAGAGACTGAGGAGTTACCCTTGTTCACTGATCAGGATGAAATAAAGCCTTGATCGGTCAGAACCCAGACTTGGTACAGAAGCAGATGGCACTTTTTTGAATGAAACTGAGGGTCAGATTTCACAAACGTGCGCTTATCACCCTTGAGAGGGGTAGGCATAAAAATCTAGCCCTGTAGTCTGATGGATCAACTGGTCCTTGATGGCTTACCTGCACTGGGAAATGTAACACATGTTAACTAATGCCACGTAAAGCACTATTTAGTACTCGACATAGACAAGGACTGTCACGTTTAAAACCATGGCACCTGGTCAAGCCAGCTTCTGCTGCCCTACAGGGCTTGTGCATCCTTTACTGTCACTTAAGCAGATCCTAGTATTCGAACTTCCAGGAGCCACTCTTGCACCAACAGTCATTAGGGTAAAATAATTAAATCAGTGCTCAGCCAACCTGTGAAATTATATTGTACCTAGCGATTGCCAGGCCAAAAGTATAACTGGAGTCAAGAAAGAATTAGACAACTTCACAGAGGATAGGGCCATCATTAGCCATGCTGTAGGTGTCCCTAAGCCTCTGATTGCAAGAAGACTGACCAATAGGCAATGGATCACTCAGTAATTTCCCTGGTCTATTCATTCCCTCTAAAACATCTGGCACTGGCCACTGTCATAAGTCAGGATACTGGGCTGGATGGACCATTGGTCTGACCCAGTATGGCCATTCTTATATTTTACATCCTTTGAAGTGAGTATAATGTTCACTTATCTTTGTATCTAACCAGATCTGCTGGCCACTGAGGGGGATGTTGAAGGAGGAAAGGCCATGAAGATGCTCTTTGATGGTCTCTTATTGAGAGGGTTGCAACCATCTTGGGGTGGAGGTGAGGGGGTAGAGAGATAAGTATGGTTGGTGGTGCTGGCCCTGTGGTGTCCTGTGGTCCCTTAATAAAAAGATTGCTGTTGTTCCTGGCTCTTGCACTGTGGGGCCACAAGATAGAAAGAAACTTTTTCTGTTCTCTCTGTTCCCTTTGTGCTCCCATAGCGGGGCTGAACACAATCTTGCCTTTAATACTTCAATACAATGCTTTGAGGATATAGGCCCAGATGCTCAAGTGTGCCGTAAACTTACTCCGCATAGCTGAATGAGGTGATCAAAAATGGAGTTAAGTCATTTTTGCACTCCCTTGAGTCCTGAGAACTGACTGATTCCTCAGTGCAAGTTAGAGCAGCCTCAGGGCTGCTTGAACCATCTTGTAATGGCCATAGAGGCGATTATGCCTGCATAAATTGTCAGAGCACATCATGTGCCATTTCCACAGATGAAAGAAATCTTACACTAGGGATGGTGAATCCTCAGATGCCCTGTTAAGGCAGCTTCCTCAAGTGCCAAGAGGCCAGAGCAGAGACTGAGGATCTGTCCCATAAAGAGCTATATACCGATTTTATTTTTTGATATTTTATTAATTATAATTTTATTTTCTGTACTTTATCATTTTATTTGTATATTTTTAAATTTTATTACCAGCCACATTTTATGTACATTTGGCAAGTTGACATCAGCATAGACCACAAGCTGCAATTGCACGATGCAATAATAATAATAATTGACTGAGCTACAAAAAACTAAAAAATCAAATTCCATGTTTATAACCTGAATTTTGAAAATATCATTTTGTCAACAAGATCATTTTCTCCTTTTTTTTAAGTGTTAATCTGAAGAGAGTGTAATTGATCTAGACAACGGGCTCAGTCTGCTCCCATTGAAAGCAGTGAAAAAGCCCCATGAAATTCAGTAGAAGCAGGACCTAAAATCTTCAGATCACTTGGTATTTTCAGCAATATATATTTGAGACTATTGCATCTGCCATTCTTGCTAATGAAACTGCAACAGTTCGCAATAGTGTTTGTTTAGTGCATATTGCTCAAATCAAGAATACATTTTGGGGTCCTTTATTAAGCTTATAAAGGTGTAAGTAGTGTAGCCAGAAGTCACTAAACAGAATACTCATAACCATCGTGATTACATTTGAAGCTCTCAATCCTGCGATAGGTAATATTTGATTGGACTATAGTGCTATGGCTCCACGTGGGTGCAGCAGCCCAGCCCTGCTCTGTAAATGACAGGATTGAGCCCTTATTATACAATGCTCTTTGTAAAGAAAACCTTGTAGCCCTAAAAGAAACAGGAAAGCTGAAAGTTAGCTGAAAATGAGCTGAATAATAATGATAATATTCGGGGTTTATATAATGCTTTTCATCAGCAGCTCTCAAAATGCTTTACAGAGGACGTTGATATGATTATCCCCATTGTACAGATGGGAAAACAGAGGTTCTGAGAGGCAAAGCAATTTGCTCACAGTCACCCAGATGACCAGTGGCAGAGAGGGGAATAGAATCTTAGTCTCCTGAATCCCAGTCCAGTGCTCTGTTCACTAGGCAACACTGCCTCCCCGAAAACCCAAGGAGAAACAGATTTGAAATGATGAAACTTGTTCTATAGTCTACCGCCAAGCAGAAGAGCATTCCACTGTCGAGGGTTTTGAGTGAGCAATAGATCAGCTGTTTTACAGTTCCAGTTAGACAGCCTTGGAATTATTCTGATAGCCCACAAAAGCTTATGCCCAAATAAATTTGCTAGTCTCTAAAGTGCCACAAAAACTCCTTGTTATTTTTGCTGATATGGACTAACACGGCTACCGCTCTGAAATCTGACAGTATGGTCATATGAATGCTGTTAAACTGCGTGGGGTTTCATTACTCATTCAAGGATCGAGGCTGCAGGGTGCCTAGTTCTCTGGCACCAGTCCATCAAAGCACTTAAGTACTTACTTAAATTTAAGCATAAGCTTAAGTCCCATTAAAGTCAATAGGACTTTGATATCATTGAATCGTAGGACTGGAAGGGAACTCGAGAGGTCTTCTAGTCCAGTCACCTGCACTCAAGGCAAGACAGGTGTGCTTAAGTTAAGTGTATACTCAAGTGCTTTGCTGAATCAGTGCCTTAAGCAGGTGCTGAACTCCAAGCATGAGTTAGTTTCTCTGGTCCTACTGAAAAGAATACACATCCTTCTCCCCCACGCCTCCGTGGCCCATTCACTGGTTTTCCCTTGTTTGTGGTTTAAAGTACCTGACTGGGTGATAAGGTGAAAGCTTTATCTCCCATCCTGCTTAGGAGAGTTGGTACATTGCATGTTTCTGCATCTAATGATATTCTAAAGGTCCAGAGTAGGACTGATCCACACTGGCAGCAAAATGGCACCAACACCTTGTTATAGTTGCCATTGTTGTGATTTTAGAAAAATAATTAAATCCATAATGTTCACTGAGAGGCCAGACAGACTAAACCCTCTGAAAACAATCTTTTCTAGCTCATGGGGTCTGTTCAAAGGCACCCAAATGAATGGTGCACTAACAACCCCTCACCCACCCAGAGCAAGGGACAAACCCCCTTTCCCCAAAATCTAGCCTATTGATTTCAATGACCCTATGGAGTAAGGTACTATTTAATATGATGACAGAGACCAGAATCTGGCCTTTATATGAAGTTATGTGCACATAGCACTGGTGTGATCAGGCCCCATTTTTGTAGCACCTAGATGTACATTTAAAGTCTCCTATTCAAACGCTGCCACCCTTGACCACAATCATTAGCACCTTACTTCTTGAGTAGGGTACTACTCTCTGTGTGCAAAGGTGGCAAAATCTGTCTCTCAGGGCCTGATCTGAGGCTTATTTAAGTCAATTGATTTAGAGCACAGAGGGATCAAAGAACATTTTTGCATTACAGTTGAGATAATCCATCATCTCTGTCACTAATCTCAGATCTGCCTGATGGATCTGAAAAGAGGATACAAGCACTAGGCTTATAGCAGCTAACTACAGAACCTTAACAAATATGAACCCTGCCTCCAAACCAATGATAGGGTGATTAGTGGCAGCAGGACATTAAAGAGGAAGGTGATGGAGGGTGGATAGTAAGCTCTTTAGAAACAATGTATCAATAAGCAATAATGTAAGGGAAGCACAGTTAAATTTTTGTTCTATAAAAATATTTTAATTCACCTAAATGATGCAACAAGTATTGTAACATTTTTACAAATTTGTGGGTCTGATATTCAAAAGATGCATAATCTTTTTGAAATAGCGGTTTATTATGTTCTATAGATGAATACATAGGTAGATATGATGGTGAGTGAATGCACAGTTAAATACATAAGCAGGTATTTTACAATTATGTTTTTCCTTTTGCTACACAGGAAGGTACCTTTTCAGCATACAGGTAAGTAATTCACATTTTTCTCATAACACAGCTGAGGTCTCAAATCATTTTTCCCTGTTTTAATGGGCAATGAGTATTATTTGCTAAGTGTTGTTAAGTGAAGCACTATTTCATAGTTGATTTATTTTTTCATGCAGCCATGAGGCCATAGCTTTTGAATTAGGAAATTGTCACTTGGAAAACAAACCTCTTATTGTTGTTAAGGTGCACTTGCTTGGTATGAGCAGCAAATACAATTCATAGAAGAGAATATTTTACTAGCCTCAGACCCAGGATTCAGTTGTTTGCATTTGTGATGATGGTGGCTAGCAGTCAATTCCTTTGTTTCTTATCTATCAATGCTTATTGGTTGCTGTCAGTCTGGTTTTGATTTTGTGTTATGCAGACCATGAGCAGCCTGTGTGTTGGAGCCCATTACTCTTCAGACAAGATCTGGGACTGTCTAGCTGGTCATATTGTCTTGTATAGGTTAACCGCAGTGTAAGGCTTTTCAGTGGTGTTCTGTCACAGCGAGTGGTGGTGTCACTTGGCGGGGGAGGGAGTTTGAGGGAAGCTGTAAGGAAGCAAAGAACTCTACTAGCAAAACATTTGGGTATCCACTTCAAAGACAGAGTCTGTGAGCCAGTAGGGCCAACGAGCCTGCCATCCTAAGTAGGAGTATCCCACTCAAGGGCTGCTGAGATATCCAGGTCCCACCCCATCCTGTCTTTGGATTGACCTAATGGTTCCAGCCACCACCCTGATATCAGAAAGACACAGACACTGCACATTCCCATCTCCACTGGGTGGAGCAGGGCTCCACAAAAGGTTGGCAGTTAGAAAGAGAGAGTGACCTCTAGCCCCACTGAAGTCTACAGGAGATTTCTAGCTGGTGACAGTGGGACCAGGAGTTCACCATGAAAGGGGCCATGAGATCTATCCATCTCTCCATCCATTCCATGCTCTGACAAGCGTCGATGCCTCTTACTCAGATGCAGTATTAGATAGGATCAGTGTCTGACACTTTGCCTAGGATACTTGAATTTCTCCCTAAGAGATTAACACTTGTTGCTTTTCTCTCCAGTACAATTACTTTTTCCCAACAGGTTTACATGGGCAGTACCTGAGAAATGAATATTAAGATAGCTCTCAGGCAAGGACACTGGGAATTCCAATATCACTCTAAGCACACACAATGGGTATACAGTATAATTGCTGGTGACGTGGCTGCATAATTTATTAATGTAATGAAGCCAATAACTTTGCATTGGCAGTTTGATTCTTCACTAACATAAACGTTTACTATCAGTTTAATAAGTCTATTGATGCTGTTGTTGTTTTATGTATTCTTACTACTAATCCTAATAATCATTTATAATCAAATGTCATTATTTATTAGTAACAAACTCAATCTTTTAATAGAGAGTGGATTTTTTTGTCTCTTCTGCAATTCTAACCCTACAAAATATGTTGAAATAAAGGTTAGATGGTGACTTGTGAGCTCCTTCCTAATGAGATAATGCAGGGCTCTCTGAAATGAAAGGCCTATGCTAATAGGAAAGCCAGTGCTGACCAGGCCTAAAGGTGCTGACCTTTGCTTCTCTGTGCCCTGGAGTGGGGGCGGAGGAGGGGGAATCTGGCAGTCCATGGATCAAGTGACCTCTAAGATGTTATAATGGGACCTGAGCACAGCGCAGTGTTCCCATGTCCATCCTTCTCAATACACAGCTCATCCTTGCCCACTGAATGAGGGTCATTGCCACGCAGGGCAACAACTTTACTGGAGCGGGTGGTGCTGTGCTGGAAGGAGATTCATCCTGTACATACACACACACACACACACACACACACACACACACAACCATTGGGACTTTCTGTGCAGCTGCTGTGAATATATCATTGCAGGCTGTGATCTATAAAGCTATTTACACTGGGGTAGTAACAAGCAACCTGTTTTGAAGTTTGTGGGATCTGTGCCTTTTCCTAGTTTGCTCTTTGTGTGTGTGTTTCAATACAGACCTTATTTCAAGTTCTGTTTTAGAGAGAAAGAGAAATTTTAAAAGATATATAAATTGTGTTTTGCATATATACATGTACATGCATAAGCAGAAGGAGAAAGAGGAATTGCACTGTAAATATTGGCTTAGTTTTGCTGAAGGAAATAATCCTTGCAATAGAGTAGGCTGGAACTGAGACCTTAAGGGAAAACAGTTTTAAAGTGTACAGTGACTCCTGAAGAGTATCCCAGATCTCTCCCTGCCGGACCCCCCCCCCAAAATCACCAGATCTAATTAGTTGCATAATGGGATGCTACTCCTCCAATTGCATCAAGAGATTAGCTGCTTTGGGGCGATATAGGATTATGCCCCTCACCCACCAGCGCAGGATGATGGACCAAAGTTTCCAATGGGCCAAACCTGTTTCACTTGAGGACCCTGGTTAAATTCTGACCAAAGCCGAAGCGATGGGACTTGCTGCTCTTCCACAGGAATTGCAGCTGTGTGCTGCATCAGAGACTAATGAAATGGAAGAACAGGCCTCCTGGCATTAAGAAAGATTAGGAATTGCGGGGGAGGGATCGTCTGCTGAGATTTTCCTAACTTCATAAAATCTGCCTCTAGGGAAGAGGAGAAGGGGCCATTTTTGCAAAATATTCGGCGTTAGAAAATCCAGGTGTGCGCTCAACATATTCATTCCGCGTCCTTTCTCCATTGTCAGTCTGTCGCACGATGTCCCTTTCAATGCGCCCCTACCCTGGCTTGGGGGAGACATCTATTTGCTGCTAAAACCCAAACCACCCGGACAGGTGACTCTTCAGGGGGGCAAGGGGGAGTTAGTTGAGTTCCCTGGAAAGCTGTTCCGAGTTCGCACTGGGAGCTCGGCTGAGTTACTCTCACTGTAGTTACGCCCCAAACTAAACTGGCTGATTAACCCAGTTTTGCTCCCCTTTAAGAGTCTGTGGCTGGTTTTCCCCTCCCCCATCCTTTGCGAGGAGGTGTTAAATCTCTGCACAACACTGACTGTTTTCAGCCGAGTTGCGGAGACTCTGGGATTTGCTTCTGGAGAAGATGAACACAAACAAATGCCTGTCCTAAAGTGTTTCCTCACCCCCCGCCCCTCCTGGCGGGAGTGCGGACACGCACGTTTCTCCCATAGAAGTCAAGGGGGGCGTAGGATCGGACCCCAAGACTGAAAATGTTCCCCTTTCCAACGGCTCTCAAGAGAGATCTCACTTTTCCGTTGCCCGTGGCTACATCCGCAGCAAGTTGCCAGCCTCAAGAACACACCTGGAAAGGGGTCTCTTGCTCAAAATGATTCTCAGGGTTGCTTTTCTTCCTTCCTTTCTTCCTTGTTTGTTTCCAGCCCGGTGGTGCACCACTGTCCTTCCACCCTAAATCCCTCACTCTTTGCAGGTGCCTTTCAAAAAAACAGCTATTAGAAGTCTATACAGGCATATTTCCTTTGAATTAGGCATATTGCAAACCAATACAGCACGGTGCACCGGGGGGAGGGGAGGGAGAACCAGGCAGGGAATTAATTAACCCGAGTTGATTTTTTTTCTCCCTCCCCCTTTGAATTTGCTTTCTCCGACCTCACCCCCGCTTCCGTGTTTTTTAGGTAGCTGGAAAACCATCTTTTCCTTCAAACGCAGTGGGTTGGATCTACCAGCATAATCCCCAATGCGTTTCTAAATAGTATTTCAAATCGTGAAAGATCTTGTTACTGCAAAGCACATTTCAAAAGAATAAGTTTAATTGTATGTTCATGTATATTCAGTACTTCTATGCGTGTTTGGTAATATATGTATATGAGTACGTACACAGCCATATATATTTTATTATATATCCCAATCTCTATATATACTGGCTGATTTAATTAGAGGTGCTATAAATATTTTATTAATTTGGCCATTAGAACTTAACATTTAACTACCGTTAAAAAGCTATTTATATAGGGCAACGGATCAAGACGGCTTTCTGCAGAAACTGTTGCACTTTTTTGACTGCTTGAAAGTCAATGAAAAGCTCTTAAACCTTGAGTCCCTTTTCAAAGTTTAGTACAACAGTATTAAAGACGAGCTGCGCTAACTAGCCCTCTTTGCTTTCCTGGGGAAACTGCAGAGTTGTAGAAATCCGAAGATCACAGTAATTATGCAGCTAAATGACTAATCGTACAGCTGTAAATGCCCTTAAGTGTGAAGATTTTAGCTAGAAATCTTTGGATTTAAACACACGTAGATGTAGATATAGAAAAATGTTAGCAAACGGTATGTACATGGATATAAAAATGTTAGCAAACGGTGTGTATATGGATATAAAATGTTAGCAAAATGCTAACATTTAAAATCGAAACAACTTTTTAAATCTTTAAAATCGGTTGTTAAAAAACAAAAGCTTCACTTTCCTGTTAATGAATAACCGGGGAAATTGTCCAAAGACAAGTCATTAGTTGACGCTGTAAACATTCAATAAACAAACATTTGTATTAAACATCTTTCTTTGAGCACTTTCCTGTTAAACTTCTATTGGCGTGGGTCGGTTGAATTTCCATGGTCAAAAAACTGTGCGCTTCAGGGCAAATGAAACATTGAAAGAGGCAATAAATTAAAAGCGACACCAGAATTTAATGTCTAAGGCCAACTTTAGAAACATTTCCGCTTTCAGAGGGTTAAATTTGTCTTTTTTACAATCAACTGCAACTTTTGCCTGTCTTTAGAAAGGACAACAAAAAGATTTCACGCATAACTTGCCCTGAACAAAGAGACCTCACGCCAGTTTTTTTCTGTTGTACGCTGACAACGGGGGTGGGGGAGGACTTAATTTTATACACACTTTGGGGGCTAGTTCTGAAAACTAACTTGAGCTTTATAAGTGAATATAAAGTCCAGATATACAGTTAAGTATCTGAAGCGCTTTGAGATCGACAGAGGAAAGCGCAGTATCAGAGCTAAGTTTTATTATATGTAAAGTGTATGTAGCTAGACTAAGTGTATCAGTAAAAGTATAATAAAATACATCTACCTAGATACATCAAATGTATATGTAACGTATAATAAAGTCTATCTAGCTATGTACAAAGTATATCTTGCTATAAAGTATATTTATAGTTATACCTATGTCTACTTTTCTGTATAGCTATTTGCAGATAGATATGGATGTAAATTGAAAACAGGGTTGTCAATCTGCTGGCCATGATTTTTTAAAATTATGTCTCCCTCAAACTCACAACAATTATCCTTAACCGTAGAAAGAGGATACTTTTTAAATAGCTTTACATTGAATCTATGATGGATACATTTTAACGCAAGCAGTGAGAATGGGAAGAGCTGTAGTTTGCATGGCCACAAACAGAACGGATAGCAATTCACAACCTTTTCTTTTCTTTTCTTTTCTTTTCTTTTCTTTTCTTTTCTTTCTTTATAAAATACTGCGCTGGCTTAATGTTGAGGGAATTTTTCCTTTTTTTTTTTTTTTTTCCTTTCTTCTACTAGTAATTTTCCTCTTTGGTATTCTCAGGGATCAGAACAGATTGAACTTGCCCAGGTCCTGTCAGAAAGGTGCCATTTTCCTTTGCCTTACAAAAAAGAAAAAAGGATGCAACCTTTAAAAACCACAGAGATGATTCTCGGGGTCCTCGGTAAGATGAGCATAAAGCACAAGGAGAACATTTCTCAAAGTTATCGTCTCTGCGTTACTGATTAAAATGGAGGCGCGGGGGCAGCGGGCTGGCACTGGGAAAAAAGCAGAACATTGGTGTGTATTTGGGAGCAGCGAACTCAGCCCCAAGGAGGATTCCGACAATCCCCACTGCCCTGCATCCCACTCCTTTCGGCTCGGAGCCCGGCTCCTAGCCTTGGCGAGATAAGGCAGAAGACGCGGGTCCCGCTGGTGCGGGTTCCGCAAATAACCTATTCAAAGCCAGCAAGTCCCGTTCGTAACTCTGTGCCTGATTTGCGTTTGCTTTGATTTGCTCTTTTTTCCTCCTCCTTTCTCGCGCTCCCCTCCCCCCGCAAACCCCTTCCCTGGATCAAAGTTGCAGCGAGGGGAGTTCCCAAATCCGTGCGAAGGCCGGAGATGTAGCAGAGCGACGGTCGTTGCGCTCTGGTTACTTCCAGATCCAACCCGGAGCTAAGAGAACTCGTTGCCTGGTGGTCCAATACTTTCCCGGCTTGTACTCACAGTCCAGCCCCGACGTGATGAGTCTTGGCGAGGTAACAACAGAGCAAGCGCCAGTGGGATTCAAAACTGCACTTTTAGCCAAAACAAAAAACTTCTCACTTTTGGTTAATGGGGGAGGCCACCCTGCCCAGTTCAGCCTTTCCTCCCCTCCCGGCAGTTACCAGGGGTAACAATTCTTGTTCCTGAGCTGAATGATTTTTGTGTCTCTATGCGGATCACACAGTTTTTTTCAGTCGGAGGCTGGCTTGATGGACTTTTCCTCTCCTCTTACACCTATTGAATGGTTAGATATAATCAAGCTACATGTGTCACTGATCTGCTTTGGAGATTATGTCTGTCTGTGTGTCTGTATACACCCCGCATATACGCATATACATGTATACGCACTCTTCCGCATAGTCCTCTTCCTAAAATAGAATGTCATGGTTAAAACGCAGCTCTTCATTTTTAGGTAGGATAATGATTCTTCTGCCTCTCCCCAAAATTCCCCTACAATACTGAAATTGAATTTGTTGTCAGATGAATACAAACGCTTGAGGCCTTTCTGAAACACTATTATCATTCACTGGCTAGAGAAAAAATGCTCTCATTCCTTTAAAACCCACCAGCACAAACTTTCTATCTAATTCTCCTTTGCAGCATTAGAAAGGAAGAGAATTGACTTACCCCTGAATGGATGATTACGATGGGGAAGGGAAACTTTTTGGAAGATGTTTGTTTGATAGCTGTACAGACAGATGCAATTCATTGGCGAAGCTGATTGCCAGTAACGCTATAGATTAGCATGGGGTCTGCAGCACACAGATTCTGATCAATACCCCTGCACTCACATGCCAGATGGTTTTGGCAAGGACAAAAATTAAGTAGTTCAAATCAACTCACTATTATTGCACCTTTTTGTGCTTCTCTAATAACCCCTAGTTGGAGAATAAATAAATGTGTTTCTGGTCTTTCTGCATGTAAAGAATTGCAGGCATTTTTGGATATTCTGCAAATGGCTAAAATAGTCTCTAAAATAGATGTGTGTGTTATCAGCAAGATAAGTGAAGACAGATCTAGATATGTACAGTTGTGAGATTTATTTATTTCTGTAACTATATATATATAGTTTATTTTACATTAATAATGTATATTTGCCAAGCTTTAGTTGCTGATATATTTAATCTAGTTGAAAGTATTTATATCTCATTAATTAGCCTGTGGTCTTGATTTAAGGATAAAATAGAGCATGAAACACCTTATTTTCAAAATATTTGTATAATATCTGCTTTTATCACAGTGTTATGTGATACCAAGCTATATGTATCGTATTTAAAGTGGAATATTACAATGTGCTTTGATATAATATTTTATAGGATAGTTTGGCCAAATATTATTAATGAAGGAGTTGTATTGATCATATATCACACTTTCTGCATTGTTTACCAGTACATTGAAAAATCATTCAAAGTGGGGAAAAAAGTCAATGGAATCAAAAGAATAAAATATGGACTCAAATTCTGGACAGTGCAATTTTCAAAGCTCTTCTCGTGGCCTTTAGAACTGTAGTTTTCATCTAATGGCACCATTTTAAAAACCCGAAAAATAAGTCAACACTAAAAAAAGTGACTGCTATCAAAATTGTCACTGTATAAATGAACCTGAATGGGAACACACAATTCCATATTTTACTAAAAGGGGGATGAGAGACTTCATTTGAAACTAGGACCTTAGCCCGTGGCTCATTCTGTCTGTGCATCTCTCATGCAAATGTTTGCTAAGGGTAAACCTCAAAATGTCCCGTTTCCATTAGAAACTAAACGTGAAACCTGTCGAAATCCTGCCCGGTTAATACACAAAGAAAGAAATAGGATTGCATGATTTCACAAAGAAACCCAGTATTGATCCGGAGGTGGGAGCATGCAACAACTCACCTTTAAACTCCATCACACGTGATCATTCCCAAGCCCAGAACTGCGGATCACCGGGGACATCTTGATCATGGTAGAAAATAGGTTCATTTTACAGGTGCCACCCCCCCACACCTCAAAACCGCTCCCAGAAAAGAGAGAGAAATAATATGCTCATGTACTGATGAAAGAAGAGCTTCTTATTTGTGCAAATGTGAAGTTAGTGGGGTCAGACCTTTGCATATGAGGCACAGATTACAAAGGATATTAAGAGCAGTGTACTTCAGGATGGCTTGTTAAAAACTTAATGGAATGCTTCAGGAAATGTACAAGCGCCTTGGGTATCAACGGTGACACCAACCAGCTAGGGACTGAGAGCTTTCAGTAGCATGAGCTTTTGTAGTGAATTATAGATGCCTGACAACCAAGAAGATCCTCCTTTATAAACACAGAGGATGAAACGATTTACTAAATAGATCTGGTACAAGAGGGAAGGAAGGGTCAGCTAAGTGAATACTTGCACTGACCAGAGCGCTCTAAAGTTGATCCCATAACATTATTGTATGTTCATGTGAGGCGATGTATTCTCCCTCTGCAGAGAACAGGAGAAAGGAAAAGATCAAGAGAGAGTCAGAAGTGTTTTCCAAACGAATCAAACCTTTTTTTCCGAGCCAAGATGGGCCATACTGTATTGGGGGCACTTTTCCTTCTTTTCTTATCAAGTTTTCTCTAACAGCTGGAAGTGGTTGGAAGGGGCTGCCTTAAGAAGACCCCCTGCTCTTCTTTTGACAGCTGATCAAAAGAAAATAGGTCACGCTTTTCAAACTTATGTCCACCCTGCCCTTAATTACTGTCTCTTTAAACAAAGGCAACATCTGCGCAACCTCAGCCTGTTCAAACCTCCCGAATAACACGGAGAGAGCAACCTGCTCCTCAAGAATCTGTTACTTTGGGGGCAGGCAGGGGCTGTTGGCCGCATTGCCCTTTCTCTTGGTGATTGTCTTTCTTCACGGTTTACAGAGGACACAGACTCAAGGAATAGATATGGAGAGAGGCTTTTGAAGAGAGGACGGAGAACTGAAAGACAGGCCCTGGTCGTGCCTTCAGAATCCACTGATCCATTTCAGAACAGAATTAAGACTATGCAAAAAGTGTATTCCCTTCCGGAACGCAGAGATTTCAGAGCCATATGGCAGCGTGTGCTGCACAATGCCTGGCTTTCCTTGGGAGACAGAGTGGGGGACAGCTTTTTAAAAAGTCAAATGAGCCTGGAGCAGGCGTCTCAGGCGTGCTGCAGAACTGGGGGGAGCTGCAAAACTTTGTTCCTGCCGTAAGAGTAACTAGAACAGGTTTGTACCTAGACTCTTTGGGGCATTGCTTTTACGGAGGCTTTCACTCTAGTTTAAAATAGTCACCTCGGAAGCGCCGAGGGACCCAGCTTTGCTTTGCAGTCTGCGGGGATCCAGAGGGTGGGAATACTGTGATCCGCGAACGATGGAGGAGAATAAACTCGAGCAATAGCATAATTCAAACCATGCCTCTGTAGTAAGTTGGCGGGCGCTGTGCAAACGCCACCCGGCCAGACTTTGCGACGGGGTTAAAATCCTGAGCAGTGCACGGTGCAGAGACAGTTCGTATGGCGCGGGGGAGGCTGCCCTCCCCGAGACACTGAATTACAAGGGGGGGTGCCCTCCCCGAG
>ML677342.1:32781354-32933581 GCA_007922305.1 Dermatemys mawii | reverse complement strand
TACAAGGGGGGGTGCCCTCCCCGAGACACTGAATTACAAGGGGGGGTACCCTCCCCGAGACACTGAATTACAAGAGGGGGGTACCCTCCCCGAGACACTGAATTACAAGACAGCAGCAAACGGGCGCTTGCACGAGTATTTGTGTCAAGTCATGATTGTAGCATCTTTCTTGTGACTCTTGAGGGCAAATTCTGCCTCCTGATTCGCAGCTGCTGCTGCGGGAGGCGGGGGGGAGGGGCGCTTTCCCCTCGGAGACACAGCGCCGGCCTCTCCCCCGGACAAGGGGGGACGCTGCATCTTTAAACTCGCTCGCACTCGCTCTCTTTGACGTTTGATTCCAGCGCGTGCGGGGGGCGGGGGGGGGGAACAGGCGCTCTGAAATCTCAGCCAAACTTTAAGCCTCCAGTCCCACCCTTCCCCTCGCCCATTGGCGGGCTCTCCCCGAGAGCGCGAGGGTTCGCTGTTCCCTCCCCGGGCGCTGGCTGGGCTGCCTGTCAGTCCCGGCCCAAGCCCCGCCCAGCCGGGCTAAGCTAGGTTGTTCGAGCAGCAAACCTACTGTCTGGCTGGACAGCTCCAGCGAGCTAAACAGAAGACGTAAGAGGAGGAACGGGCTAGGACATGGCGAGGGGACGGCGCTGGCCCGGCTGACAGAGACTGGTGATTCCCCCCCCCCCCGCCACCCGCCCGCCCGGCGCCCCCATGGACTGAATGAAGACCGCCTACACCGCCTATCGATGCCTCACCAAAGAGCTGGGTGCCTGCGCCATGAACCCGGAGATCACCATGGACAGCCTGGGCACTTTGCACGGGGCGGCCGGCCATGAGCCGGACCTGCTGGGCAGCCCCAGCCCGCACCACGCCAGCCGCGGCGCCGGATCGCTACGGGTCCACCCGCCCCCTTCGCACCAGGACTTAGCGTCGGCCTCGTCCCGCTCGGCCATGGTGTCCAGCATGGCCTCGCTGCTGGACGGGGCAGGGGACTACCGCCCGGAGCTGTCCATCCCGCTCCACCACGCCATGAGCATGCCCTGCGACTCCTCGCCCCCCGGCATGGGCATGAGCAGCACCTACACCACGCTGACCCCACTCCAGCCCCTGCCGCCCATCTCCACCGTCTCCGACAAGTTCCACCACCCGCCTCACCACCCCCACGCCCACCACCACCACCACCATCACCACCACCACCAGCGCCTCTCCGGCAACGTCAGCGGGAGCTTCACCCTCATGAGGGACGAGCGGGGGCTGCCGGCCATGAACAACCTCTACAGCCCCTACAAGGAGATGTCCGGCATGGGGCAGAGCCTGTCCCCCTTGGCCGGCACCCCCCTGGGCAACGGGTTGGGGTCCATCCACAACACCCAGCAGAGCCTCCATAACTATGGAGCCCCCAGCCACGACAAGATGCTCAGCCCCAACTTTGATGCCCACACTGCCATGCTGGCCCGGGGGGAGCAGCACCTCTCCCGGGGGCTGGCGACCCCCCCTGCGGCCATGATGTCCCACTTAAACGGCATGCACCACCCGGGGCACCCCGGCCATGCTCAGCCTCACGGGCCCGTGTTGGCTTCCAGCCGGGAAAGGCCGCCCTCCTCCTCTGGATCTCAAGTTAACAACTCTGGGCAGTTAGAAGAGATCAACACCAAAGAAGTGGCCCAAAGGATCACTGCAGAGCTGAAGCGCTATAGCATCCCCCAGGCGATCTTCGCCCAGAGGGTGCTGTGCCGTTCTCAGGGGACCCTTTCAGACCTGCTAAGGAACCCTAAACCTTGGAGTAAGCTGAAATCGGGCAGGGAGACGTTCAGGAGAATGTGGAAATGGCTGCAGGAACCCGAGTTCCAGAGAATGTCGGCCTTAAGACTTGCAGGTGAGTTCTGGCACCAATACTCCTCCTGTCTCTGGGCACATGCAGATAGACAAAGTGTCCCAGCGAAAGAGCCACTGGAAAGTGTGATGTGATGCTGCTGGTACAGGCTTTAGGCATAGCCTAGTGCTGGATGTATTCAATAGGCTGTTTTTAAAGGAGCTTTATAGGTTGCCCATGTCTTGATTTAACGTCTCCTTTTAATATTCTTAATTTGACTACTTCGAGCTACTGTGTGCTACCAGACTGGCTTGTGTGATAGCACTGCTGAGAGGACAATGGTTTGGATGTTTTTTTTCACCCTGCTCTGTAATCTTTGTAAACGATCTAAGCTAGAATAATGCCGAGTTTTTGACATTTCCTGTTGCACTTGGAAAATCCCCAATACACCCACCAAAAGGCTCTTCAGTTTTGACCCACAATAAGGATGCCTGGTAGGTACATTGCATCCTTCTTTATAGGATAGAGATGTTTTGTTTTGTTTATTTCTGTCGGGAAACTTCCTTGCAAATAAGGCGAGGTCCCGGGGTGGTGTCTGATGCAGTTAGCAAAATTTAGGAGAGGAAAAAGCATCAGACCCTGGGAAATCTGTTATAAAGAATGGCGCATTTTGTGGGGGGCAGTTTTAGGATAGCTGATCTCCAGGCTTTGAGTGTTTCGGTTTGATTTTTTTACCCACAACACCAGTATCTTTCATTTCTGGTAGTAGTAGCTGTCGCATCAACGCATTTATTAGACAAATCACAAAATGTGTATTTCCTTTGCCCTGCCAAGGTTGTGTGAATCACTTCCAAGTCTCCTAGATTCCTCACTAAAAGGAAGCACACACGGTGTGTGATAAATGACATGCCGAGGGATTAAGCTATAGATGATTGCATCTAAAAGTATAAAGCTGCAATACCCTCTTTGCATACTCGGACGCTTATTTTTGTACAGAGCACAGAGATGGATTTGAAGCCGAGGGAGAAGACAATCACACTTGGTATATTGTTCTAATGTGAGGTGAGCTGTTTTGTGCTCCCTCTGCTGTAATCAAAGAGAAGTACAACCCTCTATTGTTCTAAGATTACAAGAAATCGTCCATTAAGATTGTTATTTGAGGGGGGTGGGGGATAATAACCGATGGTTGAAAAATAAATCGCTGTCTGGGAAAGTGTACATGGGATTATGTATAGATGTTTCTTTCCTTGATATAGTGTGCAGAGGAGGAGCGAACCAATAAAGTATTTACGCTTTAAAAATAGACTTGTTAAGATTGGGAAAAAACCTGTATTGGGGGGGAGATCTCTTTTCACACAGTGAAGAGAAAGTGTTTGCCTAGATGAACATCTGCAGTCCTTTCAGCATTGCTTTAGCTGTACATCTGGAAAGAAAGACATGTAGGCAAGAATTAACATATCTGCATTAATTAGAATTTCCTTCACTGTCCCATTCCATTTTAATAAAATATTGGCAACCTGGTTTTGACACATACTAGCCCTGTACCACGCATTTGTTCCCATTATACATCTATATAATAGTGTGTACTGCTCATTTTTGTACTATGACAGCTGCATGTTTACAAATGCATATTAGAAGGGATTTCTACTGTGACAACTGCCTCGTTCACCTGTGGTTGGATTGATTCCAATCTGTAGCAATTAATCGTTTGGTATTATTGATTAGCAGAGAGTAAATAGGAAACAACCTCTCGGAAAGATTACTTTTTGCTTCAAAATCCACCCTCCATTTGTGCGTAGAAGGGGTGGTGGTTGTTTTCTTGGTTGTATCAAATCCTGCGTGAATTTCTTTCTGGAGCTTCTGAGATTATTTGTTACTAATTACATTTATTTATGTGTTTATTTATTTATTTTTATTTATATTTTGCACTACAGTGTGGAAAGAAACGCAAAAGGTAGGGGGGGAATTGTATACGTTGTTGGTGTTAACAATGTCCCATTGAAACCTGGTGTGTTATTTGAACTTCTTTGTTTCTAGTTGTGTGTGTGTGTGTGTGTGTATAGTTGGCACACTTTCTAACAATGCAGGTTGAAAACACTGTACAATGAAAGGCAAGTTCCACTCCCTTCCTCTTTTCTCATTCGCTCTTGGGGACAATTCATGTGTGAGAAGTCTCTAGTGAATAGATAGATCTCTTTGGTCTATCTCAGTGGTCAAGGGGGACTCTTGCATTGTGTCTTTTTGGTAGTAGTGTAGCTGATATGGCAAGCTTTGTGTGAACTACGATTTTTCCCCCAATAGCAATGTACAAAACGGAGAAGCTGGGGCTCTATTCGGGTCCATTTAGAGATACGGTTTGGAATTGGTCAGAGTTGCCGAAATTGCAGGATAAGGTCTGATCGTTCACGTGAAGTCCCGAATAAAGAAAAGCAGCATATAAAATATATTGTTCTTGAGAGGAGTTTACATAGATGCATACATAGTTTACATAGATGCATACAAGTATCCGGGTGGTATCTAGTATCTAAAGCAAGGTGAGATTTTGGCATTTATTGTGCGGTTTCATTAGCAACAACAAGTGTGCTAAGGACTTACTGTATATCATCGGAGACTGTTTTTTGGTCGATAGATCACTCTCCTGTTGTAAAATATGCCGGAGCGGGGATTATGGGCTCAGTGTAGCTACAGGGACTGGGGGCTGGGGGGAGACCAGAAGCCATCTCTCCATGCATTATTGATAGAAATCTCTGCACGCCCCACCGCCGGAGGAGATGCCAGCGTCACTTTGGTTTGGGTTAAACAGGCACAAACCCGGCGCCTCGGCTTTTGGCTCTAAATCCACCACTGAGGGTCTCGGGGATTTTCATGGGGAATGAGGCGGCCCGAAGCCACCTGGGTACGTTCATTTTGACAGCAGTGCTGGGAGCTTGGCTGTTTTTTCCCGTCGATCCCAATGACTCGTCTGGCTGGGGGAGGGGAAAAGAGCACAGGACTGGGAAGGTGATTTTGTTCTTGACTGCGTAGGCTATTAAAAATTCATTCTCTCCTCTGTAACGCACCCCGGGCGAGATGGGGTGGTGTATTTATCCCTTCGCCTTTCCAGCATTAGGGATGTATCTCGCTGCGGAGTCGGTGTTTGTCTGCGGCGCTGTGACCCTGGAAGCAGGATCAGTTCTGGGGTCTTTTCGGACGGAGTGGGATGTAACATTTCTTGTTACTAATCAAATGACGCTGCCGTAGAAGCGGGAGAGCTCACGAGTTAATGGTTTCCACCTTTGTGATACAATCACGTACGCGCGCGTACACTAAGTGGAACGATTTTCAATTAGGGAAACATCGCCAGTGAAGGCAGAGGAGATCTGCATACAATAATGAGGGGACGGGAATGTCCCTTGCCTTCTCTTCATCGGGGGAGACAAAACTAAAGCCAGCCATCGGCTGTAGCTCTCATTGGAGGGGGGGAAGGGTAACTGTTGTGGCGCTAATTCTAACCTGCGACTTTTCCTGCAGTTGGCTCATTTAGGACATTGTCGTGTCGATTAATATCCAGCGTCTCCCAGCCTCTGTCCCTCCACAAAAGAGTGTCGTTCGCATGGCGGATGCACCCTGCGGAGCCCTGTAACTGACGGTATTTCCTCGGCACGGTTACACACATGGTCCCTTTGGCACCAATGTGGCGAGCTCCAGGCTCCAGACCCTGTCCTGCTCCTGGTGAAGACCACGGGAGTTCTGCTGCTTTCTGGGACGGCAGGATCGGGCTCTAACTTTTTCATATATGAAGCCCTCTTCATTTCTCTAACCGCATGCCTTCCAGCCAGACCCAGAGAGGGGTGAAAGATGTGAAGAGACACATCGAATAGTTGTTAATGATTATGGATAAGATTTCCTAATATTTGAACCTATTCCTATAATTACATTAGACAGAGAGTTCACGTTTCTCTGCAACTATTTCAATGAGAGAATAGATATTTATGAATGTTTTATATTTAGATAGAAATAGCTGCACATAAGGGAATAGCCTTATGCCTATATGGGGAGTCACATCTTATCCTCTGCTATCATGTTGCAATATTCTATTATAACCCGTGCAAAACATAATTCTTGTACCTACGGTGTCAAGTCCCTTTAGTCAATATGCACCTTGCGCCCTACAGAACCGGCTATTAACATTTGTACATAACACAGACATACTTTTGCTTGATGGGCTGATCAGATTAATAATTGAAGAGCTAGCTCGCTCCTGTCCTTGTCTCTTCGAGTCCCCCGTGAATCAATAACACCTTTCTAATATGCATTAGTGCTGGGTCCCCGGGAGCTTTGAGGGTAGGAGAGAGAGAACACCGCACGCGAAATAACCCGGGGAACAGGATCCCATCAAGCGAGAAGGCTCCAACATTTATTTTTATTCCAGTCTTTCCAGCCATGTGGTTATGTCACTTTTCTCAAACAAATGTGTATATGGAGGGAGATCGATGCTGATAATGTTTAGAAGATTAAAAGAGCATTAATGCTGGCAACAGTAACATAAACGTGTGGACCCAGTTTTCATTGATCTGGAACCTGATCCGGCTTGTTTCCAGGAAAGCTGATGGCGCTAGCTTTCCCAGCACAAGACTCCCCCGTGTGTGTGTGTGTGTGTTTGTGTGTGTCTCGCAGTCCCTCTCTCTCCCCATACCTTGCGAACCTTCCCAAAACGTTGGCTAAGCAGATTGTGAACGGTAATAGCTAACATGGCGATTCACCCTACAAGCCACGTTTTGGTTCCCCGAGGGAGCCGATCCCGCAGCCCTGCGGGGAAGCAGCCTGCAAAGTCGGGCTCGTTCTCAGTCAGGCTGGATAGCGAGTCGGAACCATACGCCTGAGTGCTCCAGTGCGGTCCTTAGCCAGCCGACGGAAAGGCCGGGGTAAGCGAGGACACCTTTCACTTGGACCAGCACAAAATGCCCCCTGTGCGCGTCTCATCCTCGGAGATGGCCGTGGGAAAGCTCCCCGCTCCGAACCGAAGTGACTCCGAACTGACACTGCAGCACATTGAAGTGGGGCTTCCAGCCCCCCAGTTCCTTCTCTCGGCCCCCATATCGGGACAGGCGCTGCTGTGCGGGCGCGGTGGCTGCTTTCCTTAACTCGCTGAAAAACTCTGCATACGATAAATGACTGTGTACGTGATGTCCCTGTAAATCCCGCATCCCAGCCGGAACTAGTCATATGCGCTAACCAGGGGTTTCTGCTCTTGGATCAATACAGAGGGGTTTAAAAACTCCCCACACCGGTAAATTACACAGTAGACGGTTGCTCTCTGAGCAGTAACAAACATTTTAAACTCTTCTAAATAATCGGCCTTCATTCGGTTTTTCTACCTCTTTGTGACCGTTTTTTTTAAAGCTTCAGTTTTTTGAAAGCACAGCCGAATATTCTGGGGATGAAACCACACAAACATTTCAGCGTTCAGGGTTTATGTGACATCTCTGTGTAGTCTTGCCGCGAGGGAATGGAAATTATTTCACTCTTGACCCCAGTACATGAAGGACAAGGGCATCTGAAAGCCCTACCCACAATTGTGAATAAGGAGTAAATTTCAATTTTAAACTTGAATTTCTTTTTTGAGGCGTAGGTTAAAATGTATATATTTGATCTCTCTCTCTCTCTGTGTGTGTGTGTGTGTGTGTGTGTGTGTCTTACTCACGCACAACACACACGTGCTTGCCATATAGTTCTTCCATACTCCTCCCAAAAATATTTCAGTTCAGAGCAAACTCAAATGTAGTCAGTGAACCCGGGTCTGTTTGTTTGTGGCTAAGATGAAGCCTCAAAATGAGCTGGTTGGTGGGGTTTTGCGTTTGTTTGTTCGTTCGTTTGCTTTGTTTGCTTTGATATTTCGTTTTTTAAAGGTGTTTAGAGCCCATCTAAAGAATGTTCTGTGTTTTTTATTGGAAGTATCCGATCGTTCTTTAAATTAAAAATCCTTTACATATAACAAACTAAAACCAAACATAAAAACCCAACAACGACAAATCTATCTCCCCCCGATTCCTCTTCTAACTGGTGCCCTGAGGTGTTTTTCCCCTCGTGGGTAGGTGGATAGGCTCTGGGACAGAGGAGTTCTGCAAGGGACTTGTTTGGCGTTTCGTTTGTGTCGTTTCCGGCACAAAGTAGTTTGGCAAGTCTAGCGCCGTGGTTTTCAGCTGATCTGAGCCGGGCTGCTAGGAGATCCTAGCTAGCCGTGTGTAGAAGGGGGAACGGCTCAGCCCAGACCTAGCCCGTGTTCAGTGTCCGATGAGACATGACGGGCAAGGCAGCTTTGGGTTTCCAGCCGTGGCACCAGCATACCTCCGCCCCCACATCCCCCGCGCTTATCCTTTTCCAGTCTCCATGCCGCATTGCCACCGGCTCTGTAACTAGCTGCTGTCTGGAAACGCGACTCGCCCAGCACTGTCGGTGGAGGGGGGTGTGTGTGTGAGAGAGAGAGAGAGAGAGAGAGAAACAGCTCCACGGAGCCGGGATGCCCTGTAAACATCTCCGAGCGGATCGGAGCGGGCAGATGGGCTCGAAGTTACAGATGATCTATATTGTGCCCTGGCTCCCCGGGAAACCCGGGGCGCGTTTCCTCCCTGACCTCAGCTGGTAACAGTTAAACGCCCCTGATGGAATATATTTAATTATTGCTTATAAATCCTACCCCCTCCCTCCCTCCAGCAGCCACTTTCTGTAACCGGGGCCTAGGCATTTTGTTGCTTGTCTTTAGCGCATTGTAAACAGGGCGCAGGGAGCCCCCCGGCCCTTCCCGCGGTTCGAGGAGCACGGAGAGGGCAGATGAAGAGTGCCCTGTTCCACGTGCCCTGTTCCACGCACATCTGACCCCCGCACCCATCTGGGGCCCGGGCCCGTCCAGCCTGGCTTCTGAGGCTCCCGGGAAGAGGAGAGCGGCGTAAGGAGGCCCGGAGAGATTCCCAGCGGGGAAGGAGCTTTGGAAATAACAGCGCTCTCTGGAGCATTGATTTCTGGCGAGCACGTGTGAACACGCAGTCTCATGGCCCGTGTGCTCGCTTTTCCTTTCTCCCCTTTCCTCTTTCAGCCCTGCCTGTCCCCTCGCACGAGAGGAAGAGCCCGACAATAACACTCCCACCGAGTTCTTCCCCAGTGTAGCTCGGCGAGGTTACCTCCCGGGAGGATCCCGGCCCTGCTCACCAGGTAACGCTAGCTGGGGGGCTGGACCCTGTGTTTATTTTTTCCATCGATTATGAACAGGTCGGTTGATCCTCTCCAACCGTTTCTGTACTTGAATCGTCAAAATTGCTTAATAGCTTTATGGCCTTCGGTGCATAGATATAAAACTATCTGCAGTGTTTGCCCAGAAGAAGCTCTGGCGGTACAGATTTCAGTCCTGATCTCGGATTTATTGAACTAGGGGAATACAGCTAAAGCTCACTATATATCCATGGGCCAAATCCCATTCATTTTGCAATTGATTTTAATAGGGCCAAGATTTGACTCCCATCTCTCTGTTAAGAATTAGTTGTTCATCTAATGTTTTGAAGATACAAGAACATTATTTCCATTGTCTCAGTGTTTGTGCCTGTGTGTACAAGTCTTCCCAAAAGTTTTCTATAGTGTGAGGTCATATATGTATTAAAGGACACAGCTTGAGATAGCAATATTATAAGGAAAGGCCAGAATCTCAAATAACAGTTGTCAGAATGTCTAAAAATGGCTGTAAGAGTTTATAGACTACATTGCACACAAAGGGGCCAGTTTGCAATGCTTACCAGGATAAAACTCCCATTGTTTTCACTGGGAATTTTTTTTTTGTAAGGCCTGCAGAATCAGGCCCAAAATATTCAAAGGGAAGATATATTTGTATTCATGCAGGGCTGCCCTATACCATTATAGGATGAATTATTCTTATGGAAGCAGGCAGACATTGTTTGGGTTTTAAGCATACCTCCAAAGTAATTTAATCGCACCTGGACCTTAACTCATGTAATCGAATATACATGTACTTTTTCGTGCAGGAAGAAAATAGTTTAAATATATATAGTCTATGTTTACTTCGGAGCATGTCACAAGTACTAATCATATGGAACCAGGAAAGGGAATGAGAATAGTTAAGGAAAAAGAATCAGACTTTGTGTAGAGGACAAAATAGCTATATTTGTTTTTAACAAGGAAGGAATGTGCATTCCTGTGTATCCACTTCCCTTTTTCCGAGTGTGTTTATCATCTCAATATGTAATGTAGGTACCCCCGTCATTGATTAATTTCTGTTAATATTATATTGACCAGGAACTTGCAATCCTTACTCAACCAAAAGTCCCACTGAAGCCAATGGGACATTTGCCTGAATAAACAGTGCAGGATCAGGTCTTATAAATAATAAAATAGCCATTTGCAATTGGAGTCCTGCCTGGTGAGGACTGCTGGGTCAGGAGTGGCCAAAGTGCTGGCTCTACAGAGCTGCCCAGTTGTTTCCCAGTCGGTTGGTTTTGGTTTGGATTCTTTGGATCTGATTCTAATCTCCCTGACACAGAGTGCAGTAGCAGCAATGCTACTGTAGTCAATGGATTTACACTGGTGCAAAACAAGTTAGAGATCAGAGTTAGGCCCAGTACATTGTTTTGAATGCTCAGACCCTGCCCCTGCTCTGTCTGAAGTCATTGGCAAAGCTTCCATTCATTTCAGTGGGAGCAGGAGCAGGCTGTTTGTTTAGTGACTGTGCATTACTACCCTTTTTGAATTTTACTGATTTATATGTACTTTCATGTAGTGTTCAGAGGTGCCCAAGTTATTAATTAGCTAATTATACCATTAAGTGAATAGCTAAAGTCAATTTGTTAAAAATAAAAATAATAATTATTATTATTAATAATAATGACACAAGAATGGCCTGTGTTGACTGTAGGTTCCAATGTTCCTATGTCCTTGGACCAGACTTTCACATTAAAGATAAGAGGGGGGCTTCAATCTGCTCAATTTTATGCAAATTGATATTACCCTGGGACTTCCGCCCAGGTTCCAGTACAGCCCCCTCAACTGGCAACCTTCTTATCCCCCCAGTCTAAGCAGGAATTCTCTGAGTCTGTTAGAGAATCTGCTGTAAACACAGATCCATTGATTTGCATTTGTCAGAGAGGAAAGTTAAACCAGTGTAAAGAGAAGCTCTTTACTGTTTTATGCAGGGCCAGGGAAACCTTTTGTGTTGATCCTATTGATCCAATCTTTCCCTTTAAGGAAACCACATAGTTAAAGACCCCTATTCAATAGATTTATCCATCGTGCTTGCAATATTCTTTTAAGTGGTCTCATCTAGGGTGGTATGGCAGCATTAAACTTGAGATCCAAACAAAAGGGAGGATAGAAAAATACAATGGGATTTTAAATATTACTTATACTAAGAGCCCATCCTGCAGCCTTTGTCCCAGTAAAACTCCCATTGAAGTCAATGTTGAAGTCAGTAGGAGTTTTGGCTGAGAAAGGACTCGCAGGGCCAAGCCCTAAAATATTTGCCAAAATGTGCAATTATTTCTCCTTTACATATGTTAATTTGCACAGAGTCTTTAGTGTATTTACATGTTGGAAAGCACATGTACAAATAACTTACAAATTGTAAGGTAGCCTTAATACATGTGTTTTTCACTCGTATTTCAATGCCAATTGGTTTTTCAAATATATGTCCAAGCCAGAATTTTGAACTGCTCTATTAAAGTATAGAATAAATTGTAACCAGTGGATTTGCAACCATTTGCACCATCTGAAATCTCTTCCAAACAGTTTTCATGCAGCGTTTTGGAGGTAGATATGATGTTAGATGGGCCCTGGGAAGAGTCCATCAGATTGTAAGAATACGATAATACAGGACATAGTACAGGAATGACTGCTACATTCCTTGGATAATACTAATGTGTTGTGCTAATTCCAATAACTACAGACTGTGAAAGGCCCTTTCGCTTACAGCACTAATCTGCTAGATCAGTCTCGCTAATTCTGTGGCCTTTTAACTACATGAATAACAAATAAGGAGACATTCTGTTTTAATTCTCTTTTTGATCTGGACTTAACTGTGCGGTTCTTAAATTTTTGTCAAGATGAAAAATATTAATGATCCCTAGGTGAGTTAATGTATTTATCTGGTTAGGGAGTTCAAAGGGCAGAGTTCAACTATGGTTCAGGTTAATTGAACACAAAGCTATATCCTAATGTCTGTATTGCCTGAAAAGTACTAAAAGTCAGAATATTATCACTTAGAAGGTGCACCAAATCTCTGTTAAGCAAATACTGCACCAAATGTAAGGTAAGCAGACATATAAAGAATGCAGTTAAAATTGCTCTCATTACAAAGTCTTATGTAAGTTACCGAGTTCAACTTGGTTATATGCCTGGTAAAACCTTTGAGTCCCCTTGGGTGAGAAGTGTTTTCTCATTGGAAAATTGCTTTATTGGTACCAGTGACCTGTAGAGCAGCTGCTGCAGCTTGGATGGAAAATCAGCTCTCAGAATAATGTGCTCCTATTAAAAAGGATAAGACATTTGTTTACACAGTCAGGGCTTGCATCAAGTGCAGTTAACCCCATCCAAATTGTTTACTGCTTTGAAAAGTCAAGAGTCACAATTAGCCCTAGTGTACAAAAAAATGATAGTTCACAGGGAGGGCAAAACACTGTGTAAGGCCAATCCTGCACTCTGTAAATACTTCTGATTTTTCTGGGCTGATCAGCAAAGTGCTTGCATAACTTGTTTGCATTTCCTGATTGTTGAATCATATTACTGATGATGAAATATTTTTGTACCAAAATGCCATCAATGATTCATCCGTGCAAAACACTCTCACGAAGCACTTTTTATTTATATTCTCTTGATCACTGTGCGTTTCAGCAAACATGAATGTGCAAACAGTGCTTTTATTTGGAATATAGTCTGGAATAATGCAGGTTCAAGATAAAGACAAATATGCAAATATTACTGGAAATAGACACTGAATTCTGAGCTACTGTTTTCCTAAGAGAGGTGGAGGAGAGTCCTTTCTGGCTCTGAACCATAGCACCACCTACTGGTGGCTTTATTGTCACATAAAAAACACCACACCAGGCCAAACCAAGGGTCCAAGTAGCACAGTATCTGATGGTGGGCTGTGCCAGATGCTTCAGAGAGAATGAACAGGACAATTTCAAATGATCTGTCCTCCATTGTCCATTTGCAGCTTCTAATAGTTGGAGGTTCAGGGAAATCTGAGCATGGGGTTGCATTCCTGACCATCTTGGCTAAGAGCCATTGTTAGACCTATCCTCCATGAACTAATCTAATAATTTTTTGATCCTTGGTATATGTTTGGCCTTCACAACATCCCCGGGCAATGAGTTCCACAGATTGACTGTATGTTGTGTGAGGAAATACTTCCTTATGTTTTGTTTTAAACCTCCTTCCTACTAATTTTACTGGCCTACCCCCAGTTCTTGTATTATGTGAAGGGGTAAATAACACTTCCTTTTTCACTTTCTCCCCACCAGTCATGATTTTATACACCTCTATCATATCCCCACTTAGACATCTCCTTTCTAAGGTGAACCCATTCTCGTTAATCTCTCCTTGCATGGAAGCTGTTCCATATCCCTAATCACTTTTGTTGCCCTTCTCCAGTTCTAATATATGTTATTTGAGATGAGCTGTCTAGAACTGCATGCAGTATTCAAGGTATAGGTGTACTTTGGATTTACATAGTGGCATTCTGATATTTTCTGTTGTATTATCTGTAAGCTGTTTATCTTCAGAAAGTGGGCCAAAAAGGTTAAGCACTTAAATCCATATTCAGGCACCCAAATAAAGGAAGCTTACATTTGAAAGGTGCTGATCATGCTCAGCTTCCATTAACTTTGAAAGAAGCTGTTAGTACTCAGCACCTTTCAAGTTACTGGGGCCCCAGATCCTCAAAGGGATTTAGATCCCCATATCCCATTGCTTTCGGTGGGAGGAACATCTGGGCCTAGCAGCTTCTATTAAAGTCAAAGGAAGCTGTGGATGCTCAACATCTTTGAAAAAATCAAGCCACTTTTAGAAAGGGGCCTAAATAAGGATTGAAGTGACTATAATAATTCTGTTTTGAAAATCTTAGCTATGAACAACGTTCAATGTATGAAAAATTGCTAGAAAAATCTATTCTGTTTAGGTTCTTAGACCACTCTCCGCCCCATGGTATCAGAGCACCTTCTGGTGCATTAAGAGACATAGCTAATATCTGTCGTGTGGTTTGCTCTCACGCTCTCTCTCATGCTTTTCCCAAGGGAGAAATTGTGTGTGCAATGGCTTTTATTATTATAGTTGTTGTTAAGTGATAGATATATATATTGCTATTAGCAAAGTCAAGGTCAAAGAAGTGTACCTTGCATTTGGTAGAGAAAGAGGTGAGGTTTGAGATGGTACTTCATTCCTATGGAAGTTTGTTCCACAGGCTTGAACTAGCGCCCAAGAAAGCTCTTCTTCCTCTTCTTTTATATCTGCCTACCTGCTACATAGATGCAGTGGTGATTTCCCCAAGATTGAAATGCTTCATCTGCTGCTACTCTGCTTTATTGCTATATGGTAAAATCATTTGTTTGGATATAATGGGAAACATCTTGGAACTTCTGTGACCAATACAAGATATTCACCAAGATTAGAAAATTCAATATGAATTTTTTTATCGACAGAGGAAGATAATAACAGACAGAAGTTCATGACATTAAATTCATTAAAAAGTTAAGACATCTTAACAGCACTTACAGAGAAATTAGAAGAGCACACTGGGATACATAATAGCATTCTTTGGCAGTGTGACCTAAATGTACTGAATGCCATAGCTGTGGTGGAAGGCAAGTGTGTGCGTGCATTTCATTGCATGGTACTACCAAGCATACAAATACTTTTTGCAACTGGATCTTCATGTTTATTTCAGTACCATGAATAGTTACTGCTTTGCAACCTCAAAGATATCAGGCCAGTGTTCTTTCCAAGAGACCATGTGGGGCAAGAGCTGGACCAGCATGCGATGGTGGGGCCTCAGATCTGCATATTTCTACAGACCAGAGGGCTCAGTCTTAAAAGCTCTTTCTTCTCCCTGGGATGTTGCTAAGTAGGTCCTTTGAAGACTGGTTTCATAAAGAACTAGAAAGGGGTTAGGAATGCTGGTTAGGATTCTGAGACACATTTCTTATTTAGATAAGGGGAAACCTGTTGGTGCAATCTAGGACACACAGAGACATTTATATTTATTTCACTGCCTTCAACAGTAAGGTTAAGAATATAGTTTTACTATGACTTCCTTATCCTCTAGATGGTCTTTGAATGCATCATGATTCATCATTCACAGCTGCATTTTTGCCATCTATGTCAGCAAGTCTGTCTATATTTTAGTTAAATTTTTGAATGGATTTGTGAGACTACATATCTTATCTTTTGCGGATGTAGCTCAAAATTGAGAAACAACATATATAAATATTAAAGGAAATGCAATAAATACTTGTAAATAGTATAAGTTTATAATAATAATCTCTTGAATTGTATTTTTAATGTTGAACTAAATATCTCAGTTCCTATAAACTGTTTTGAAGGTGCTCAGTGGCTCCAAATGTTAGAAGTAGTCTCACCAGATATGGAGTGGTAGGTAATACCTGCCATCCATGTAAGAAATTGAATTGCTGTGTGATAAATTGCATTTTTCATGTGCCAGCTTTTTTAAAAGCAACCTCTAGTCCTACCTTATCGTTCCGTCTGATCCCCAAATACACTGATCACAATTCTGCTCTCCTTATAAAAACACATTGATCACAATTCTGCTCTCCTTTTAATTGAAGGTCATCTCTATTAACCAATGAGTTTTTGTCAGTTTTTTGATTGGTTGCTGAATGCAGGTCTGACTCTATTTTTCATTAAATGTATTTCTATTTCCCTCTCTCTCCTTTCTTAAAAAAAATCACTCTCTGTATTTTTTTTCACTCTCACTATTTATGGTCTCTGCTTCTTCATTAGATTTTTTTTCTCACTCCTCTCTACTTCTTGACTACTAGCATTCAAGCTGAACTTCCAAAGCTCCAGTGTTCTAAAGTAGGCAGAACGTATTTGCCCTTCCCTAATTCATATTCAGGCAAACTTGTAAAAGGAGAACAAAAGTGTTCTTTGTCAATCACTCTCACTTGTCCTTCTCCCCTTGTTCTTCATGGGGATAGGTAGGTTTGACAAAGACTTACACTGCTGCAGGATGCTTGTAGGTGCACTCAGAGGAGCACACCTATTGGTGGTCCTTGCTACGCTTTTGGAAAAGATATAGTATGTGTGGCCATCAGCCACAAACTAGAGGTCATGCCTCCATCCCTTCCAGACACACATCGCTCAGCTATGGCTAACCTCCCGCACTGCACCCTCCTCTGGGGCATTTAGCTCTAGTGCTATCAGGCCCCTCCTTGGTTCAGAAAGATGAGCAGGTCTTTTATGGCTGCCTTCAGAATGGAAGTTGTTAGGGCAGAGAGGGCACTGCTAGCCCAAAGACAGTCATAATTGGGACATGAATGTGTTGAGACAACATTAAGTTTGTGTGTGCTAGATATTACTTTTTTCTCCCTGGTGAAAGATCCTGATGTGCAGTCCTACTCCTGCATCCTTTTCTACACAAACTTCTCATTGATTTCTGGGTGAGTTTTGCATGCAGGATTCTGCTCCTCTCTCCTGTGGGTTTAGTAATAAGGCAAAATATTCAGGAGTCAACCAGCCATTGCATTGATTTTGAAGGAAAATGCAAAAGAAAAAGCCTTTAGGGTAAGAAAAAGCACAAAAGTCAAGGAATTACCTTGTGAAAAAGTGGGGTCAAAATACTGGTGAAGTCCACAGCTGAAAAAGTGTTGGGCTAGTACTGGATGCAAACTGTTTTTGAAGACTCACATTACCTTTTAGACCAAAACTGTCTCTAAATAACCGAGAAATGTATTGATGAGTTGAGCATGATTTTTTCCAGCAGATCTCCACTAGTCATATGGAGAGAGCAAAAGCTAAGGGCTGGACTGAGCTGTTAGGCTCAGTCCGGATTCAAGGATTCAGGGAGAAGAAGAGGTGCTCCAGGAAGGGACTGTTCTGCAGAGAGACAATTCCTCCCCTGCTCATTCTTCCTCTGGGAGGGGGGACGTTACTACATCCCTTTCTGGAGGTGCAGATTACTCTCCACTCTACTCCCTTCCCAGCCCTTCTTTGCCCCCCGACTGTGCCCACTTGCTCACAGTCAGCTGTATGAGCAGAACCCTGTTGGTCCCCTCAGTAGCAAAAAGCTACAATCTGGCTGAATTGCCCTTCCTCAACTGAGAAAGGTCCCCTTCCCCAACCATCCTTAGCAAGGGCTGGGGACAGTCTACGTAGGCCATTAATAGAAAGACTCTCAGTGACTTGGGATCAGGCCTATAAATGGCTTCGTTGCTGACTATAAACATTTTCTGGTCCAAACATTACACATAAGGACTTAAATGCACAAAAGTCCACTAGTCCCCATTGTATCCCATTAATGTGAGCCATTCTGAGTAAGTCATTATTATCTTTGATCAGTCATGAATCACAATCTCTGGAAAACATAGGACTAGGAATCTGTAAATCTAAGTTCCACTCCTGCCACTGACTTCCTGCATAACCTTTGGCAGGTCTCAGTTTTCCCTTGAGTATAACAGAATTATATTCACTTCACAGAGGTGTTGGGAAGGGCTAATTTTCTGCTAATTCTGAAGTGCTCTGAGACCTTCTAGTGAGTACAGAGGGCAAAGTCATTAATAATTAGCAATAATGAACATGGTTTGAACCTAATGTGCTGAATGGCACAAAATTACTCTTGATTTGGTTTAGTAAATGTAGCATGAAAAGTTTGAACGGACATGGGGAGCTCCATCCTCATTTGTGCCCAGAGAACATGGCATTCAACAGAGAGAGGAACACTAAAACAGAGATGTTTGACCTCACCTCCCCCTGGTCCTGAGCCCAGTTCTGTGCCAGGCCTGCCATAATTGTGATCAGCCTTAGGGCGAATTACCCTACAAGTGACCCATGACAGGAAATACATTCAAAATGTAATTAGTCAGATTCAATCACCAAACGTTTTTGTTTAATTAAGGGATGACTTCCATGACTTACAGTAATGTGTTATGGTCTTCAGTTTGTAAGTTTTATTTGGTTTATTTTAGGCCTGCTTGCAATGTTCTGTTAAAGCAGAATCTGCTATACAATCTGCCTGAAGAATGGTAACTCAGGAATAGATCTGGTGCATCAATGACTTGTACAGAGCTATAAAATGTATAGCACCAATTCTTACATTGGCAATGATGGAAGAGTTTTGAATGCAATTGCCTTTAGAGGGTTCTACTAGCTCACCAAAGCAGTTTGGTGTTCCAAACCAGAGGTAATACATTTTTAATAACCAGAGGGCAAATTACTGGCCCAGTGTCCTGCATGAGTAACTGGGCTGTGCAACTGGTATATAAATATATAGGGGGCAGGGTCTTTGCCTGGATGCAGAGTGGAGCTGCTCCGTGGAGGCTACACAAGTCTAAACTTGAGGCTGACAACCACTCAATGGAAAGGACGACACTTAAGTTATCTTGTACCCACACCACGCCTCTACTCAGGCTTGCATTAGAGTGCAATAAATGGGCCCTATTATTATTGTTGATGTATATTATGGTATTGATTAGACACCCCAGTCAGGGATAAGCACCCTGTTATAAGAAGTGTTGTACAAACATATAGTAAAGAACAGTCCCTACCCCCCCCAAAATGACAATCTAATCTAATCTTTAAATTATAGGTCATATTTATAAGGGACCTGTCACTGAGCTACCTTGAGACTTGATAAACACTGCACATGGACTTAAAGAAACAAAAACCGCAACAACTTCCTTTTCTTCTCATTCTTCCTTCCATCCTTTCTTTTGTTTCACAATTAATATTTTTAAAGAAGCTGAAAGGGGAAAAGAATAGTCCTTATGAATATATTTTAATACAGGAGACAAATACATTTAGGGCCTGATCTGAGGTCCATTAAAATCATCAATAGGAGTCTATCCACTGGATTTTAGTGGGCCTGTTCCAAGGAACAGGCCAATAATGAATAAAAGTGTAATTTCTAGGGAGTAAAGTACCTTTCTAAAATAATTAATAATGGTAACAAGGTGCTGACCATTACTTTTCATTGCTAACCACTTTAGAACTAGGTTTGTTGCTGAGATTACAAATACCAGAAGGATGGCAAACACCGAGGATAGAGAGGAATTATTTCACAGGGGCCAGGGTATAGTTGGGATCATTGAGATGAAACAAAGAAAGGGAAATTTAGGCTATCAAGACAATGAGATCTCTAAGGCTGCGGGAAGTCTCCCAGCCTGGGTTAACAGGCTCATGCTACAGGGGCTCAAGCTAGCATGGTAAAATAACAATAATGATGCTCCAGCTTGGGCTGGAACTGAGGCTCTCAAGCCTACCAGTCACTCTGTGCTTGAGATCCTGAACATCAGAACAGCCACATTGCTATTTTTACCACGCTACCTGGAGCAAAACTAGCACAAGTCTGATAATCTGCCCTGGGAGACTCTAACCCCGCTGCAGTGTAAGATATACCCACCTGGGGCAGTGATGGAATCCCCACATACTAGGGCATTTGAAAGTAGCCTGGGAAAAGCACTAGAACATATACGATAGGGAACATTACTACACTTGCATGGGGATTTGACTAGGTGACCTAAGAGATCTTTCCAAACCATAAAGTCCATTGCTTGATCTTCCCTGAAATAACAGAATCCACACTTGATACTGCATTGTCATTTGTATGAATATTTGATCATGATGGACAAGTGCCTTTAAAAGGCATTCATAAGGATAAAAAAAGTCAAGCATGTTTAATGTATGTGTAGCTGATGGAAATAAGCAGATAAACATGTACAAGCGGCACATCCTTACGATCTGTTTATTTGCGTCTTCATTCAAATTGTTTCTTGTTACATAATGGTTTTGTACACAGTGGAGTACTTAACTTAATTTATATTGATCTCAATTGCTCTCATTTGTGCATACTTAATTCAAAGAGATAATCAAATTGATTTCTGAGGCCTACTTTTTAAGAGATTGTACTAACACAGACATACAAGAGGTGCCCTAACTAAATTATATCAAAAGAAAAACATTTTAAATCTTTGGAAACTGTTTTGATGGTCATTTCATTGTGTTTAGTATTAGTAACATAATTACATTTCCTCCACATTGAGTTCTGTTTGAAATCAAATTGAGAAACATTTTTGAACTCCATCAGGCAGATAACTTGGTTTAGCTGAATTTGTACTGCACACTTATAAAATGACATATTAGAGATGAATATGCATGACTTACCCTTGCAAAAGATATGGATAAATAACTTAAATTCAAATTAGAAGGACTGTTTAATTTTTCATAATGTTTGAATATTATAATATGAAATATATATATTTCATAATATTTGGCTCCTTTACCAGTTAGTAGCTATTTCATGAGTTCATTTCACAGTTCCAGAAAACTGTGGCTTCTTTTGTCATTATTGTTGTAGCACTAAAAATCAAATATTGGAGGATCTATACACTGAGGAAGGAGAGGATTTGTTTAGGGAGACTAAAGGGAGTAAAAATTAGGAGTGGGGTGATGATGTGAAATTAAATATGAAATTAAACAGTAAAAAATCACCAGGACCAGATGGTATTCACCCAAGAGTTCTGAAATAACTCAGATATTAAATTGCAGAACTACTAACTGTGATATGTAACCTATCATTTAAATCAGCTTCTGTACCAGCTGACTGGAGGATAGCTAATGTGACACCAATTTTTTTAAAAGGCTCCACAGGCGATCCTGGCAATTACAGACCAGTAAGCCTAACTTCAGTATCAGGCAACTTGGTTGAAACTATAGTAAAGAACAGAATTATCAGACACATTGATGAACACAATTTGTTGGGGAAGAGTCAACATGGTTTTTGTAAAGGGAAATCATGCTTTACCAATCTACTAGAATTCTTTGAGGGGACCAACAAGCATGAAGGCAAGGATGATCCAGTGGATACAGTGTGCTTAGATTTTCAGAAAGCCTTTGACAAGGTCCCTCACCAAAGGCTCTTAAGAAAATTAAAGTGTCATGGAATAAGAGGGAAGGTCTTCTTATGGATTAGTAACTGGTTAAAAGATAGGAAACAAAGGGTAGAAATAAATGGTCAGTTTTCAGAATGGTGAGCGATAAATAGTGGTGTCCCCCAGGGGTCTGTACTGGGACCAGTACTGTTCAACATATTCATAAATGATATGGAAAAATGGGTAAACACTGAGGTGGCAAAATTTGCAGATAATACAAAATTACTAGAGATAGTTAAGGCCCAGCCAGACTGCGAAGAGCTACAAAAGGATCTCTCAGAACTGAGTGACTGGGCAACAAAATGGAGATGAAATTCAGTGTTGATAAATGCAAAATAATGAACACTGGAAAACAAAATCCCAACTATACATTTAAAATGATGGGGTCTAAGTTAGCTGTTATCACTCAGTAAAGAGATTTTGGAGTCATTGTGGATAGTTCTTTGAAAATATCCAATCAATGTGCAGCAGCAGTCAAAAAAGTGAACAGAATGTTGGGAACCGTCAGGAAAGGGATAGATAATAAGACATATTTCTGCTATATAAATCCATGGTACGCCAACATCTTGAATACTGTATGCAGATATGGTCACCCATCTCAAAACATATATTAGAAATGGAAAAGGTACAGAAAAGGACAACAGAATTATTAGGGATACCGAACAGCTTCCATATGAGGAAAGATTAAAAAGAGTGGGACTTTTCATCTTAGAAAAGGAGGGCTATAATAGAGGTCTATAAAATCATGACTGGTTTGGAGAAAGTAAATAAGGAAGCGTTATTTACTCCTTCTCATAACACAAGAGCTAGGGTTCCCCAATGAAATTAATAGGCAGCAGGTTTAAAACAAACAAAAGGAAGTATTTTTTCACAAAACACACAGTCAGCCAGTGGAACAGTTTGTCAAAGGATGTTGTGAAGGCCAAAACACTAACAGGATTCAAAGAAGAACTAAGTTCATGGCAGATAGGTCCATCAATGGTTATTCACCAGGATGGGCAGGGATACAAAACCATGCTCTGCAATGTCCCTAGCCTCAGTTTGCCAGAAGATGGGAATGGGCGACAGGGGATGGATCACTTGATGATTACCTGTTCTGTTCATTCCCTCTGAAGCACCTGTCAGAAGCCAGGATACTGGGCTAAATGGACCATTGGTCTGACCCAGGATGGCCATTCTTATGGTCTAAAAAGGGAAAATGTCAGATGAGGATATGAAACATGCCCTTTCTGTGAAATGTTCTATACTGTTAAATAGTCTTCCAAGAGACGTGGTTAAAGCTCCTTTGCTTGATTTATGTAACATTAGAGATGGAATGAGGAGGGGTTCAGAACTGGATTAGGTTTATGTTGGAGTGTGTATTTCAAGAAGAAACAGCAAGGGATGTGTACACCCATTACATCCCTCTGCAATTGATTGGGCAGTAAGGAAGACAGGAAGGGATGCAGACTAGGCAAACCCATATAGATCCCTCAAACTCAAGCTAGTCTTAACAGGGGGAGTATGCTGCATCTTGTAAAGGTTGATGCAGTTCCTTCCCCACCAAGCAAACAGAGGGATTGTGCCTCAGAGCTGCTCCTGGGGCAGTTCCACTCTGTGCTTTCCCTTATTTAGCTCACATGCTTATATGCTTTCCAAAATCAGAACCTAGTATAAGATGCATCTTGCCATATGCAGACTTTATTGTGGTTATACTAATGTGTGTGGTTTTGAGTTGAAGTTTTATTTTATTCAATATCAAAACAAAAGAGAACCAACAAGATGTGCATATGTCAAAGCTAAGTAGCCACATGATCTTATGGTTGTAGCCCTAGACCTGTCTCAAGACTCTCATCTCTTTCTCCTCATTTGCTGCATCATGTCTAAAATCTAAATTGTAAAGTCTTGAGTGCAGGGCCCTGTCTTTTGTTTACTATTCCTTTTACATTCTAATGAGACACTTTTAGTGGCAACTGGATGTTCTAGTTAGATGCTAATGTCTGAAGATGAAGCCCACAGTTGTCAGTGAACGTAAGTCAATTAATGTAAGACTGCTCTATTTTGGGGATATTTTTGTCACAACCATAAAACTGATTAGAGAACCAGTAAAATGATTCACTGAAAATATTAAACATTCATGTCTGAAACTTTAAGACATGATTGCTCTCACTCACACTGGCTTTATACTACTGTAACTCCAATTATTAGTTATTAATCATTCTTATTGCAGTAGTACATGGGGATCAAACAAGTCTGGAGCCCGACTGGGCTTCATGCACTACAAACGCAGAGAAGTAGAGAATACCTCCCTTGAAGAACTTACAATCTAAACATGACTTCAGTAGATTCACTCCTGTTTTAAACCAACTTGAATTAGATCAGAACTGAGTCCAAGAGTTTCTGATGGGATATCTTCATAGTAAAAAAAACCAAAAAACCCTGTTATCACTGAGAAATCCATTTTAATCTATTTGCAATGACCCCACAAAAAAAGAGAGAATGAGAACAATTGTTCTGTAAATTCTATATAGAATAAGCCTGCATTGTGCAATATATTTTACTGTGGAAACTTATTTTGTTTTAAAAAAAGACCCTGAAAAATTAGATTGGACTGGGATTTTCTTTACAAACAAACAAACAAACAAAAAACAAAGGAATATGTATGACATATGTAATTTTGAATATATAGTATTCATGGGAAACTTCAGTTTCATTGTGTTTATTATTGTTTTTATTTTATTTTGTAAGTTTTGATTTCTATTTTTTTTTACATATGCTGGATTAAATCACCTTTCTGAGCTGACCCTTTCTGAGCTGGTTAGACCTGACTTTTGACAGAGCTGTTCAGATTTTTTGTACGCTGCAATTGCCTTCATGTTTCGTTATGTGCAATGGATATCTGTTTTCTAGGTGATTTTTATCTTGGCACCTCTGAAGGATAGAAGAGTGGCTGTTTGACTCCAATTAAGCTTTATCCTAGCTAGGAACAATCCAGCAGTTACACAAAGAGAAGGAGTATCTCTCCTGGGGATCATATTCTTAGTTTGACCTTTAGGCCCCATTTGTCTCCTTCAGTCTGACTTCCCTCCCATATCTGAAGGTTATGCACAGAACCAGCTCCCCTTAGTGTGATCTGCTTTGTGCTCAGCATGGTACAGCCTTTGCCACACCAAGCAGAGTTTTTCAGAGTTTATCTTCTTCCACTAGGTGAAGTAAATAATGGCAGCCGGAGGAGTCCCCCACCATGAGCAGGCTCAGGACCACGGCTAACCAGTCTTAATGACACTTGTACCTAATGACATTGGGCTCAGTCCTGCACGTTACTGAGCATTCTGGGCCTGATGAAGCAATACAAGCTTAACTTTAAGCTCATTAATAGTCCCAGTGATTTCAATGGAACTATTCAAAGGGTTTGCATCCACTTCATTAAGTCAATGGAAAAACTTCAGTTGACTTCAGTGGTGGACACTGGGGGCTACCACATGTAAAGTTAAGCACATGTGTGTCTCTTTGCAGGGCTGGGGCCCAGAGCTCAATGTTTTGTACAGTGGAGCCCTTATTTGTGGATAAGAAATGTCATCAACTCTTGCATGCACTGCAGCAAGGTGACCATAAGTGTAAAAAGCGTAAGTGATTAATGAGTCGTAAAAAATATATTAACTGGAAAGCTGAGGTAATTAACTTGAAAAATCTTTAATGAAACAGGCCTGGGTTAGGCCATCACTGAATACTACAAATGTATAGTGTTATTTGAATGTAGAAGCAAAATATTGTAGCAAAGTGTTAGTGTATTTTATCATTAGATATTGAGCTCACTCAAAAGTTACCATGGTTATAATAATTACACATCAAAATACTATGTAAAAAAGAACATTATTTAAATTGCAAAGTCAAGCACTTGAAAGGTGGGGAAACTTTTGGTTTATGGGTGCCTCTGCAACCTTAATTCTGTCACTCTGTGCAGCTGTCCTGTGCATTAAATGTGCATCTTGCATAGGAAACAAAAGACAGGGCCCTGCACTAAAGAATTTACAATTTATGTTTTAGACATGATGCAGCAACATTCTTCATTATTTGCTTTAAATTCACTATTTCCACAAATATTCCTGCTAGCCAATTCATTATCTGGAATATTCATATAAAAGGGGCATGGGCAAAACTGATTCATTTAAAAATCTGAACAAATATTAGAGGAAAAGTATTTTGCATGATATGTCCAGTTCTAATTACAACTCCAGAATGTATCTTGTGATACATATACAGCAAACTGGTCTCTTAAGGATGGAATATGTAATATAATATAGTAAAATTCTCAATGCCAGGTGGGCTGGGTGACTCAGAGGATGGGTAGTAGGGTAGGAAGATTTTCACCTCTACATTATCAGTTTGCATCCAATCCTGGGTGATAGTAACCAAAAGTCATTACCACCTTAAAGCCATCCAGTGGCCCAGATGGAATGACTTGGTGGTCTCAGGCTAGATTTAGTGGACATAGGTGCCTCATCACAAAATCACCACTGCAGATGATGCTAACTGGCAGTCTTTTTGGCAAGCTCTGTAGAGAGACCAAGGATGGAATGAGCCTGGAACAAGAACTACCCTCTCACTCCTAGGGCTGGTCTTCACTAAGGGTGGGGAATCGACTGAAGATACGCAACTTCAGCTACGTGAATCACGTAGCTGAAGTCTGCGTATCTTCAGCCGACTTACCTGCCGTCCTCATGGCGGCGGCGATCAGCGGCGCACTCCCCCATCGACTCCAGCTTGCGCCTCGCGTCAAGCAGGAGTTACGGGAGTCAACGGGGCACCGTGGGCGATCGATTTTTCGCATCTTCACCAGACACGAGAAATCGATCGCTAACAGATCGATTGCTACCCGCCAATCCGGCAGGTAGTGAAGACATACCCCTAGACTTCATCCCACCAAATCAGGTGCAGCGAGAGGAAGTTTGTACTGTTGTTCATAATTACTGTACCTGTTCAGTTGATAAAGGGAAGACTTCATCCTTCAGGCAGCTTTCATGAACACTAAATTCACTTATAAAAGTAATATATTCAGAGCAAAGCTATGTAATGGCTGCTGTGTATGTTAGAAAGGAAAAAAATTAGGGCCTTACTGTGTTATCAGTGAGTGCTGGATCCAGCAAAGCACTTGAGCACGTGCTTCACTTCTAGCCTGTGAGTAGTCTCACTGAAATCAATGGAATTAAATCTGAACTTGTGTGTAAGTGCTTTGCTGCATCAGGGTTTAACACCAGTCTAACTCCATTGACTTCACTGGAATTTCTCTGGGTTTGCAGTGGTGCAAGTGACATCTATGTAAGAACCGGAGTCTTCAGCCAAATTTTGATACAATTACACCTGTGAAAAAATGGAGTAACAATGAAGAATATTCTAAATTTTAACAACTGTAGCTGAGATCAGAATCTGGCTGTCTGTAGTGGAAAAAATATATATTTTAATTAATGAAGGTTGATTAAAAATACATAACTGCACAGCTTGCTAGATGGTTCCATTTGCTCTTGCTTCACCTTCACTTCTCAGCCTGAACTGCAGACCTCCCACTTTGATACTGCATTACAGCACCTTACTATCTGAAGTGACATTATAAAAACGTGGCCATGACAAACTCCTTGGTTTTTTTAATTTTGTTGATTTTTTAAAAAAGTTCTGCTGCTTTCAGATCCCATTGTTTAGGGTTTTTTCTTTTTTCTTTTTTCTTCTTTTTTTTTTTTGTCTAGATCAAACTCACAGTTCTTATTTAGGAAGGACAGTCCTCCTTTTACAGAAAAGTGTTGATGGCCTGCTTCACCACTGTGCTGCTACCATTTTATGCTAGTGTAACTCCATTGAAGTCAATGGTATTATGCTGTGTAAAACTGGAGTAACACGGTGGTGAGTCAGGCTATGACCTTTTTCAAAGTGTTCCTATAGAAACTCCTATTTTCTCCAGTGCAGTCTAACGCAAAGAAAGATGCATCTGCGTTTCTTGCTCCAAGTGTCCATAGTTAAAGCTCACAGTTATTGCAAACTACCTATAGTCTTTTATAGACAACATTCAATATTAACTCCAGTACATAAAATCAAGACTTTTCTAAAATCAAGATGGCTCCTTCCTCTCCTTCCTTAAAAATTAATCTCGCTCTGTAGGCAAGTTTCCTAGACCATATTTGTATCTCACAAGAGAGTTCCCACTCCATTTTTTCTTTCTGATAAATGCACATCAAGGAAAAACATTTGCCTTTGTGGTTCCTTTTCAAGAGCAAACTTAACAGTTCAAGGAAAGTATTTACTGAATGCATTGAGAAGCACGTAGCTTTGCATTATTTATTATTAGATACCAATAACTGTAATACACAGAATGTCTTTGGACATAAATTAGTGATGTTAGAAAATATCATAGTCCTCCCAATGTCCCAAAACCTATTACAAACTGCAGCGAATTTGTAAGAGTTTATCACATTCCTTGACTTTCATTGGCATATCATGGAATTGGATTAGAGACAAAAGACTAAGAAAAATACAGTAGGGCAAATTTCAGTATAACTACATTAAAACCTTCTTTTTCTCTCAGACATATAATAATAATACATTATCTTGGATAGCATTATCTGGAAGCTCAAGGGTGGAATAAGAGCTTTAGAGTACAGACGAGACCTCTCGGCGGGGAAAGAGCTTGCATCTGAAAGAGAGTTTATGTAGCACTCCAGAGGGAATAAGGAGAGAGTTTAGAAGCAGGGAATTAATAGGTGGCAGAACTTATGAGGAAGAGAATACTCAGAAGGAGAACTAAGGAGTGGATTGGAGATTAGACAAGTGGAAAACCTGTGGGAAAGCACTGGGACAAGTTGAGGAGAGGAGAGATCATGGAGAAGTCTTGGTGAGGGGATGAGAGAGCTCAGGGGTCTTTGAGGAAACAGATGGCAAACCAGGTTCCTCCAATGAACCTTTACTACATTAGCAGGGAAAACCAGTGGTTTTCAGATCAGACATTCTCCACCCTCAAATTCCAGACATCTTTTAGTGCTTTAGATCTGGTCCATGACTGAAATCCAGACATGTCCTAAGGTTCCATTTACTCCAGTGTAGCTGCACCAGCTTACACCAAGGCTGAATTAGGTCACTGAATGTTTACCTCTGTTAGAGAGAGTTCAGAATGCTTCTTTCCCTTTCTGGACTTCCTGATGATTGGAGGAAAAGGTTGTTTTGTAGCAAAATTATCACAATGAAATCTTCTGTTTTCATTGGGCCTGATTCTCCCCTAATTTACACCAGTATGAATCAGGAGTAATCCACTGAAACCTTTGGCATTACACCAATGTAAAACCAGTGTGAGATCAGAATCAGGGCCATTGTGTTTCCAAAGTAATATCACAGGAAACGTTGTGTTTATGTAAAATAATTGTGTAAAGTGGTTTTGGATATGGTTTGCATTAAATGTGCCATACAAAATATAGTGACAAAGAGTCCTGTGGCACCTTAAAGACTAACTAAAATTTTAGAGCATAAGCTTCCGTAGGTTAGTACCCACTTCGTCGTATGCATCCGACGAAGTGGGTATTAACCCATGGAAGCTTATGCTCTAAAATTTTAGTTAGTCTTTAAGGTGCCACAGGACTCTTTGTCACTTCTGCAATTCCAGACTAACACGGCTACCCCTCTGATTCTATACAAAATATAGTTTTGTAGCACATCACACAAGATAATTCATGCAAAATTTCACATGATGCCCACAAAGAAAATGATGGCAGAAGACCGAGGAAGAGAAAAAGGGACAAAACTAAAAGGAGAAAGGAAAGAAGAGGTGAGGAAAGAAAAACATGGAGAGAAGGTACAATAGGAGTGGTGAAAAATAGAGAGAGAGAGAGAGAGAGAGAGAGAACAAGAAAGAGAGGAGGAAAAAAACCAGTTGGACATGTGGAGAGAGAAATAATAGGAGAACGAAATTAACCTGAAATAAAAATTAAGGAAACATTTAGTTAGTGAGATGACATGATGAATGGAAAAAGGAAGAAGAGTTATAAAATATAAAAAGCAACAGGAGTGAACAGGCTGCAGCCAAATGTATGGAGGCAGTGACATGCTGTCAAAATTTTAATAAGGGGCTCGTATAAAACAATTTGGCCACTTTTCATCATGCATGAGACATTTCCTGAGCTAAATACTGGAATATGCCCCCCAGCACAGAAAAAGAAACCAAACAAAAAACACCATCTATTTCATACTTTTCCTCTCTTGCTCTATTCTCCATCCCTTGCCCCAAATACATTAGTTCAATAGGACTTGGTTATTTGTAGGCACAGAGGGGAATGTGTGAAAAAATTATTTCTGTCTCACAAATCCATAATTTCTGTAATCTTCCCCCATCAAAATAAAAGCCATTAGTTCCCAAACCAAGACTAAGAAGTTGTTCCAATATAATACAAAAAGGAATCAGGGGAAAGCAGAGATGTAAAACAAAAAGACAGTGGAGAAATAAACAAGACCTGGAAATATAATGGAAATTAGATAAATGAGAGTAAGGGACATTTATTTTTATCATAAATAGAAGAAAGAGCTTTGTTTTATTCATTGTCATAATTAGAGAAGGCCCCAAGCTGTACTGTTCAGATCCAATCTGAGCTTTTCCAAAGTTTTGAGGTGTTTGGATCTGGAGTTCTGATTCATCCCTTTATAGTCAGAGTTATGAAATTCTGGATCTAGATCTAAACTTTTCCAGGGTTTGGGGTGTTTAGAAACAGGGATATAGTTTAGTCTCATTACGGAAAAAGCCAGTAGGAAAGCTCTGGTGCGGCACTGAATCCCAATCAGAACTTTTCCGGAGCTCATGACTGTTCAGAGAAAGGACTGTTTTGTGGTAAGCAAGTCACTAGGCCTCAAGAGATCAGGATTCAATTCCTGGTTTTGCTACAAGCTTTCTTTTTGAGCTTGTGCAAGACACCTGGGCCCAGATTTTCAAAAGAGTTCAGGACCCAGCAGCTACCATTATGACACTTTACACCTAGATTTTCAGATGAGCTCAACACCCCATCTGCTGAATTCTTCTGAATTTCTGGCCCTCTCTTGTGCTGAGCTCTTTTTGAAATTCTGGTCTTTAGTCTTTCTATGCCTCCATTACTCATCTCAAAAAGGAAATAATAATACTTCTCTTTTGCCTATTAAATGTGTCAGCTCTTCAAGGCAAGGCAGTCTCTTGCTTTGTATATGTACAGTGCCTAGCACAACGGGACTCCAACTTTTGTTGATCAGTGTAATACAAATAATAATAACCTGGGGGTTTCATTCAGGCCCATCTCTAGTACCAAAATAATATAATAATAACATTACACATTTAAATGATCTTTTCCAGCCAAAAGCACTTTCCAAATTCTGGACAAAATCCTCCTTTTGTTTTTAGTGGCCACCTAACAGAGGAAGATGAAAGGAATTGGCTTTGCTGTAGGTCTCAGAGCCACCCTCCTGAGGTAAGGTAGAGTGACTCGTGACCAGGAGAATACACGCTGTAGTGCATGTTACCTCTGCTCTGAAATGGAAATATACATGCCCCCACTCAGGTATGCTGCAGCATATGCAAAAAGGGTTAAGAAACTGTGGCTTCAAACCAGCAGAATATACCCTGTGGGTTTATGGATCACCAGCTGGCTTGTTAGTAAGGTCTCCTCCGAGCACTCAAAAGCTCCAGGAAAGCGTCCTCCACTGGTGGCTTGTCAGAGAGGCACACCCTGAGTACCCTTTCCCCAGTAGTTCATCCCTGCTACAAAAGTGCTGCATCTCTTACATGCCATCAGCTCTGGAGCAGGAGGGTAGAGAGCAAGCGTGGCCCTGACTTTGACTAATTTTACAGTTAATCTCTCCTTTTGGGCATGGATAGGGTCCATATACAGTGATGGATGCACTATGACTTACCCTGATGTCTCGGTGCGCTGCATGAAAAGGAATCATGCCATGTGCACTAATTTTCTGTCCTGATGCTTATGCCATAAAAGCAATTCCCACTTAAAGTCTCTGAGTGATGCATTCATTGTCCCCGCATGTGGCGTGTCAGCTGTCATTCTGGCATAATGAAGAGCTCTGCGAAGCTCAAAAGTTTGTCCCTTCCACCAACAGAAGTTGGTCTGATTAAAGATGTTACCACACTAGCTTGTCACTCTGGAATAAATAAGGGCAGAATTGTGGCCATTCCTTTCCTTACTCCTCAGCATAGGCTATAGGCACTGCAGGTCACAGCATGGGGAGGGAGAGCAGCCTCCTGCATGCCTATTCCTTATTCAGCATAGTGGGCAGGAGTGGGTGGGCAGGGAAGGGAGGAAAATCAGAGAGGCAATAGTGACTCTGAATTACAATCCGATCCAAAGATACAGGCAGAGACAAAGAATTGCCTTTCAAAGGGCCTGACTCTGATCTTACACCCAGTGTAAAAGAGGAGTAACTCCACTGAAGTTAATTGTGTTATATTGGCATAAAACTGGTGTAAGAGAGAAATCAGGCCCAATTAATTCAATTAAGTGCACACCTTCTTGCACAAATCCAAAGAAATATGTTGATGTGCAGAAATGATCTTGTCAGTGCAATCCCAGCTATGTACCCAACGGAGCAATCAGGCGTGCAGCTGTGCCTTATTGCAACCAGTGTAGGTGGATGCACCTCCATGAACGTCAATTTAGTTTATACCATTTCCATCTGGTGTGAAGGGAGGCAGATGAGTCAAATTCTGCTCTAAGTTCCAAAGATGCTAAATTTTCAAATATAGGTGCCTAACATTAGGTTAGCTCCAACAGCACATCTGCAAATCCAATCACTTATCTAATAGGAATATTTTGGTCTTAGCATGTTACCTAAGCATGTCAAAACATGGATTTTGTGCAGATATCTCTATCAATCTGGTTTTGGCCTTGGACACATTATGAGGATGACGTTGGTATTCCTGCTAGAAGTTCTCAACCTGCTAATGGATAAAAAATCAGCTATTTATACTAAACTTTTAAAGATCCATTAGCAGCCTTTGATGTAATTGATCTGTTGACCCACCCACCCATATGAATTCTGACAAGCGTGGATGGAATTGCTCTTGGATGGAATTGCTCTTGGGTGTCTTCCTCCTTTCCTTTGTGTAATGGGCAGTGTGAGGTAATTACACTTCCTCACCCCAGTCTCCCTTGTGTACAGAGGTGCTGGAACAATATGTATACTGGGATTGCTGAGATGCATTGAACCAAACTGTAAACCCTGTATATAATAACAATGAGGAGTCCGGTGGCACCTTAAAGACTTACAGGTTTATTTGGGCATAAGCTTTCGTGGGTAAAAAACCCCACTTCTTCAGATGCATATTTTCTTACCCACGAAAGCTTATGCCCAAATAAATCTGTTAGTCTTTAAGGTCCCACCAGACGCCTCGTGGTTTTTGTGAATACAGACTAGTGCGGCTATGCCTCTGATACCTGTATCTAATGGAAACTACTTCAAGCCAGAGGGTGCAGCGGCACCCCGGCACCTGTAGTTCCAGCACCTATTATCCTGAATACTTCTATTCTTTCACCTCTGCCGTTCACAATTTCTATGAGACTGCTGGGGGTGGGGGTGGGAGGATTATGAGATGTTTTGAGCTGCAGTGCCATCAGTATGCTGTAGTCAACTGGAGTTGCATCCACTTACACCTGTTTGAATAGGGCACATTGTACACCTGATTGCAGTGGTTGGGCGCACAACTGGGATTGTGCTGTGGAGCTCATTTGTGCACATAACAATATTTAATTGGGTTTGTGCATGAACATTCATTTCCATTTATGTTGCTGACCATGGTCCTGTTAGGAGGCTCCCCCATTCCCTCCATAGGCTGCAGAGGGAGCTTAGCCCATCAGAAGAGTCAGATGCTTTGGAGGCTGCTTCCATCCCCCTCTACTCATCCCAGACAAGCAGGTCCTTCACTGACTCCCTGTGGAGAGCCTCATAGACTAGTCACAGATTGTATCTCCAGCTTAGTCTGCACAAGAAGTTCCAAATGCTCTCCTATGGGGCCCTGAATCTGTGATTACTCTGTACTGCACCAAACAGTCGTGGGACTTCCAGAGAGCTGTGGATGGGCTGTGCACAGGTGGCTGAACATATATACAGAACAGCCTATATGCACGGTTGCAGTGGGCAGAATCCAGTCCATTCTGCAGGCAGGGCACAGGGCAGGGCAGGGGGAGCCATGATACCTGGGCACCCCTTTTCCTCTCATTTACACCAGTGTAAAATAGGAGTAGCTATTGAAGTCCTATTGAATATTGAATGGAGTTTTGAATGGAGTATTGAATGGAGCTATTGAATGGAGTTTTGCTACTGTAAAACTGGTATTAAAGGAGACGCAGCCCCCTAGTTGTCCTCAGCCTGAGGCTAAGGCCCACTGTTTTCTGTGCTATGAATAGCAAGCATAGAGCTAGTAATATGGAGTTCCTCAGCTATCCCACTCCACAGTTGCCTTATCAAGTACAGTAGAACCACTGATTCCACTGACTTGGGGCCTGCTATGGACCTTAGGCCTACGATGGAATTTTGTCACTAAACTGCTGATCTACCCTAACAAATGACATCGTAGAAAGAGCCTTCTATTCATTGTAATATGCAGGCCAAATTATGCCATCAGCCTCTGCCACCCATTGTCTTCAGATTGTGCCCTCAGCGAAACCTGTGCAACCCCACTAGCCTTAAATTAATCTGAGGGCATCTGTTGGCCTGACAAACCTGTGATGAGTTTCAAGCAAACCAGCTCTAAATAGGGTTATTTTGAGCCTCATACCATAATTGACAGGTTATGTTGGATTTTAAATTAATCACAAAACCTGTTCCTTTACTGGGTGTGACTCAAATAACCAGTTTATCTGTTACAGATAGAAGAGGGAGTTGGGAATGGTGTCTCTGTTCATGTTGCTAGGAGGCTGGGGTTGGGCTGGAGAGAGGAACCCTTGTAGAACATGGTGGGGTGGTGATATAAAGGAAATGTTAATTCCTAATAGAGCTGGTTGGAAAACAGTTCCATTTTGAAAAAAAAAAAGGGGTGATGAAATGGGAGGCTATCACAGATGCTCTACCCCCGAGCGTGCATATGCTTGATGTAGATTTTTTAGAAAAAGCAAAAAATGCCACGAAAGGGTTATCTCATATGTTTTTTTCTAAGTGCAATTTACAGTAATCCATGGAAGTTTGAAACTGAAATCTGGTTTCATATTACAAAATTTTGTCTTCTGTCGCACACAAATTGATTTGTTATTGTAGGGTTGCTCATGAATTTAGGGCACCTGCTCTTGATCTTTCCTGTTTCATAAGAAGATCATTGAAGTATTTGAGATTTTGAGGGGGAGATTTGAACTGATATATCTTGCTCAATCTTGCAAGATGCTGAGCATTGTGGTCCTAATCCAGCAAAGAATTTAAGGACGTGCTTAATTTTAACAATGTGATTAGCCTCATTGTTTTCCTTGGGATTAGTCATGTATTTAAAACTAAGAATGTGTTTAAGTGCTTTGCTGGATCAGGGCCAAAGTGTTCAGCACCTTGCAGGATCAAAGCCAGAAAGAATTGCATAGAGTTTGCAGGCAGATGGAGGAGAAGAAAAGACATTTCAGGCCTACTGATTTTGACAGTGGCCCTTTAAATTGTTGATTAAAAATATTTTTTGAGACTGATTAAATCAAGGTTTTAAAGGGCATGCTAATAATTCTCTATCTAGGGTTTCTCCATAATGCTCAACATCATAGAATGAAAGCATTGTGTCTAGATAACTTCATACTGCACAAATAAATAAGAAGGATATTGCATCATGAAATGTACTTTTTAAACAGGGATTTTAACTGAATTTTCTTGGTTTTGTGTTTCTAAAATTAAATAATTAACAGAGGATAATAAAATCTGCGTATCATTTGAGGGATTTATAATTTAACATGGGGAACTTGGAGTGGGGTTGTTTGGATTTTTTTGGGTTTTGGTTGGTTGGTTTGGTTTGGTTTTTGTGGGGAGTTTGGGCTAGGCAAGTCAAAATAAAATTGCTGAACTCTAGGTCTGATTTCCATTTGAATAATATTAAAAGACTGGGTTGACCTTTATATCTCATTCATGCTTCACGTTCCCAGTAGCAATGCAGGAACTTCAAAAGGTCCAGAAGTTTAGTTCGTGGTCTGATAAACATCAAGACTTTTGATTCTTAGCTGAACTTTATTGGAACATCTCAAGTCTGCAAAATGTGCCTGGAAATCTCAAGAGAATAAGCATGCTTGATAGATTTCTGGTACTTCTTGTCCCCAGTTGGGCTATAAATAGCACCACAACTCTTGGAGTGTTTCAGCAGCTCTTTTCCAGTTGCAGATGCAGATATGGATGAAAATGACAAATAATAGGAGATGTGGAGAAAAGTATCCAGACAGTTCTAAATTTCAAAAAAGGTTTCGTTTGGCTGAAGTTTGGGGTTTGCACACAAGAAGTCTGTGGCAGAGCTGGGACTAGAACATAGCTGTTCAGAGGCCTAGTCCTGGCTTGTCCTCTGCAATTCTTCCTCTGCTTTTCCACATTTCAAGTTAGCAACACAGGTGTCTGACAGCATTTGGGGCCAAACCATCCTCTCTCATGACAATGTACAGGAAGAGAAAAGCTAGAGGAAATTCAATAGAGTGCACAGCATTGAGAGCCAGAATTTTAAAGGTATTTCAGTGAGTGAAGATGCGATAAGTGCCAAGGGGGATTGTCACATTAGGAATTCAGTGGGAGTTAGAATTTTGAAAATCCAACTTGGTCCCCATCTGCATCTTTAGGCACCAAAATACCTTTAAAAATCTGGCCCAGGCTTCATAGTTCAAGGCACAGGAGTTGGACATAATCCTCTATTCAGATATATGTCCTGAGATCTGGGGGGAGGGGGGCAGCGAGTTGGTGGGAAGTTCCATAGATTTTTAAGGGATTTGTGCTGACAGCCTCCTCTCCATGCTAAACTCTGAGCGTCCCTTCCTCACCTTGGTGAGTCCATGCCTTTCTACTCCCCCTTCAAGGTATGCAGCAGGAATTAATGCTGGAACTGTCAGCATTCACTCCCTCTGTAATTTCCCATGGAAATTATGTTGATTTGCTGGCAGATAATAGTGTAGAAGGCTGTCTGCTAGATTCAAACTGCTACCATGCTGACACATCCTTTCAATCCACAATGCTCCAGATGGATGGTGTCTGTGTGGTGAGGCTTTTGTAAAAGGGGAAGGGTGGATTATGCTGGTTCAGCTCTCTACCTTCACCTGTATGTTTACACAGCAGATTTTCATGCCTTCACCTCACCACTGCAGTGCAGTGCCTTTTGCAGTTTACTGGAGTGCATATGTAATTTTAGATCTAAGAAAAGACTTTTTGCCCCAACATGCCAATGGAGTTCATACTCAGCAGGCATACAATAGTAATTTACATTTTGTATTTATTCTGTGCATAGATCCACTTCCTAAATGGTTTACTTGACATAATGGACTAACAGCCTCCAAAATTTCATTCGCAAAATAAAATGTGAGCCTGTTGTGTGTTATAAGAGCACCCAAAAAGTATCTGAAAACAGTGAAGCTTTCTGTTAGCTGCTAGGAAAGGTGAGACAAATATGGTTTGAATGTTCTTTTCTAGGCTGAAATTTTGTATTTTACATTTCAGATCATGACGCAAATTTTATGGGGAAGTAATGTATTTCTTAAAGGGGGGCATTTATAATAGGAATAGACCTAAAAGCCTATAATTTTAAAAGAGGATAGTGATTTGGGGAGCCTTCATTTTTGGATGACACCTGAGGGTGCCTGATTTTTAATGGATGGGTGCTCAGCACCTAGAATTGGAGTAACTTAAAATCACTAGTCACTTTTTAAAAATCAGGCCTTTTAGCTATGGTTGGGACCAAAGTCACCCCTATCTAATTCCTTCTAGAAAGCTTTTTCAAGTACTAATTGTTTACTCAGTATTAATTCAGATCATTGATCTCTTTGGTTTTACTGCCCATACTAGGCATATCAGTGACTCACATTCTTAAGAGATGAACCTGAGAACAGTGGTTATTGACAGTGCTGCAGTTTGCACAATAAAGTTTAACAGTTTACATCCACTGTACAGCTTTATCAATGTTTTCAATGTATCCCCTGCTCAGTTTATTGGTACTTATGCATACATTGATTTTTTTTTCTCTCTCTCTCTCTCTCTTTTCTGGTTCCCCAAGCATGCAAACGCAAAGAACAAGAACCAAATAAAGACAGGAACAATTCCCAGAAGAAATCTCGTCTGGTTTTCACCGATCTCCAGCGCAGAACACTTTTTGCCATCTTCAAAGAGAACAAACGTCCATCCAAAGAAATGCAGATCACCATCTCCCAGCAGCTGGGCTTGGAACTTACCACCGTCAGTAACTTCTTCATGAACGCTCGGAGGCGCAGCCTTGAGAAATGGCAGGATGATTTGAGTACAGGGGGATCCTCTTCAGCCTCCAGCACTTGTACCAAAGCATGATTGAAGAAAGGAATCTAAATTGGGCACAACTCAACCATAAAAAAGGGAAAAAAAAGAATGAAAGAAAAGAAAGAAAGTATGGATTCTGAGTGGGGCCCTTCACTGGTGATTTGAAAGCACAATTCTCTTGGAAAGTAATTCTAATCTAGCTGTAAACATAGGACACTTTTTAATGGCTATTTAGTCAATTTTAAAAGGCGCAAATCACAAATTAATCACTTTCTATATAGTATTACATTCAAGACAGACTAAGCATATCCAAAATATAAGTGGGTCATACATGACACAAATTTTTCCTGAGAGCCAGCGAAGACTTAAACTATGGATCAGCATTGAAGGCAATGGGGGTACTGAAGGATTGCCCAGTTGGTAGCTAAACAGAAGTACAAACATGTCTGACCTACTTTGTTTTCCAAATGCTTAGACTTGCTACACCATAATATACCAAAGCTCACACCCATAACATGACGACATGAGAACTGAGCACAAATTTTAAAAGACAGAAATTGAAAAATCCAAGAACCTGTTTTGTAATCTCAGGCATTGCTTTGTTTAGATGTTTTAGAAAAAAATGGATCCAATTTTATGTTTTGGGTTTATTTTTTAAACTTATCAGTGAACACTCACATGGTCTTGGATCACTAAAATTCAGTTCACTTGAGCTCAAAGTATCAAGCACAAAGACAGTAGATACAGAAATAGAATGGGTCTAAACTTGCTACATCTGTTTTTTCATGACACTCTTATCTACGAAGTTGTTAATGAAAAGTATGTGACCACATAAGCTTCAAGCACATTTTGCTGTTTGTCACAAATTCTGTGTTTGTAAATAATGCAGATGCACACTCAGGAGGTCAATTTAACTGCTACAGTGCATGGAGCAAACACAACACTTTGAGAGAGCTAGATTTCTTTAGGTCATTAATATATCCTTTTTAGTTATTAGCATCCAGTTTCTCCTTATCATTTCATTGTTACTGAAGTCTATTTAGGGTGGTTTTTTTAAAAAAATGGATGCATTCTGTATTAGAGTTCCTTTATATTTTCTTAGCAGAAAAGAAAGCATCCACTTAAGATGTCATTGACCATTTAGATGTGCTGTATATGACTTAAATATGACATCAAAATCTGTCACATCTTCATTATCAGTTCATTTAGCCTGAAGAGAACACAGTACACCAAAGATGCAATATATTGCAAGCCAAAGACATCTATAACTTGCCATTTATTTTCATCTTCACCATCATCATCATAGTATTGTGGTTATTTTAGAAATCAGAAAGCCTTGCAAACTCCAAAAAAAAGTATAATTCTATCATTTTAGTTTGTTGTACAATTGAGCAGAAAGTGGATGCTGACAAAATTAGCAAAGTCATGAGTGGAGTAGCAGAGCTAACAGGGACATACTAGCTGCAATTACTGTAGTCATCAAATAGCATAAACAATCCTTATCACTGAAATTGTTATGGTCACTTGATGTGCATATTTACCAGTGAATGGCCCCTTTTGAAACACCAATTGAGTGTTCAAAAGCAAGCCAAACGCTGTAATGATTCTTTAAAGACACTTGAGACTTTTTTATGTACTACTTAATCGAAACCAAAGAAACTTTTTCTGCACCTACTTCTTCTGCAACAAACTGTTCCATTTTAATAAAATAAAATAAAATAAAAAACCAAGGAAGCACGTCAGGAAACAAAACCAACACAACACACTGTGTTATGACAGACATCTGGGACATTTTAGGAAGCAGATTTCAAAGAAAGGGTTGACAAGAATGAAAACAAAGTAAAGCCAATGTGAGTGCTGCTTCATCTGACAACTTAGTAATCTTAAAGTTGAAGATTGTCTTTAATTTGTGCCTATGCAGTTTTTTCAAAAGAACAAGGAACAGAGCAACCGAAACCTCAACAGCTACAATACCAAAGATGAGGATTTCTCACAACTTTTGTTTCAGTCCATTATCTCCTCTTGCACGGCTAAAATGCTTATAGCACCATTGATCTGTGTAAAGGTAATCAATTCTGTTTCTTTGAGCAACAAAAAGGGTGGTTTTAATTTTTTTTTCTGTTTCTCCCCCCACATGGAATCTTTCAAGGATTCCATGGACTCCAAGTATAAGGTGTTGGGATACTAAACTAATCTGTCTTCTCGGTCCATAAGAGTATGTGGGAAAATGTGTCAGTTGAATATTATTTGTTTTTAACTGGTAGAATTGTTCTCTTGTATGTTCAGAGCTTTAAATAACCATCCCATATGGAAAAAAAACACTTAACTGACCAGATCCTCTTCCCCTTTCCCTTAAATGAATCTCACAAGATAGGTAATGAAATGCTTTATTGTAAATACCGCATATCACTAGAGATAAGCCTGAGTCACAAAGATCGGATCTAGAATTCAAATTGGATCAGAGCTTCCAATAGTTCAGGTGGTTTACGTTCATTGTTATGGTTTGAACCAGTATACTTCCAAATAATGAAATTTGTATCCAGGACCAAATGGGAATTTCCTCAAAATTTGGGAGGGGCAGGGAAAGGGAATGTGAGAAGTTTACAACCAGTGTCTCAATTCAACTCCATCTCTAAACATGACTTAGGGCTTCTTTTCACATAATACTGCATATAAAAGTAATATAATCTGTTTCTACATTTTACATTTTTTTTAAAGAAAAGAAAGAAAAACAGAAAATGTTTCTGTACTGGAAGGATAGTTAAGGACCTTTCCTTAGAAATAAATTCAAGATGGCTACCCGGGAATCAGCATCAGCAACTAAACTGATAAATGTTAGCTTGGAAGGGAATTATTCTTTCCACATAACTCTTTCCCAGAGAGGCTTGGTCATACAGGAGTCTCCAAAGAACAAGTGAAGCCTCATTATCAGAGATGGAAATGAGTTGCAAAAGGCAAATCTGGACTCACACTTTTCCAGAGACTCAAGGTGTTGGGGGTTTAAGGTTTTGATTTGGCCCATAATGGAAAGAGGGTCCAGCTTATGAAGCTTTGATCCAAATCTAAACTTCACCTTCAAAGTTTGGCATGAAGCTAGTGTTCAGATCAGGGTTGATTTGAGAATGCCTGTCGCCACACATCTTGAGTATGATCATTAACCATACTAGCAACTTTCCATTATAATACTGTTGTTCATCATTTTCTAGCAGTATTATACAAAGCTGCTTTTCTTATTGTTTTTCTCATATCTCATTCCATAATGTTATATACCCTTCGCTGTTCTATAAAGGAGATGGACAGAGTACTTTAGTTAAAGCACAGAATATAATTTTTAACCTCTTTTATATTATAGTACTGTCAATTTTCCTTATGATTGCAATGAATTGATGTGTATGTCTGACAAAAAATAATATCCCATCATTTAAGGAATAGCCATCATTTAAGGAATGTGGTCAAAATGAGCTGTCCATGCCAAAGTAAGTTTTCCATGCAGATGGCTTTCTAACATTAGGCACATCCACCTGCTGATAGGTTCTGTCTTTTATTTAACCTCTCCTTTATAATCAAGGGGAAGCTGCCATGTTTCCCTTATGAAATTTTCATGCTGGAAAATTAGAGTGATTTGTGAACTTTTAACTAGTAAAAGGAGAAAAATGAGTAAATTCTGACAACTTCAAAGACCATTTTACATGATCTGCACTGAAGCTCAATGAATTTTCTAGAAATACCTGCCACATCTCTTTCTCGTTGTTTGAGGCCAGATTCTAGTACCCGACTTTTGCTGAGTAGTATTGCATACTGTGAGCAGCCTTATGAATTTCAGTGGGACACCTTGTGGCATATGTTGCTACACAACATAGAATCAGAATCAGGTCCTTGATTGTTTCAGACCAAAATAGCATAATTTAATGTCTAAAATCTAAACACCTTTTAGACTTTATTTGTCTCATCTCACCAATAAAAAATACAGCAGATGCCCAAATATCTCTGGAAAGAGCATGGCCAGGAAATTCGTGTCTAAGCTTCAGATCTCATGGGGTGTGCAAAAGCTGATAACCACGTAATGAAAAAAGGCTATTTTTATTCAAGGATGAGTGTAAGTCTGTTTTATTTGACTCTAGGCCAGCAGCTGCAGCCAGAGCAGTCCAGGTTAAATACTGACTTATTAACAAACAAAAATTATCCTTAAGATAAAATATGCTATTTTTGATCCCCGCAAATGTTTGAATGTGCTTGATAGCCAGTGTAATGGCTCAAATTCCAATCTTTAAATTTAAACTGCTGGAAAACAATCACACATTGGAAACAATATATTGATTGAACTGTGGCAGCTTTCTGATTTTACTGTTATGGTTAGGGTTCCAACCCTGCAGCCTTTGCTCAGGCAAAATTGCAGTGTAAGATTTCGCCTGAGAGAGGATTGTATTTTGACGCCATGGTCATGTCGATGTTCCTGTGATATGCCTATTTGTCAAAAATGATTTTGATATGAACATATGAAAATACTGCTGCATTTTTGACTCCCATATATTCTGTCAACCCATACTAAGTCTTCCATTTCATTGTCAACTGTAGCAGGCTTTTTATGTAGCATATAACACAGAAAATGAGTGTTAACAGTTTAAACTGAGTGTAGATATATATGTGGGTATGCGTACACACATGTATGATATACAGTATAGTCTGTTTATACTAAAAAAAATCCAAAATGTGCATGTTACTTTTATATGCCATCTGTTTATAACTCTCTATAGCTATATGTCTATAACTTGTATCTTTTTTGTTTATTTGTTCGGATGCAAAAAACACTAACATAAAAATAGTATCCCAGCATCCTTTTTACTGTATACTTGGAGTCACTATCATGGGCACATCCAAGATGAATTCAACTTTCAAGAACCCTTGGATATTGTTTAATCATCTCTGAAGGAACAAAGAATGTGCTTGATTACTTCGGTTGAATAGCTTTATTCTGGATCTCTCTTAACTAAAGCTAAATCCAAAGACCTGAGAAGGACTAAACCAGCAAAGCAAAGCTCAAACTTACTTAAGGGAATAGGAATCTCCTCTTCCAAAAGGAGAGATAGTAATGACATAGGTTTGGAAAGGTTGTGCTAGCTATGGGGGAAAAATCTGATGTTTTTCTTGCTTGTCACAACACCTGAGTATTTTTAAAAGTGGGAAAACTTTATAAATTATACTGGGCCTAATTTATATTTATTAAGGGTAACTTTTATTGTTTAAATTTTTTTAAAAATGGTAATCTTTGAATGATTTTTTTTCCTGACTCCTTTGGGCTGTGACCCGATATATTAACTATCAATGGTGTAATTTATTTAAATTAGTCTCAGACCAATCCTGAAGTCTTTATTCAGGCTAAATCCCCATATAGTTTCATTTTATTTTAATTTTCAGTGGGAGTTTTGCCTGCTTGCAAACTGCAGGAACAGGCTCAAGTGATAATCTTTTGTAACTATTTAATTTAATCATTCCTGATTACTTTGTCATTTGAGTTAATTTTACGTATTTATCAGTTCTAGAACTGTAGCTCATCATAGATGCAATTCTTATATTAGTATATACATTTTAAAGTTAGTATTGCTTCATAAAGCAGCCAGGTTCTGTTACAGATAGGGAAAATAACAGGTTAAAAAGGGATTTTTAAGTTTTATTTCTTCTTTTAATCCATTTAAATTGTTTAAATATCAATAATTAAATTATTTAAATTAATCTCCATCCCCATCTCATTAGAAAGTGGGACATACCTTTAATTATTATGACACATGAAGCCTTCCCAATGTACCTTATTTATTTAACTTATTCAGCATCTGCAGAAGATGCCCTTGTATAGTTTTATATTTTTTATTTAAAACAACTTAAGGCACTACAGTTTATTTGCTGTCAGAACAACAGAGCGAATTTTGTGGACAAGCAATGAATATTCAACCTATAACTGTGCATTTAGAAAAAAAGACACTGAGATACTTTGCCTGAACTTTGCGGCTTCTAAAAACTTAAGCTGGGGAAAAAAATAGAACGACAAGCAAAAACAGAGAAACCCTTAAACTAGCTGCTTCCAAGAATGAACTCTGCGTGTGTGGGGGGGAAAAAAGAGGAAAAACAAAGAAAAAAATAAAGAAAAAAACCTTTCTATTTCTAGTGAGAACCAAAGAGGCTACCTCACTGACTTTTTCCATTTGTAATTTTAATCGTGTTGATGATACCAAAGATACCAAAGATTTCTTTCTCTGTGCGGTCTGCATTTTGCTCGTGCTCTTTGATAGTTTTCACCTTTCTCTCTTACATACAGTAATATATCACTGCAACTCAGCTATCCCAAAGAAACTCCTGTAATGGGGGGCTGCTAATTCTTATGAGGGCATTTTCTGTGCTTATCTTATTCCTTCCTGATAGCTAAAAATGTCCAAGGCCAAGTCAGGCAAGTTCAGAGCCTGGTAGAACCACTTTACTTCTTCACCTGCCAAATTCAGTCAGTTGGAGCAACTGTGTTGACTCTTGGTTGATATCTGATTTTTGTTCTTTGACTGTTACCTTGGTAAAATAGATCTATATACTGTTATCTTGCCAAATACAGAACTCCATCTGAAATATTTGGGGGTTTTGCATTTGAATCAATGGCAGAAATTGGACCAGTGTCTCTATCTCTGTTTAACAACATTATGGGTCTGATCCTGTAGTCCTTATTCAAGCGAAACTCCCATTGATAGTATCAGGAATCATCAGAGCAAAGCCACACAATTAGGAAGGTACTTCTCTCTGCTCATTGCATGATTTAGTAGATACTCCACACACAGGGTTTCCATTGACTTCAGTGGGAATGCTATACGTGGGGCTCACTCCTGCAAATTCACACAAATATCTCTAATTCACATAAAGCCAGATTCTGCTGAAGTACAGCACTATTTTCAGTGGATGGTGGAGAGGTCAGGAAGTAATTGCTGCTCTATGCAAAGCGTTGCACACGTGACTGTGTGCATTATGGGATTTTTATTTTTTTGTACTTCCTCTAAAACACCAGACATTGGGTGCTGCAAGAAGCAAAATAGCAGATTAATTAGGGTGTGTTTCCACTGCAATTGGGAGGTGTGATTACGTGTAGACATAACTGAGCTGGCGTTGCTCAAGCTAGCTTGCGTAACAAAGCAATAGCAACGAAGCCAGTGCAGCCCAGCCAACTTTCATGGGATAGAGCCATCCGCCCAGGGACCCGGATATATAATTGAGCAGAGCTGTCCAGGGTGCCACAGAGTCGCTGCTTTTGTTATGTCTACCTGTAATGTAATCACACTTCCTGATTGCAATGAAGACATATGTCAGTGAATCAAAGGTCAAACCTAGTACAGTAAACCCTCTGGATCAGTCTTATCTTAAGAGCACCAGTGTAAATCTGGATATCTCCCAGGAAGTCATGGAATTACTGCGACTTTACACCAGTGAAACTGAGATCAGAAACAAGCCCTGAGTTTCTAACCAACGTATGAGATATAAGAGAAAAAAAGACTGCTTTCTCGGGTTTTTTTTCTTTTTTACAATTACATTTTTTTCACATTCTCAGCTGTTGAGTTAATTATTTTTTGTCAAGTTAGCAGAGAAATTAAGACACATTATGCTCCATTAGTAAGATGCTCCTAAGTGATTACTTAAAAGTTGATTCCCTCTTTTTGTCTTCAGGGAATAAATAGTGCCCATTTGTGCTTGTTTCTTTTATTATATGATTGAATGACTATTAAAATCCACTCATCAGCATAGTTTGCTTTTTGTATACAGTGTTTAACACTTCACAGGTTTATATCAAATAGATTTAGACATAGATGGCCCAATTCTGTCTTCATTTGGCCCCAGCACAATCCCATCAACTTCAATGGGAGTTTTGCCTGAGTAAAGAGAGCAAGATTGTGCCAACCTACGCAGAAGATTTGTAGAGAAGTAAATCCAAACACTGAGTTCAGTTACACAAAAGTAACTAAGTTAGCTATCAGAGTGGTAGCCGTGTTAGTCTGTATTTGCAAAAAGAACAAGGAGTCCTTGTGGCACCTTAGAGAGTAAGATGCCACAAGGACTCCGTGTTCTTTTTGAGCTAACTATCTGGCCCATAGAATCTATGGGCTTGCTCCTGCTCCCAGTGACATAGAAAACTCCTCGACAGAACTGGAGAATCTAGCGCTACAAAGATACAAAGGCTCTGGATCTGTAAAAAGGAGTGTACTCATGCATAATCTCATTGGTTTCAGTGGGACTCCACTCAGGCAGATAGGTCTGCTAGGATCAGGGACATAAAACAGTGTAATAGTCTAATGCACTTGCATATATTATAGTGATATTTGAGCTGTACAATAAGGTGTTTGTATCAGCAGTGGATTGTTGATTCAAATTATTTTAATCATCAGCTCAACCCAAAAGCTTCATTTTCATATTAAACTTGCTTCTTCTCTTTTTTCTTTGAAAAAAAGTCTTTTCTTTCTTGGAAAAGACAGTGGCTTGATACGTGTGCTTTTGATATCTGTTTCTATCTATCATCTACCATCTAATCTAATCTAATCTATTTATCCACCTTCAGCATGGAGCTATAATAATTCTCAGGATGCCTTCTAGGTATGGAGGAGATGATATATTCCTTGTGTTAAGTGAAACCTTCCATACTATACCATCCTCTTTCACCTCCCAGGGTACAGCTAAGAACATTGACAGTGTGAACACAGAAAATAGTCAGAATTGGCAGGATCCCCTACAGCAATTGCATTCCTTACCAGACTCATGCTTCACTTGCAAAGTGTGACATTACCACGGGACGAGTGCCTTCCTTGAACCAAAGCAACGATTTTGCCAGTCTAGACCTCTCTGTGCTTTTTTTAATTCTTCCTGTGAATACCTCAGCTTCAACTGGGCCGCCATACTGTACCTGGTGGGCTTATTGTACTGTGGTGCTTTGCAATGCAACCCCACAAAGAACAATATTTGTAATAATACCAAAGGTTCTTCTTCTGCTGCTTCTTCTTCTTCTTCCTCCTCCTCCTCTTCTTCTATTTCTTCACGGTTCCAAAGCTTTAATATAAAACTGGGCATGTTGGCAACGCAGACCACGCAATTCCTTACCGAATTTTCTCAGATATACCTCATAGATAATAGTGTTTAGAGTAATGTTATTATAGTGTATGTAATAAATTATTCACTGTTTCTTTTTGGTAACTGTGATTTAAAGAAGAAAAGCTTTATACGTTTTAGGTTGTGCTTTTGTAATAGACAAAAAAAGGTGCGCTAAAATAATGTACGTCCGTCTTTTTTCCCTTTGGATTTTTATTTATTCTGGATTGGGGAAAGTTGCAGAATGAGCCCAAAGTTTACAGTTTCATATTTTGCTGAAGAAACAATCTGTGTTAATTTGCTCTGTTGAAAAAAAATATGATTATTTTCTACATTTGTGCTACTTGGTCTGAACAACTAATTGTTCTGTGTTACAGTATAGTATTATAATTAGCAATTCCAATCAGTGCTATAATTTGTATGCATGAGGCAAAAAAAAAGTTTAGCAGTGTGATGCATTGTGGTTCTTAATGGCAACTTTTTTTTTTTTTGTTCAGAAATAGACCTTAACCTTTTTTTTAATGGAATTTATGCATGGGAGCCTGTTATCTGTTAGCAGTTGTGGAACAATTGTGTATACATTTAAACTGTGAAAACATGCACAGTTCTGCCTCATGCAGTTGAATTACTAGTTTATATGAAAAGGTACATCGCTATTAAACTCTATCCTGATCAGTCCATGTTTAAAAAAACAATAAAATCAAATTGGATTCCAGTTATAAAACAGGAAATTTTATTCAAAGTTTGACCAATTGGCAGTTCCTTATGGCCAGTAAATTTAATTTATGAGTGGATCATTTCCAAATATGTCTTATTCAAAATTGAGTCAGCTGTGCATTTTTTTCCAAAAATAAAAGGAGTTATTTTGGCTTTATGGTGGAAACCTTAGACATAACATGTAATACCCTTGAATATAAATGTAGATATTATGGAGCTTCATAAAAATTCCAGACCTCTTCCACTGATCTTGCTGGGAATAACCATTCTGACTCTTTTTGTGCTTGGTTTCTTCTTGTATTTTGTAATAAGGTCAGCACTCAGCATAAACCAAAAACTTCAGTATTAGCAGACCTAATGTAGAACAACAATTCAGACTGCCTCGGTGATTCGGTCTAAAAACCAGTTAGAATCCCCTCCCATCTGTCTTGCCTATGCAACTGTATTTCACGTCTCTCTCTCTAATCTGAAGTGCATACATTGGCTTGATTGGAATCTTACTGAAAGAATACTGAAGCTCTTTTTTTGTTCAGTTCCCTGTAGGACACACCCAACCCTTACTTCCCTCAGTTTAGGGTTAGTATCTAATAAAATATTTTGTACCCAATTTAAAATTATCTCTATGTCCTAAACTAATCTACCCTTCAAGAACCCACAAAAAACTAATTTTATAGTAGCACTATTTGGTATTGGCAAATTTCGAGTTTTTATATTTGGGTTCACTCACCCACTTGCAAACTTTTACATAAACCTAACTCATTGACCATGCTAAGCATAAAGCCAAATCACCTACTAAATACACTTTACTTCACTAGGAGAGTGCCATTTAGGAAACAGGAGGTGTAAAAGCCGCAGTCTGCTATACACACCATCTAAATTTAACATCAGTACAGTGTTTATATTGTCTGGCATTACGAATATATTGGAGATGTGCTTTCATTAGTGCAAAGAAACATATTTTTATTTGACCTTATGAAGTAGATTGTGATAATGGAAGCTTTGTAATATAGTCAGTTTATTTTTTCCCCTTATTTATCTGCCAAAGATGGTAATGGATACGAGAATTTTAAATAGGTTTTTTGTAAGACAGTTAATGATTGTAATAGTGTTTAATCTTCCAGAAAGCTTTATATGTTCTTCCGCAATAAACAGAATCAATATTTGTTTCAGTAAATTCGACTCATGCTAACAGATCCACAAACTATTCCTGCTTAATGCAGTTATTAGAATATCTATACATTAAGTTCAAATTAAATTTTTCAGTCCAAAGGAAACAAGGGGTATGTGAGACAATGACAATGTCCATTACTGTTTATAACAAACAGTAGGTGGTCCAGCTTACTAAGATTTTGCCAAGGTACTTGTATTATGAAATTTAAGGTATATTTTATTATGCCATTTTATGTCATTTTTTTAACTTTGTGGAGGTGATATGTTGAATTGAGTGTAAGCTGAGTTTTCCAGACAAATAAAGTAGCTACAGAGTGAATGTTATTTTATTATTAAAGGTTTTTAACTCAATGATTTGTGCCAATAGACGTCCTTTATCTTAATAACAAATACTGTATAATTTTCAATTTTTTATTTATAGCTATTGATGTAAAAACCACACACATATGATTTGCCAAAGTTCAATAAAGGAGGAAAACCCGACATTTTTGCTTCCTTGTGCAATGAATAGGTCCTTTATTTTCAGGTGCCTTTTATTAGAAATCCACCCAGAGTCTGCTCCAGCACCATTAAAGTCAATGGGAGCTTTGCTATTGATCTCAATGAGCACAGGATCAGACCCTGAAATACCACATTTTGTAGCAGACTGTAAAGCAGAGCTGGACACATTTGGAATACTGCAGAGCCTGATCCTGAGAAATGCTACATTTCATGCAGGATCAGGCCCCATGTGAGCAGATGTAAAATTGTCCTAGATGTTAACCTAATACCAGAGGTGAATTATAAAGGCATGGGGAAGATCAGGGTAAAAAGGAAAAAAAATCTTAATTATGCTGCAGACTCTCTCTAATGGACCTCTTTCCAAACCTCTTTTCCAAGGCCCCAATCCTGCAATGACTTACATGTGTCCTTAACTGTATGAACTGGTTGTTGATCAACTGATCTCACTGGGACTAATCAAGAGTCCTTAAAATTAAGCATGTGCACAAGTTGTTGCGGTTCTCAGGACCTACTATTAAGCTTGAGAATGAGACAGATTGGCTTGCTGTAAGTTTTATGCATTCTTGTTGCCAGTGCAACAGGTCTTGGCCTTTCAATAATCCATTAAATGGCAGAGGAAAGGACAATAGGCAGTTAATGACATTATTGACACAGCTGCTGTGGGAGATGAGCAGGACACACACCTTAATTTTAACTCTCCTGTAGACGTTCCTCACAGTAGTGGCAGGATGCAGACCCCTCCATCTTTTTCTATACCTTAGCATCTCTACTGTTGCATATGATTCACACACAAAGGCCCAAATACCTCCCTCTTGTAGTAACTGGAATCCAATCCAGGGATGAATTTTATCCCAAGGTTATTTTTGTAGGGCTTTTGCCATTGCTCAGGACAAATCACTACACAGATGTCAGCCAAGGTAGAAGTCATACTAGTCCCTTTATTTTTTTTCAACAGTCTCTTTGGTCTTCTGAAACTGACAGTCAACCCTAATTCCCTGGGGTACCTCAGTTAGTGTTAATTTGCTCTCTAGGCCAACAATGACAAAGGATGTACTTCAGTGACAGGCATAAAAAGCAAATCACCATGTCACCGTATTTGGAAGTTGAACTGTATTATATGATTCACTTTACGACAAGAAACTGAAGTAAACTACATACAGCCTAATGCCCTGAGTAGCCGTTACTATGTGAATCCACCACTATAGCAGCAAGAAGCAGCAGAGGTGCTGCTCTAGCTGAGGTTCCCATGTCCTGTTCCCATAAAGTGACTTGCCCTTGTTAATGTTGTGCAAGTCTCTGATCATGGATCTTTATCCCAGAGTCAGAAGAATCATGTATCATTATTCTTCATCTTCCTGCATGGATCCTGGTATATTCTAAAAGAAAATAAATAATTTAAGGATTGGTATTGGGAAGGTACAACAAATTCAGTTAGCCTTCATTTTACTATAGCTATGGGAACATCTTTTATTCTTCTTGAGCGGCCTCATTCAGAGTCAACCAGCTGCAAAATAAGTGAACAAAGAAATGCATATAAAGGTGAAGTTTTCCTTTGTTTATCTCTCTGAGTAAAAAAAAGCACTTAACAATAGCTCTTTGCTTCCTTGGTCTCTGGGAGAAATTGGAAGATACTCCTCAGCCATCATTTTCCATTGCTTTTTCGCTGAAGTAAGTTGACCTGTTGTTGACCACAGTTGCTAGTAACCAGTCCTGCTGAACCTGTGCCCAACAGTTCTACCATTAGCACAGATGCAACAAAATGATGGTACCAAGCTTCAAGAAAACTTCCTGCAATAGTGCTGAAAGTAGTTTTATCCAATCCAAACTAGCAGTTACACTGGTTACAGAACAGGTCAATTGTAGTGTGGTTGTTAACAACCATTGTCAGCAAAAGGGCAGTTTGGGCTTTAGTGTCTAGAACATTTTGCAGGGGAATAAAGTATTTTAACTCTGCACTTTGGTGCTAATTCTTTTCATATTTCTCTCTTGAACTCCTTGAATCAGATGCTGCTCTCATTTAATTTAATTGGGAGTCAATAGTCTGGTCCAAAGCAGAATATGGCCTTTTGTGTTTGAGTTTAAAGGATGTTATTTTAAGAGTCTCCTCTCTCTTTTCCTCGTTTGGTCTCTTGAATGCTTTGAAGCTGATGGGGAGAGCAGAAGAATCAAATTCTCTTTCATGTCCACAAATCTGCTGCCCCTTAGGTGCCATAGTTCAGGGTAAGTCTACCTTTAAAACGCTGCAGTGGCATAGCAGCACCAGCACTTCAGTGAAGATGCTACTTCTCTGACAGAGGCAGCAGCTATGTCTTCCTGTTGACATGGCACTGTCTACATTGGCGGTTAAGGAGGAATAACTGTGTTGCTCCAAGAGTGTGGATTTTTCCCACCCCTGAGCGATGTAGTTTTACTGATGTCAGTTTATAGGGCAGACCTGGCCCCAGAGCAGTTTTCCAGATGTTCCATCTGTGCTTGCCTTCAATGCTCCACATTTTCCTGGCACAGCTGTCCCCTAAACTTGCCTTCTACATGTAATGAAATAAAACAATCCATTTAAAAACAAAGCCAATACCATAGTCAACTTGTTTCAACATTTCCTTTGGCAGCTCAGCTGGTGTCCAGGCTTTGCAAACCAGCTCCACTGGGCTGAAGTAGCAGTTTGTAACATCTCTTGTCAATGGAAGACAAGACTTCAGTGCAAACCCACTGTCCACATGCAGCTGTTGACTAAACGTCATTCTGCTCTGTGAGCCACACAGCAGAATGGGCCTGAAATGAGAAAGGGAAGCAAGAGGGACGCTGCAGCTCTGCTTTAAAGCTCTGCATTAATTTCTTGTTTTAAGAATGAAAACAAAATGGCCATTTATGCATCAGAAACTGAAAAAAAAAATCAAAACAGCCATCAAATGGGCCTAATTCATAACCCATTTAAAGCAACAGTACATGTCAATGAAAACACAGCCAAGTTCTATACCGCATAGACCCACACTCTGTAGACCTATTCAACTTAAGTGGAGACTCTAGGCCAATCTATCTTTTTACGCACTTTTTAAAATGATAGCACCTAAATTTCCTAACACTCAGTCTTCCTTGAAAAAACACAAATCAAACATGTTACTTTTCAGGCCAGCGTCTGCAGTCCTGACAAACTGCCATGGGTCATGGTTTCTGTGTGGTTTGGAGTGGTGATAACATGGCTACATGAAAACTGCAGGAGACAGCTCCATAAAAAGGCGTTAGGCACCTCGCAACACAGTACTGAAACTGGCATGACCATCAGTGGGAGCTAACATACACATGCGTATGGAAAGGAGTATTCCTCCCAAAGGTTAATAAGTGCTATTATTTAGCTGGCACACATGCAACTGTAAGAACAATGCATTTTCTCACATACATCTTTTCCTTCCGTGTAGGGATACGATTCTTTCTGAGCTTTGTTGCAATAGGAATTCCATATTCTGCATCTGTAAGTCATCAAATGAAAAAAAAAAAGGGATTTTGCAAAAAGCTGTTACTGGTGTTATATGTTTCAACTGCTGCATTGACTAAAGCTTGAACATTGTGGTAGTTGTTGACATATTGGGGCACTTTAAACCCTTTGCTAAATTCCCAGTCCTTTTGATAATTCGGTTGAGTTTTGAGAAGCTATTTTCTATTTGCTGTGTTTTCATCATGATGCCATTATTCTCCCATCCTGGTGTTTTTGTCTACAACATTGCTTACACTGGATTCTTTATATTTTTATTCCTATCATTAAATGGTAGTGCTGTAAATTCTGCAATTAATGTCAAATAAACGGCTTTAATTCACCTAAAATGGTTCACAATGCCTTCTTTTCCTTATTCTGAGGTAAATTTAGCCAACACTTTCTCAGAGGACATTTAAGTCATATTTGTGCTACCTAGCCCATAAATAATATGCCAAGGTTCAATGTCTTTGGCTAGGAAACAAGACACGTAGATCTCCCACATGGTTGTAGTTCTTAGTGAAACCAATGTTTGTGGCATGCTTCATATGGAAGAAATAATCTAAATGCGTACAGCCAAAAGAGTACATAGCCAAATAACAAGTATTGAGCAGCCCTGTTAATGCCAGCAATGAAGAACACCATGTAAAGTGTGTCTGCTCCTGGTTCCATCAAGTGGAGGTAAGGTCTGTGGATGTGTGGTTTTGTTATACCAATAAAAGCAAGCAGGATCTTATGAAGGGGATAAGGCAAAAAGCCACATTTATTGTAAAGATAATAATAAAGAATAAAGAAAAGATAGAAGCAAACAACATTGTTTAACTACTTATTTCTATTACTACTTAACCCGTATACGTGTGTGTGTATATATATATATATATTTAATTATTTATTCATTTATTTAGGTTTTGGGTAATTGTTATAGTTACCAGCCTGGAAGTTGCTTGTAACAGAATACTGGCCAGGTATTCTATACACAGGTGATGGTAGTGGGAAGCGAAGTCCTGATTAAATGCGCATCTGAAGCTCCTGGTAGGCTGGCAGCAAAACCTTGAACTTTGACTTCATAGTTTTTTGGTTTAGTCTTTACAGAAATTTTTTCCTATGCCAGTCTATGGAAATTGCTGCGTCATGCTAATGTCTTTAGGGTAGCTGCCAGGTGCTCGTCAGTAACCTTATAGGGTGAACCTTCAGTTTTCAGGGTTTTTTACTTAACACCTTTTGGTTGCACTGGCACCTAACGCCTTCTTCAGCCCTTTGATGCTGCATTCTTAGGCTAAAACCTCTCAAACCATTTATTTATTGTTTAAGCACTTTCTTTCTTACATACATTTCCTAATTAATGTTTTACATATAGTATTTTGTATAATAATAATTTTACACATACAAAAGTTGTAGTTACAAAAAGTTATAGAAGTTTCTGGGTGGCATTTTTTAAAACATTTTCCCTCTAAGTGCTAAGTTGGTTACTGTTATAGTTACAGTGTTTTACTTTGCAATTAGGGCTAATTGGTTTACAATGCTTTAAAAAAAACTGGCATTAATTGTGTAACAATGCCCTTAATTAATTACAGGGCTTGGCTCCCAAAGCAAAGTTAGTGGCTTAACAATGCATCATTACAATAAAGTTAGTGGCTTGATAATGCATCGTTACAATGTATCCCTGCAATGTCAATTTCAAGTAGCTACTTGCAAAAGTTTAAGCCTGCCCTAAAACAAACAAAGAAAAAAGCTGTTTCTGGCTACATAGTATTATATTTTTAACAATTTCAAGTTACATAACCTAATATTAACAAATTATGTTTTAAAGGGGCAATAACAATAAATCTAAACATTTAACAATTTTAACAAATAATAATAATAATAAATCTAAACACTTATTAAGCTACTTCTACTTAACAAACTTATACTATGTAGACTTTCAGTTGTGAAAAACAAATTATAAAGTCACTTTCACTTGAGAAATCATTTTTAATACTTTAATATGTCATCCCTACAGTTTGCATGCATAGAAAACCTTTTAAATAGCTCTGACCTGATATTCTGAGGAAGCTATAGTGAAAATGGTGTATGTTGAGTTTAGAAAGGCTTTTGACACAATCCCATAGGACATTTTTATAAGCAAGCTAAGGAAAAGTGGTCTCGATGCATTTCCTATAAGGTGAATGCACAATTGGTTGAAAGACCATGCTCAAAGAATAGTTACGATTGGTTCACTGTCAAACTGGAGTTTCACAGGGGGTCAGCCTTCAGTCTGGTACTGGTCAATATTTTCATGAATGCTTTGGATAATGGAATGAAGAGTGTGTTTATAAAATTTGTGGATGACAACAAGGTGGGATGGGTTACAAGCACTTTGGAGGACAGAATTAGAATTTAAAATTACTTTAACAGATCAGAGAATTGGACAGAAATCCACAGGAAATTCAAGAAAGTCAAGTGCAAAGTCCTACACTTAGGAAGGAAAAAATCAACTGCACAACTACAAAATGGGGAATGACTGGGTAGATTGAAATACTGCTGAAAAGGATCACAAACTGAGTATGAGTCAACAGTGTGATTCATTTGAAAAAAGGCCAATATTATTCTGGGGTATATTTAACAGAGGTGCTGCAGGTAAGTCATGGAAGATATTTTGTCCCACTGTACTAAGTACTGGTGAGGCCTTAGCTAGAGAATTGTGTCTGGTTTTGGGCACAAGGCCATCCCTGCTGGGGTGTGGAGCCCAGGACATAGGCGCTGAGTTTCTCTCTGCCAGGAGGTGCTTCCCCTGGCTCTGCCCAGGCCTTGTCCCACTCCATCCCTTCCCCCCACCCCGACTCTATCCCTGCCCCGCCTCTTCCTCACACAGTTCCGCCCCCTCCCCAAAGTGCGCTGCACTCTAGCTTCTCTCTTCTCCTCCCTGATGCCTCCTGATGCTGCAAAACAGCTGATCGGCAGTAGGCACTGAGAAAGAGGGGGAGTTTGGTAGTGGAATCCTCCTCGCCCTCCCTACCTGCCTCTTCACAAAGCATGGGGGCCTCCAAAGCCTGGGGCCTTGGGCTGTCACCCCAATTTCCTGTACCCTAGGGATGGCTCTGTCTGGGCACCACACTTTAGGAAAGAGATGAATACATTAGAGGTGAGCAACAAAAATAATAAAAGGTTTATAAAACCTGACCTATGAATAAAGATTTAAAAGCTGGGCGTAGTTAGTCTTGCGAAAAGGAGACGGGTGGGTGGGGGACCTGATAACAATCTTCAAATATGTTAAGGGCTCTTATAAAGAGTGATTAATTGGTCTCCATGTTCATTGAAGGTAGGACAAGAAGAAATGGGTTTATAAAGAGATTTAGGTTGAGTGATAGGAAAAATCTAACTAACTATCATGGTAGGTAAAGCTCTGGAACAGGTTTCCAAGGGAGGCTCTGGAATTCCCATCATTGGCGGTTCTTTTGAGAACCCATTTGACAAATGCCTGTCAGGAATGATCTAGATTTACTTGGTCCTGTCTCAGCACAGCGGCGTGGATTTGATGGCCTGTCAAGACACCCTTCCAGCCCCACATTTCTGCGGTTCTATGAAAATGCATTTGTATGTCAATTAAACGATGGGTCAATATTCTAACCATAGGGAATTTTGTTTGTGTGTGCGTGTGTGCATGCATATAGGGGAGTGGAGACTGTTTGTTTTTTAACAGCTTGCAGAACCAACAGTTGACATAAACAACAAGGAAATTTGATGGTTTTAAGTTTAAAAGGAAAAATGTCATGAAATACTCTGCCAGGATGAGCTAAGACTACTCATCTTCTTGTGCAGTGTTTGAAACATGCACATATTTCTGGAATAGAACAGGTAAACACAGCCGTTGTCAAAATTCTCTCCATCACCTGAGTCATTTCCTTATAGTAGGATCTAATGGCATTCGTGATTGCAAGAGATTAGTACAGGCTTCAAAATTCAGGGTATGCAGGTTTTGGTTCATCCATTATAAAGATACAGTCACTCAAATATTATGGTGAGGGGCAACATAAGATAAAGATAAACTAAGATATTCCCTTCTGGGTTTGGATTCTGAAACCATCCCCACTACAACTTATATGAGTTTTGATTCTGGTCCATGCCTAGTGACAAGGTGTTAGCAAAGTCCTACAACTGAAGAACCTCTATCAGTAAAATGTATCGTATAGGAGAGAAAAGTGGGTTCCCACTGCAATAATAATCAAAACAACTGGAAGGAGAGCTGACAACTAGTGAGAGTAAAAAGTGCTTGGCCAGCAAAAAATAGAATAAAATAGATTACACTGAGACAAATGCAGTCTATGGTGGGTCATTTCCATTTCTCTTGCACGTTCAGTCCCCTGGGAAAGCATTTTGCAGGCACTTAATGGCCACATCTGGAATAAGGTGGCTGCACCATTTCATTAAGTTGACAAAGAGCTGAGAGATGACCTGAGTGCCTGGCAGGTTTTAAGTCAGCACTGCAATGGCAATCAGGTTGACTTCAGTCAGTGGGGTATTTATATGCACAGATGCTTTGGGTGGAAAGGATTCATTGGGTCAGATTCTGCTCTGAGTTATTCCACTGTATGTCTGGAGTAATTTTATTAACTTTCATCACTGGCTTCAATGGAAACAGGATTGCAGCCATATCATTGTGTGGGGATTTAACCACTTAAAACATTGGGAATCACAGTTAAATCCCTGCATCCTACTTTGAAAATTCTGCCCTCTGTTTGCCCATTGATTTGTAAATGGGCTTGTTGATTTTTGAGCACTCACCAGCGGAGTTGCATACTCTGCCTGGCAAAATGTAGAGCTATCATTTCTGACAACTGATTTCACTAGGAATCACACATGTGCTACCAGGGTAGAATGTAGTTCTGAGTGATTAATTTTATTGTGTCTTGTCTTTGGAGCAGTGTACTAAGATACATTTTTTCCCCGCAATAACACTTTGCACTTATATAAGACCTTCCAACCATGGACCTCAAAGATGTTCTTGAAGGTGGCTAAACACTATCATCCCCCTTTTACAGACGGGGAACTGAGCCCTGGGAAGTTTTAGTGATCGGCCTCAGGGTGTTCAGTCAGTCAATGGAAGAGCTAGAAATAGAACCCAGATCTCAGGACTTTCACTCTCTTGTCCAGGCTACCTTGAGACTCTGATGTCCTCACTTTTGAAGTGCCTTCCTAACATTACAAACGTGAGAAAACAGCCATTATTCTTTGCACCTCGTCCTTCGCTAAGTATATGGTATTTGGCAGCACGGAGAGATTGGCTAGGAAATCTTTCTGGAACATTTATAGGCATTGTTGTATCTATTGTTCTGATGAATCACATAGTGGAAAGATTTCGGGGTCTAGTTACTCTCCCTTCAATGCTTATAACCCTCACCTTAGGCCAGCAGGGCAGAGCATTGAGGTCCTCTGTGTCCTGGCATTACGGTTTGTCTGCTTCAAGTTAACCAAAAAAGTAAAAATACTGAGTACAAACAAACCCCAGAGGAGGATTTTGATCCCTCAAACCTCTCCTGCCCTTCCTTTTACCCACCCACATGCCACAGAGTCGTCCCCCCATCCCCCGAGAGCTCAGAAGAAGGACCAGAATTTGTCTCTAAAAATATTTAGTGTGCATATTGTATTCTGACTCCCTGTTATGAGGCCAGTCCTGGCTCACTGAAGACAATGGGATTTTTGCCATCAACTTCAATGAGAGTACGATCATCCTATAAATGTAAGAAGGGAGATGAGATGATACTCACCACAGGTACTTCACAGACGTGCTGGAAGACGTCATTAACATATGGGAACTGCTTTGGGATCCTTTGCCCAAAGGCACTACACAAGGGCTAAGCTTTAGTTTTATTATTTCATATTACTCTATGTTGCTTTCTACAGACATTTGATTACAAGATTTTCAGTCTGGTGTAATCCCGTTGTCTTCAGTGCAGTCACACCAACACACACACACCAATTTAAACTCCTGTACTTGCTAACATACCTTTCAGACTCTATATCTTCTCCAAAATCTAGTGTAAATTGTCAGCAGAGGGATTTAATTAGTGGCATTGGGAGTAACATAGTGAAAATCCACCCGCTCGTGACACTGAAAATACCTCTTCCTCCCCTCTTGTACTGGAAAAATATCAATAAAACCTCCTAAGACAAAAACCACTTTTCTATCACATTGTTATTTCTATCAGTTTAAAGTCATGCCATTTATACTCAATTTGCATTCAGTGCTAGCAGGATTAACTTCCCCCATGTGCTAACATTTTATTCCTATGGTCTTGCCCTCCTCTCTCTACTTCTTCACACTACTAGGTCTCACATGATTATTTCAAGTTAAACCATATTACAAATCCCAGTTTTGTCCCTGGAGTCAAAAAATACTCGTAGAGAAAGATTTGGCATCTCTTGGTTATCTGCAATTCTGAAGCTCTAGGGAAAGCAGCAATTCTTGCTTTGTGAAATGTTCACAGCTAGTAAAACATATTCTTTGATATTACAGCAGGGCCAGAGTCGCCAACTAAGCTCAGAGTTCCATTGTGCTACTACATACTTGCGCGTACACACAGACAGTCCCTGCCCTGAATGCTTATTTTCCTAAATTCATAAAATGTCATGCTGAGACTATGGCAGGCTGCAATTTTCTGTAGCACTCATATTGAAGGGCATTAAATCAATGGGAAGAAGTGCAAAATAATGCAAGTGATTGGGTAATGCAGGAGTGGTGTATAACACAAAGTGCAGCACTGTTTTTTTATGTAGGTTACAGAACTTTGCACACTTACAATTTTGTAACTGAGACAAAAACTCTTGCGTTATTGCCTCTCTGCTTTGGGTTTATACACATCTGCCTTCCTGGTAAACCAGACACCTAGATGGCCTGATTTCTAGAAGTGCAGGGAACCCACAATGTCCACTGAGGTCAATGGGAACTGCAAATGCTCAGCACCTTTGAAAATCAGGTGAGTAGTGCCATTACCTTCCTTGCATCTATCCTCAAGATTACAAGGTGGACAGATAAAACAGAAGATGTAGGAGAGAAGCCAGTCATGTTGAGGTGCACGTGGATAGGTAATATAGGAGGGGACACAATTTTACTTTAGTGTAACATTGGAAGTGGTATGTTGTTAGAGAAAACCTGATTCAAATATCTTCTTGATATGCTTAATCTTGCTGCCGTGTGGGATGAGGATAGACCAGATGACCTCTTGGGTTCCCTTCCAGCCCTACTTTCTACTAGGATTCTTGGTAAACCCACTGAGGAACACCAAAGACTTTAAATTATTTTTAAACAGCTGCAACTGCTGTGGTGTTCTCCTGGTATTCATTGTATAGACACTTGTCCCTCTTGGTTTGTTTTATATTTACTAGATATTCAGTAACAGCCAGATTTCTAGGAAAATCATGAATCACACAGACAGGTGCACGCATGCGCGCGGGCGTGCGCACACACACACACACACACAATGCTTTTCACCAACAAACTCATCCCTCAGCTCAGAAACAACCATGTTCCACTCCACACTAATTTGGCATCATCAATGACTTATGTAATGGAACTGATGGTTTAAAGGGGAGAGCAGAGCTTGCTTCCCTGGGAATGAGTTGAGTCCAACTTGTGCCATCCGGTCCCACTGTTACCAGCTCTCACGATTTTACTGTTAGTCTTCAGTTGTTTGGTGTTTTCCTTAAATCACTAACTTCTGGAGTCACGGGGTTACATGAGAATCACAGCTTTCCTTTTTAAAAAAACGTAAGTTCCAGGCTGTCATGGGTTGTGGAGAAAATGTGACCCAAGTGTACCTAAAGTTTAAAAAACAGAATGTAAATTAAAAGGAAAAAATGTAGGATTGGGAAGGGGGGGGATGTGGGTTTTTGTTTTGTTCTGTGAACTTGTTATTTTTAAGTGAATCTCATGATCTGAGAGAGCCTGATTCATGATTTATGAGCGCTTGCCATTGGCAGTACTGTGCTACATATACCTTACTTCGGACTGGCTCTACAAAAGCACATGGTGTGAGAGCCTCATCCCTGCTCCAGCCTCTTTACACTGCATAAAAGAACCAGAGCACCATAACATGGCCCTGAAAGACCCATATTCAGCTAAGGAAGGTTCCTTGGGGCAGACAATGGGGAAGGCAGACACAAAGCTGCCTCCCAAGGACCCCCTTACAAGCTGTGGGCTAGGGGGCATGCCTAGAATGGGGACAAAGCACATAGCACTGAGGAGATTTCAGCAAGCCCACAGAGTAACCAAGGGAGACTGCCACACTTTAGACAGCTCATCATAACCTACAGAATCTCATCCTTGGGACTTAATTGTTTAATCAGTGGAAGAGGAAAGAAGGTGCTTTTCGTCAGTCTCATTTTTGGCTCTTTCAGGTTGGTGATCACAGGCATACTGTGGCAGACAATACTTTGCATTTCTGTAGCACATTTCACATAAGGATTTTAAAGTGCTTCACAAATGTGGGTAAAGTAGTCTCTTCTCTGTTTACACATGGGGAAACTGAGGCACAGACTGGCTACGGATTGATGTTGAATGAGCCATAAGGGGGTCAATAATTCTGCAATTTGATTTCAATGGGATCTAGAGGCCTAAATACCTTTGAGGATCTGGGCCTAAATGACTTGCCTAAAGTCACACAGCCTAAAATAGGTCTGTGGCAGACACAGCCTCGTTCCAGACCCTCACTCTAGATAGCTACTGTTTCCTGAATGTCTAGATGTGGAAAGATGTGCTCTAGGCTTGCTGCTACTCATGCCCAGTTTTGCAAATAGCCTTAGACAACAATGTTGTATTTCAAGACACACTACCACAGATGACAACATTTTGAGGATTCTGCTGCTATCTGTGATAACTGTTCTGTCTCATGGACCATCAGCATTACTACTTACTTTTTTATTTAAACCAAAACAAAAAAACTCTTCCTCAGCTTTGGAAGCCTGAACAGTTCATACTAACATTCCTCAAAAATCACAATAATTAACGCCCTAAGCCTTTGATTTAGCCCCTGAAATATGTTTTGTAGATTCCGCACTGAGACAGCCATCACAATTGCTTTTGAACATTTCCCTTGAAATGCTGTTCTTTTAAAAATTTTGGCCTTTGACCATATCTTTTCCTAACAGGCTTCAGATCAGGCTCACTCTTCTGTGTGTTACACGGCTGCAAGTTATTTAGTTCTTTTTACATCTAAAGTGCCACTTTTCCTTCTTCCAGAAGTTCATTGTGTGGTAGAGAATAGAAATAAGAGCCAGCTGACATAGTTTTGTTTGACATGTCAGTACTGGTTTACTCAAGCTGACAGCTGCCTCCTATATAACAAGCACCTAGATACTTTGATATTTTCTAGACTCTGTAGAGAATAGATCTGAAGCATCAGACTTGTCACAGTTCTCTTTAATTGGAAATGCTGCCTATTGTTGTAGTGTCGAATGGTTGATTGGTTGCTTGGGTAGGTGCACGGGTGGGTTTTTGTTGTATTTTCCAGCACTCTGTTTCAGGAAGTGATTTTTGCTGGACAGTTACCAGTGATAATGGCTATATCTGGTAGCAGCAAAAAGCAGGTCTGGACCTTAGATTTATAGAATAGGTGTGAATAATTCCTAAGGTGAACGTTCAGAATCATTACCCTTTCAAAATGTCTCTCTTTGATCTTTTCTTATTTCCTTATGGCACATTTCACATCAGACCCCAGTGTTTCCACTTAAGCATCCAGTGTTTGTTCTTAGGAGTCCAAGACCAAGTGGTTTCCTTCTGTGAATCAGCTAGGGATTTTCCCACTAAGCAAAATGCCAATGGGCTTTTTTTCAATGTAGTGAGATATCTGAGCTTGGGCAAAGCCAGTTTTATAGATATTTATTGGTGAGAAATGTTATTAGATCTGAGCCAAGTTCCTATTTCTCTGGTGTCTCCTAAAGCCCCTTGGTGAATTATTAAGAATAACACCAGCATAAATAAGATGGTTAGTAGGGCACAGCACGTGGTATTATTCTTTCAGTTAGTTGCAAAACTGATGTTTGTGCAAAATCTTCATGGGAACAGGATCTGTGACCTGCAATCTCCTCAATTTAGCAGAAATTATCCTGATTTCATCTAAACATAATTTGGCCCAATTTAAGCGTATATAGGGGTTGTATTATTATCCTTTTCTAGCACAGGTCTCAAGCAATAAGATGGGGCTAGAGAGAACTCAAGGCATTTTAAAAGAGAGGGGGAAAGCTGGATACTCATGAACAGTGGGCTTTTGAAAATCCCTTGGCTGGGCTATCATGCATGCCAGATATCTTGTGCAGCCAGACAGATGACCTGATTATCAGACATGCATGGACAGCTTTGAAAGTTCCCCTGCTTTCGGAGGATGCAAAATTGGCCACACAAAAGCAGGTTCACCCTGATGAGACCCTTTGAATATGTGACTGTGTTCCAACATACTCGATGGGACATATGTTGTCAAAATCTCCTCCTCATTCACCCAGGCCTGAAATAGCAGACAATTTTGTTTGCACTCAGCATAATCTATGGAACGTAATAAACTGAAATGTTCAGTCGGTCACATTAAACCCCTAAATACATACTTATTTACTTCTGCTTCTATCTGTTCCCAAACACTGTAGCTCTGTACAGTACCCTGTGATTCTATTATGAGAGACTCTATAAAAATGTATTGCTGCTTAAGACGGGGATATACTTTAATATTACTATGACATGGATCATTTTTGGTTGCAGATCAAATTATTTGGAAAGGATCACCTCCTAGAAGATATCAATAGGCAGACTTCCTTCAGTAAAGTAAGGCTCTCAGAGCATTTACTGTGCCCAAATCAGTGGAAGAGAAGGAAAATTGGAAATATGCCATATTCACCCTGAAAACAGGATACTCTCTGGCCTTCTGTCAGCAGGACATGAGGTGAGATGTACATGCACAAAAGAGAATCAAGAACATGTAAACAGATCCAGGCAGAAACACAAAGAATGAAAATTCTTAAACATCAGACTTGAGTCTCTTTCTGTGAGATTTGTCCCTATAGGGAGTTTCACAGGAATCGGATTTGGCCTGGGGTGAGAACCTGTCACTGATACCACTGGCACTTCTGTGGCAGATGACTCATGCAGACACTTCCGCATAATAGTCAACAGGGACAATGTTTGCATAAGGAAAGGCAAACTGTTTACTGTCTCATGCACAAACCTGCTTCCCTTAATTCACCTAGTTGTTTAACAGAGGCTGAGCTGAGGAACAAGCCACTCTCTGAGGTTGAGCCCCAGTCTGTTTATCTCGTACTATCCCTGGATATGAACATTCAACCACATGCCCCTCCTATGTCTTCTTGGTGGGAACTCCTTTCAACACCCAATGCAGAGGTGTAAAGCCTCCGGGATGTATTTCTTTGGGCACTGACATTCATTCCCCCTATCACCACATGGGAAAACCTCTATGATCTCATTTTGAGGTAATCACATACAGTTTGCACACCCAACACTCACCCTGCCTACCTGTGGAGGGACACACCCCACTGTATGTTTGTGAATCACTAGGTATTGGTTCCTGTAAGTTGGGCGTATATAAATGTGCCAATTGCGTATCATCGGTTGGAAAATCTGGCCTTTGTGTGTCCTTGGTTTCATTGCCTAAGGATGGGTAACAGCACTAATGGCAAAAGATGGTAGGACACCAGAGATGGTAGCATCTGGCTATTGTGGCTTTGTTTCAAGCCACCGGCACATGCATACACCCCCCACACTGCCATCCATAAAAGCCATAGGGAAATACGATTAGCACTGCCTGTTATAGGGCAGGCGCATCTGAAAAGTGCCCTTCGGATTCTGTCCATATAAAATCTCAGCAAATGACTCTAGGGTCCAGCTCAGAAAAGCTTAATGGCAGGAAGCCATAATATATTAAAACAGTAGATTAAAACAAACAAGAGCATTTTGGATCAGATTACACATCACTTTCCTCACGTCTGACAACAGAAGAAATCAAAGGCAGTAAAAGACAATCGTAGACCATAATGGTCTAATAACTCTGTGATAAAAGTACTTGTGGGAGTAGGCTGCTACTAGCTCAGCACAGTCTTCAGGATACAAAACAATCCTTAAAACCCACAGTGGTGTACTCAAGAGCATTACAGCTTAAGTGCTCGTTTAAGACTTCCTCGAAAATGCAACATGCTCACTTGAGAAACGTAATTAGGCCTCACTTGTGGGTGATGTTCACACATTGTGGATCATCCTTAAAAATGACAGGGGGCGAAAAAAATGTCCCAGCACACTGAAGTGTGCATGATGTCTCTCCCTCCATCCTCTCACACGGAAAAACCCCACCAATAATGCATTGCCTGAGTGTGGCACTTTGAGTGTTGCTGTCGCATGTGGCAATGGCTGAAGGTAAGAAGATGGTGCATCTTAGTCTAAGCTGAAAAATGAATAAATTGTAGTAATTTAAGATAGTGGATGGAGGAGAGCTGAGATTTTTAACGCATAACAAAAAATGAACAGCAAAGGTTATTACCTATATTAGAATAGACCTCACTGTGATAGGTGTTATACAAATATATAACAAGGGACAATCCCTGGCCCAGAGAGCTTGCATTCTAAATAGGCAAGACAGACAATGGATAAGAGGGAAAACAGGATCTCAGTGAGGCGAAGTAACATGCCCAAACTCACACAGCAAGTCAGTGGCAGTGCCAGGAATAGAAGCCACATCTTGTGGCTCCCAGTCCAGTGGTCTATTCACTAGAAGACAATGCTGCCTTTTGACTAATAAGTGTCTGATTCTACAGAGTCTTACTGACGTGAGTAAGGACTACTCCAGTGCCTAAAGTTATGCTGGATTGGCTTTTGCTGGACTGGATTTGCCCCCACCCATAAAAAGCAGAGCACATCTATAGAGCTGCATAAATGATAATATATATATATATATATATATATATATATGTATCATTCAAGGTAATTCCAGAACTGATTTAGTTATTATTTAGGAATATTAAGTTGCTTTTAAAAACACCTCTAAGGCCTGGTCTGCACTATGCTATAAAGTCAACTTTATCCACGTTAAATCTATCCTTCCACTTTGCCATCCTCATTACAATGCCATTTAGGTTGACCTAAAAGGGTCTTTAAATGGATTTCCAAACTCCTGCCCGACAAGGGGAGTAAGCGCTGAAATAGATGTTTCCGGGTCGAACTAGGTCGAGGACGCAATTTGACGTTACCGGCCTCCGGAAGCTATCCCGGAGTGCTGCATTGTGCCTGCTCTGGACAGTGCTCTGAACGCGGTTGCACTGGGCAATTAGATAGGAAGAGCCCCGGGAACTTTTGAATCTCACTTCCTCTTTGGCCAGCGTGGCGAGATCTCCTGCACAGCTCACCATGCACAGCCACCCTTAGAGGAGGCCATTCAGTCTCAGAATCGAGAAAGGGCCCCAGCATGGACCGCAAGGGAGGTGCTGGATCTGATCACCATATAGGGAGACGAATCTGTGTTGGCAGAACTGTGATCCAAAAAAAGAAATACCAATACATATGCCAAAGTCTCCAATGGCCTGATGGACAGAGGCCACAACAGGGACGCACAACAGTGCCATGTTAAAATTGAGGAGTTGAGGCAAGGCTATCAGAAAACCAAAGGATGCTCCAGGTCACAGCCCAAGACATGCTGCTTCTGCACCAAGCTGCATGCCATTCTAGGAGGATCGCGCTACAACTACGCTACCCGTGTCTGCGGACTCCACCGATGGGGTGATCCTCTGCCATGCTGACAATTTGCTGGACGAGGAAGATGAGGTGGAGCAGGACTATAACGGTGAGGAGTCTATGGAACAGGCAAGTGGAGACACCTATCTCCGAAAGCCAGGAGCTGTTCATCACCCTGGAGCCTGTAACCTCTCAACTCTCTCAAGAAGGTATCCTGGACAGGGAAGGAGAGCAGGGCAGCCCTGGTGAGTGTCCCTTGGTCAATGGAGTACCCGCTTAACAAGCTATTGTTTTTTAATGATTACTGTGCCCTGAGGACTTGGAGGTGCAAGAGTGTCTCTATCTTTAAAGAAATCCTCTCAGCAGTTCCCTGAGTTTTTTTTTTTGGCGGGGGGAGGGGGGCAAGCGCCTGAATCTGGATAGCCAGCAACATCTGGGACTGTTGGCCCATGCATTCTCTGACCGCGATGGGGGAGGAGGGCAGAGACGCTGTGATGTAACTATCTGGCTAGCAGGGATCTTCCCTGATACCAGCCAGGTGCTGTGGGGTGGGGTGCAGCTCTCATCACAGAGAATTTTTTTTAAAATACCACTCTCCCTTTTTCTTCATCCCACAGCTGAAACTGTTTCCAGCTTCCCCCTCCCATCCGCATCCCACAGGCTCGCTCAGATAAGACGGTGAAAAAAACACACTCGGGATGAGATGTTCGTGGAGCTCATGCAGCCCTCCCAGACTGAAAGAGCAGAGCCTGGGACTTGGAGACAGTCAATGCTGGACTGCCAGAAAGCAGTAACTGAGTGTGAGGCAAGAAGGGAGCAGAGAAGGGATGAAAGGGAGCAACGGAGGGACGAGTGTGAACAACAGAGGGAGAGAGAGAAGAGAAAGCAGGACGCAGTGCTCTGTCTTCTGGCGGATCAAACCGACATGCTCTGGCATCCGGTGGAGCTGCAAGAAAGGCAGCTGGAGCAAAGACCACCACTGCAGCCCCTCTGTAACCACGCCCCCTCCTCCCCAAGTTCCCTAGCCTAATCGTCCACACTCCGAAGAGCACAGGAGGGCAGGGTCTGGGCACCTTACCACTCCACCCCAGAGGACTGCCCAAGCACCAGAAAGGTGGCGCTCCCGAAGTTGTGACTTGTATGTTCTTGTCCTCCCCTCACCCGCCACCCCAGCCTGTGCTTACGCCCTGACCTACCCCTTCCAGTGCTACATTGCAGCAATCCCCTCATTTCTGTGACCAGTTAAAGAATGCATGGTTTTCAAACATCAATGACTTTATTATTGCTCCACAAGCAATGATGGAATGTGGGAGGGCGGCAGGATGATCATTCTGGAGTTTGAAATTTGTGTAACCTTACTCCTCAGGAAGAGTGAATCCCATTTTTACAGTTTTGTCATGTGGCTGGCTTGTTGGTATTGGTGATGCACAAGTCTGTTAGAACTTATGGGAGTAGATTAATGTTCACTTCGATCCATCCATCGCCAAAGATCTCAGTGCCATTAATTGTGCTCAAGTCAAGATTTCCCTCAATTTTCCATAATTCACAGAGAAGTCTAATACACCTTGGACAAGTTCATCAGTTTCCATGAGTTAACAGATATGGATGCATCAGGAATCGGAGCACTGTAAACAAAATCCTAACCTAAAATATAGCATTTGCACAATACATGGATTCTTTTGGGGGAAACACTACATGTGGGATGCATGTTCTGTGCATTAATAGTTCAAGCTTTTGTGTGTGCGACAAGGTCCCTCTTACAGAAGACCTGACAGTGCTGCCCTCACTCAAGCAAAACTCATGAAGAAGTCAATGAGAGTTTTGTTAGAGAAAGTAGTGCAGGGCTGGAATGGTTCCCTCTGGTTCTCAGATAGTACTTTCAATCTTTGAGTTGTGTTATGACTCTTTCAAACGAATGTTTACCCAGTGGTTTTCCCTGCCTGCTTTAGAAGGTAATGTGGAGATATCATCCAACTCTAAATAATTCATATAAATACTGGCCAAAGCACTCGTTAAGCACTTGGAAAGAATACGGTTGCCATTTCAGGACATAGACAATGTGCACATGCACACCCCCCCCCCCACCTTGTAGCAATAAAATGAGAAATATTAGTTCAAGTCAGAGACGATGGGTTATCAAAAAATCCTATATTTAGGGCTGGTCAAAAATATTTTTCTGCAAATCATTTCAAACAAAATTACACATTTTTGTTTTGATCAAAGTTTTTCAAGATTTTTTAATAAAAAAACTTTTACTACAAAACTAATTACATCTAATTTTTTAATAAATAAATAAATAAAAATGTTCATTGTAGTTTTGTTGCCTCCTCCCCAGACCTCTTTTCTCTCCCTTTCCTCCTCAGAAATAAAAGCAGGGAGGGGAAGGAGAACCTCCCCAAAAACACAAAATCTTCAGCTCAATAGGAAATAAAATGTTTTGAGAAGTTTTGTTGAAATGTTATTTCCTTTGAAAATCCATTTTAATAAAAAAACAAAACACAAAAAAAACACCACTCAGTTCTACTTATGATGTTGAATGGAGAAAAATGGTATTGTGCAAGGATTCTCAGCTGGCATAAATCGATTTAGCCAATTTACAACAGCAGAGGCTCTGGTAGTGGATTGTTGCATCCAGGAGGTATCATCCTGGGAGACTCCTACACTGTAGAATATAGAGGGACAATGATGTAAGGTAAGGATGGATTCTGAATTTCCCTCATTCTTATATGCCAAATGGGATTGCTTCTACTCCTGATTTGGGGCACTGATCCACGTGCATGGGGATGGTTTTACATGTCGCTCGAATATTTTAGTGTATGTTTAATAATTTTTAAACAAAGTTAAAAATTACCATTTGGATGTATTTTTCATGGTGTGAACATATGCATGGGGATCTCTGACTTCTGCAGGCCTGCTATAAGGGAATTATTAGATGGGCAAAAAGTTTGCAGGAAAATAGGAAGAAAAGTTCTTTCCATTTTTTCCTCCCAAATATACCAATGAAGAGTCCAAAATTAATGTGCCTGAACACGTGGCTTAATGTTCACCCTCTTGTGTCTCAATGACTCCTCTTATTACCATAACCTGAAAAGAATCAGAGAAAAAAAATGCACTTCAATTTATCTCCCGGACTATTGTTTTAATCTTGTTCTTAATCACCTAGGACCTGATCAGAGCCCATTGGCGTCAACAGAAATATTCCCACTGGGTTAAGGGACATTGGATTTTTTTAATCCTTTTAATTAAATTCCTAGGAGTTGAAGTTATGATAAACATGTATGTGGAAAACTCAGAGCATTATTTATTGAATACTTGACTCTCTCTTACTCATGGTAAGAACTAAATTCTGAACCCACTTAAGACAATATCAAGGCATTTCTTGCCTTCAGTCAAGATGAGCATTTTGCCATATTGTTTCTATACATGTGTTCTGAGTTTCAATTTGGATTGCTTTGTGCCCTGTCTACCAGTTAGTTCCTCATTGGCTGTGGTTATGGGAGCAGTCATTCTAATTTTTACACCACCATTTTAGACAAGTGTCATAATATTTTTAAGAGCCTGTCTCCTATAATGATATGCATTACAGCAGTCAGTATATCAGGTTTGAACATAATATTCACACCTTATCATTGAAAACTATATGTGATGGATAACAGCAAGTTCTAAAATTCCTGGGTGACCATGGGAATTTTGTCATTGTCTCCAAGGGGGCAGGATTTAACCCCTAATCTTCATCACAATAAATGATCTCTCTGCATTTTGACATCTCTGTCCCACGTTGTTATAATCTCTGGGATTTCTAATTCAGAATAATCTCCAGATCATCCTTTCCTTGGCCTGCCTGTTGTTCAGATCACCGCAATTCAACTTTCCCTTTAAATTGTATTCACCTCCACTGTGATTTTATATTGTTCAAAGCCTGTCTTCTGCAACTGCATTAGGTGTACTGCCATGTCTGTCTGGCAATATTGTTTGGGGAGAGATTTCTATTTATAATGGCTCTTTTCAGATGCTGCAGTATGTTTGTAGCTGTTGTGCTTTCAGCTCTGCTAGAGTATTTCTCCTTTCTGCTGCTGTGTAAGGTTTTCCCTGCCACTAGGGAGTGTAAATGTGTCTTCACATGCATTTCTGAAAGACCCTTGAAACCTTTCCATAAATCAGTACAAGTTAGTTTTGGGCTTTAGATTATTGTGAATAATGTATTTTTATGTCAAGATAATGAGGCAGAGCCTTGACTTTTAGTTCTAAGTCCTTCATCGCGGGTTTTATCTCTGAGAGGTGCTGAGCACCCACAGCTATCATTAAAGTTAATGGGAGTGTTCAGTGGTCAGCACCATCAAGTCCATTATATTTATTTTGAACTCAGCAGTTCTTACCTTTCATATTAATTTTGCTTTATACTGAAATGCTAACTAGCCACAAATATAGCTTTACCCTTATTCCAAATACACTTTCTCTTTCTAATGACATATTGTTCTGAGGTTTGAATCACTGCCAACGAGTCTATATTTTAAAAACAGTAATAGCACTAATATAGCACTTTTCTTTTTAAAGCTACTTACCCCAGTACTCAAGCTGCAATATTTTTTCCTTTGTTCCCCACTGTGAGAGACAATGAAATATATCCCAGGGGAATTTTCAGATTTGTTCTACTCTGGACAGGTAACACTTTGCACATGCACGCACATAATCATGCAACATCTCCACACAGAAGTTTCTGCTTTCTCACTCGTTTATGCAGGCCATGCAAATACTCACTCACGTGCATACACAAAAAAGAGAGAAGAAGATTACTATTCCTACAGAGATCAAGTCAACCGTGTACCAGTAATGAGCAGAAAATATCCCACAAACAAAACAAATCTGTAATACAGTTTGGATACAACCAGTTCTTAATTGCAATGTGCACTCACTATTTTTCCTGATCTTCTCTTACATTATCTCACCCTTCCCTATCCCATGAATCATGTGATCTAATCTTAAACTCTTGTCCTTTGAGAACAATAGGAATGACACCTTTAGTGCTTTCGCCTTACTTTACGGCCTCATGATCTCTTGCCCTTTGGAGTTCAAATGTCACATCAGGCAGCAGGCAGCCAATTTTTGATGTAACCTCTGAACTCCAAATGATAAAAGACTGTGCAGCTCAAGGAAACAATCCATCTCAGTACAGTCACATAAAGAATGCCACTCAGACAGTAGATGCAAATTAAACAACATTTTCCTGGCAGTTATTGCCAAATCCAGATTTGGAGGGGAAACAAAAACAGATCTGAAATGCATTCCAAATTTAGACCTCAGTGTGTTCCAAGTGAGAGAGGAGGGTTTGCGACTGTGGTAATGGAAGGGCTTCAAAGTCATGAATTATAAATAAGTCACTTACACGTTATCCGATGGATTTATAATCCTGTCTTTTGTTTGTTTAAGGTTTAGTGTAGTTTGTAATCCGCTGGCTGCAGTGTCACTTGCCTTTTTGGCCATTAGAGCTCCCTACAAACCCTGTGTTAACAGGTGTTATGCAAAGTAAGCATTAATGTCACTGCATTGGCATAAACAGGATAAGGGATGTCCTGAAAAACAGATGGTATCTCCGGGACTATGCAGATTCCCTCTAGATGCAGCATTCATTGCATGGCACATGTGCTACACAAAGGTCCAGTTAGGATAGCAAAGGTTGAACTGAATCATGAATGCTCATAGCATGATCTTAAAAGTTTGGCATAAAGACAGGCAGCCAAAAAGAATAGTGGGCAGATTCCAGGGACCTGTCTTCCCCTCTGCTCTTTGAAGGGGCATTTTTCTGGGAGATGGGTAGTGGTTAGAGAGGGGGAATGCTACAGAGTCTGTCTGACGTAAGAAGAGGTTTTCTTGAAGACTGAAGGGAAAGGTTACTGCATGAGGCTCTGGTACCAACGCAGCTGCAGATCCAAAGTACAGTCTTGCAACTCAGCTATCTATCTTTCTCACTGCTTGCCAGCATTGACTTTCTCCCACTGAGCAAACTGAACTTCTGGGATGCCATTCCATGTGGTGTATTTTCCTCAACATGGCCTACTTTCTGCTTATGCAGACAATCTTACCTGTCTATTGGAGCACACACACCCACACGATAAGATTAACTTGCAAAAGTTATGATTCACCCAACAGGGGAAATGTCACCATCTTTACAAGCACCACGTGGCTCCTGTCTCATGCAATACCAACTCACATCATGGATTTTTAAGGATACTCTTGTAACTTAGAGTTGTAACATTTTGGGCAGTGCCAATTAAATCACATAGGTACATACTTTAAACCAGCATTCAGAGGAATTAAAAAGCCAATGGCAAGCTTATCCGGCTGGCTCTGTAATAAGAGATAACATGTAGCCAAGAAGCACTAAGCCCAACTGTTTCTTGTGGTCATCCTCTGCGCACTGCTCCAGTGGAATATTAGGGGTAGAAAGCTGGTAGAAACCTTCCATACAAAGCTTCCACAACCAGTTCAGAGCCAAAGAAAGAGCTTTGTGCTGGCCCCACCTACTAATCTTCAGCCAATAAGGCTTGGGCCATGTGGGGCATTAACATGGCCTGAACAGTCTATGCTCTGGTTATTCTGTCTCCCATGTGGTGTCATGGGAAACATAGTGTAAGTGAGACCCAGCCTGATGAGGTCTAATTTACACTGGCACCCAGGTAGATACCTGGCTGACCCAGATTAGTGGAGGCATAAAAGTAGCTTAAAGCAGTGGTTCTCAGCCAGGGGCACATGTACCCCAGGGGTACTCGATGGACCCTCCTGAAAGACATTAACTCATTTATATATTTGCCTAGTTTTACAAAAGGCTACATAAAAAGCACTTGCAAAGTCAGTAGAAATCAAAATTTCAGGCAGACAATGACTTGTTTATACTCTATATATTATACTCTGAAATGTAAGTACAATATTAATATTCCAAATGATTTATTTTATAATTATATGTAAAAATGAGAAAATAAGCCATTTTTCAGTAACAGTGTGCTGTGACACTTGTATTTTTATGTCTGATTTTGTAAGTAAGTAGTTTTTAAGTGAGGTGAAATTTTGGGGTACCCAAGACAAATCACTCCTGAAAGTAGTACAGTAGTCTGGAAAGGTTGAGAACCACCGGCTTAACTCCATCACCCCACTTGTGCTGAGGCATAAAAACAAGGGAGCTGTTTCAGGAACAGTAGTGTCAATACCACGGATTGGGGTGTCAAAACAAGAAAGTAGACAAATAAGTTATTTTCTCCATAAATTTGTCATGAAGCACAAGGTAACATAAATGCTTCCTTTCTACTTTGATGAAAAAAGATACAAATTTTATTTTCAGATTCCGAAGAGGTTCTTACAACCCAAGTGAAAATGAGTGTTCTGATTCCTGCCATTAACCGAAGATTAACAGTTATCTTCATGCAACTGTATCTATTTTTCAAACAACAGATCCAACTCCTGCCATGCTTACTCTGGCAACACTCCATTCTAAGGGGTGGAGACCACAGTCTGGCACAGCCCCTAAGCATGTGTTTAACTTTATGCATAAGTAGTTTGCTCATGTGCTTGAAATTAAGCACACACTGAAGTGCTTGGCTGAATTAGGGTTTATAGCACACAGATGGAGGAATTCTGTTCCTCTCCTCATGCAGAGATCCCCTGTGCAGAGTCTATTACCCAAGCATTCCACGGGAGTCCGGAATTATGCTCACAGCAACTGAAGACTTGAAAGGTCTATTTCACCCATCCCGCCGCCAGTGCAGGATTGTTCTCTATATTATGTTCTCCAGTGCTTGTTCAGTCTAGTTTTAAAAAGTGTCAAGTGATGGGGCTTCCATTTTAAAAAATCATAATATTCTTCAGAAGCCTGGATGTTAGACCTATTGAAGTAGTCGGTGTCTTTTAAAGATGGAAAATCCCTTTGGAAATGCCCTTGAAACAGAGCTGCTAGAGAAACAACCTACCACCACTCTCTTGAACTCTCCCTCCCTTCCCCCATCCAACCATGTCATTCTCCCCCCCCCCCCACACACACACACAGAAAAAAGATCAGTAATGAGAGCTCACTAATGGATTGGCTTAAGTATAGAACAACATCCCATCACTGTTCTAGAAAATAATCAATCAAGCACTTAATTTTAAACATAAAAAGTAAGCTGCCTAGAGACTGTTAATAGATAACCAAATAAATTAACAGTTGTAGGTGGGATCTGAAACTAGGTCAAATCTGTCTCTCGCCATCTTTTTGAGTCTATTGCTACAAATGGTGTCCTTGGATTTGTGCTAAATTTCACACCTTCTCATAATGGGAAATCCTCTGTGATCCAATATTGCTTCACAGCTGGATCATGACTACAAAGGATTGTGCATAAATTTTATATCTACTTTCATACATTGATCGGTAACTTGGCTTTGTATCAAATGCTCACTGGCGTCATGGCAAATGTTGGGGGCAGAAGTGGAGCATTGGGGAACACAGATACAAGTAAGAAAGAGAAAACATTTATCCATAAGAAAAAAAAAATGTACATAAGCTGCTCACACATATACTAGACCTTACCCCTTATAGAGAGAACAACAACAAGCAAGTGATCTTCTGTGGCTGTGTTCCCCCTTACCTGAAAGTCTTGTTGTTCAGTTGTTTTAGCCATCATGTTATGTGATCAGTTAAGATACTATAGTCTAATTGACAAGAGCTGTCAATAACCCAATGGAAGTAAGTGAAAGATATGGATGTTCACACCTCTGAAAAAGTCAGATCTAGATTGTGTCGATTACTGAAAGATCTACAGAGAGATAAAGGTCTACCCTAACAGAATTAACAGCTTTGACTATTGGGATTGTTGATTTACCAAAACATGTGGAGACCCATGTGTAGAGAATCCACTACTCCCCACAAGGCGGGAAAAAAGCGCATTTAAACTGATCAGTGAACTCCAACTTGATGTACCCAGAATGTGCCACTCTAGGACACCAGGCTTCCCCACAGGAATACAGCACGATTATTTCCACTGAAAATCAAGGGCACCTAGAATAGCTGGGAAACATGGCTGCACATAGGCTCTCTCTTTATCTGAAAAAAATCTTCCTTCATGTATTCAGACATCTCAAGCATTTCTTTCAAAAAAATTTTAATGTCAATATCCATCTTAATGGCAATTGGTACATCAGACTCTACAAATCATTCATTTTACACTAAATGGAAGTTCTTGTTCAATCTAGTATCCATGTCTTGCATTTAAAGCAAATATTGGAACATGTAAAGTATTAAGAAATAAAAGGAACTATTCTCTCTTTCACATCATTCAGTACATGCTAAGTTCCAACATTTTGGGTGGGATAAAAGGGGAAGTTAAAAGGAGCCTCTGTATACCTTGGGTGAAATCCTGACCCCACTGAACTCAATAGCAAAATGCAATTGACTTTACTGGAGCCAGGGTTTCTCCCCTTATGTATTAGTGAAAAAGCCCACACTCCACTGTGGAAATAGGGCACCACTTTTCGAAGTGCTCACTCATTGAAGTAGGTAATCAAGGAGATTGTATTCAACCACAAGTAAGAAAAATAATTTCAGCATCCAGACAAACAGTAAAACTATCATGACGACAACCCGGTCACAAACCAATTCTTCCAAAACATATTATTTGCAAATGTTTGTAACTCCTGTTGCTTTCCTCAGGACACCACTGCTTTAATATGAAGGGCTGGTCTTCACTAGGGGGTTAGATCGACTGCAGATCACCTAGCTGAAGTTGGCGTATCTGCAGCCGACTTACCTGCCGTCCTCACGGCGGCACACTCCCCCATCGACTCCAGCTTGCGCCTTTTGGCGAGCTGGAGTTACAGAGTCGACGGGGGTGCTGCTGGCGATCGATTTATTGCATCCTGACGAGACGCGATAAATCGATTGCCAAAAGACCGATTGCTACCACGCGTAGTGAAGACAAGCCCGAAGTGACATGTTGGGATTTATTTGCTGAGCTCTTATTAATGAAATAGGTGTTACACAGCCAAAGCTGAGCATCTTACCTCCAAATATTTACATCTGCCCTCCCCTCCATAGGTCTTTCGAGCAATGCCTGGAAAATTAACTGTGGTTCTGTACATGGAGTACCGTTTATAACCACCATGAAGCTAGATTATTGTCCAAGGACCTGAGCCTGCTAGGGACTTCAACTCCCATCCAATTCATCCAGAGCAGAGAAGCTCAGAATCTGGTAAGGCTAGAGTTCGTAGCACAAACCCTAAAAACTTGCCTTAGCTGCAGCTGAATGCACACAAATGTGCCAATAGGTAAGAGAAGATTTTAACCTTCCAACTACAACAGTTACAAACGATGGTGACTATCAGAATGCTAAACAAGGACAAGGCACATAAATACAAAGTTCCCAGAAAACTCTTGGTTATTGTGCCCATATATACTTCCAAGTATGTACTTCTTGAGTCAAATGACTTTGGCTGCAATGGCATTCACATTAACATTGGTGTCTCTGCTTTCACAATTATTATTTTAAAATACAAGAAAAAAAAGTGGTTTCTAAAAAAAATCAATCAGAAATAGTGCTAGTTAACTGTAATTGTATTGTATTATAATTTTGATGCTGTGGTGAAATATGTCAGACAGAACAATGTGTGAAATAGCAAGAGAGTGATACTATACTCTAAAAAAAGAAAAAAACAAACAAACCACCAACTCACCGAGAAAGGATCAGTCTGCTAAAAGCTAGAAAATTAAATGATTTCCACACAATGGGCTAATAGCAACAATAGCCTGAACAAGTTTGGTAATTATCCCACTTGTGGTTAGCATACATAAAAACTGAATAACTTCTATTAGTGGGGATAAATGTAATGCCTCATAATTAATGCCAACTAATATTCCCTCCACATTCTTCAATACGAAAATAAAAAGCCAATCAATTTGTATAACATTACGATGTTCGCATGAAGTTACCCTTCTGTTTCCAACTTTGGGTACATTCCTCATTGTACTGGTAACAGTGCCTATCAGAAGACCTACATATTCAAGGCTTTTAAGAGGCATTCACAAGGAAAATTTTATAAATATGCTATATTCTGTTACCCCATAACAGTCAAAGCAGAGATGTGGGATTGGAGACAAGCAGTTTTCTGTATAATGGAAGATGTATGATTAAAAATGTACTCCGAGGTATGCTGCAAGAATTGTTATTCTGGTGTTCTGATTCCTCAAATCATGGCCGAAGGTTTTCCCATGTTGGGGGTTAATTTCACCCAGCAATGCAGGTGGATAACTTCCAGTGATTTCATCTAGAGGAAACAGCTGGCTCTTGGTGGACTATTCTCCCATCATCGCGGTGGGTAGATGCAGAGAAGGGTAAAAGGAGAAGATGGAAATGTATGTGACTAACTCTCATTAGTGCTAAGAGGAGTTATGAGCATACCAACGCTCCCTCTGGCCCCTCATTAGGCAACAGAATACACTCCGACTGGGACTGAAGGAACTTAAAGGCAATTGAAGCTCCTGAAGAAAGACAAATTTACCTGTACAGTGCCTGGCCATCACTCTTTCAGTCTCTCCAACACAGATCCTACTAAGCAGGGAAAAGGCCACTGTAACAGTGTACAAAGAGAAGGAAAAATGTCTATGAAGGTTTGTCATAGTCTAGGGACTATATAAACCCACAGGGTAGACAATGTGTCTCATGGAGCACGATGCAGCATAAGTGTTGAAAATCAGAATGCCAGACAGAGCGTACTCTCGATTCATCCGTCTTCCGCAGCCGTAAAGCCCAGCACAAAACCTCAGCGGCAGGGAGTCCAGCATGAAAATAGGGCGCAGCAGCAGACCAGCAGAAGCAGCCTCCTTTCTGCTGAAGAGCTGGGGGACTGTAAGAACCTGTTAAAAAAGTGGAGGGTGTAGGCCCGCTATGCGATGTACTGATTCAGCATCCCTGCAGCAACTTCCTATGAAGCCCCCGGTGGAGTTTAAACATAGCCTTCCCCTTTACACACACAGGGGGAAGCTGAAAAAGAGGTGGCAGTGGAAAAACCTTGTTCCTCCCGTAGGGAGAGTATTAGGCATGGGTATGTGTGTGTGTGTGGCTGAATCAGGGAGTGTAATTTCCATCTCCCTATACCAGTTTATCTAGCCCACTGGCTGATAAACAATTATGTTAATTTATATCTCCAGCATCCTAAATATCAACTCTTTCAACATAAAATGGAGCAAAACGAGGTCTTATGGCAACAGGAGCCTAATGTTATCCTTAAATAACCCTATCTCTGGAAGATCAGAAGCAAACTATATGCATCTCACAATTACCTGAGTAAGTAAAATTGTCTAATAATCACAGCCCCTGCCCTTCCGCATCTTATGATTAGTTGATTAATCAATTTAAGCAACATGTGTGTGTGAGAACGACTTGCAAAAACCCTCTAGTGTTCGGTGCTAATTACATAGGATAAACATCTGTATTCCTGAAGCTGACAGCTAGACCAGCACCTATAATGAGCTCTCCCACAGAATACTTCTAATGGATTCTTCAGGCCCTGGAGGAATTGGCCCCTATACGAAGGGACTGCTAATCCAGACTCGACGATAATTCCATTCTGAGTGTATTTCAAGCCAAAACACTGGGGAATGGCCAGCAGCTGAGACATTCAAAGATAACACTCATCTCCAATCCTGGTGCCAGCAATGAATGGCCATTGCTTTATTTTATAAAGCCTCCATAATTGAAATAGTTAGGACTAGACTCTGCATCCCTGGTGTATCCAAATGCCCCACTGAAACCAATGGAGATTTAGATAGGTCAGGAGCTCAGGATCAGGCCCTAAAAATAGCCCAGGGAATGTAATAGGACAGAACTCTGTTTCTGGGTTACGGAACAGCAGCTGCTAGGATAAAATGCACCCTGTACCCCTCATCTGGCACACCCACCACAATGTAAATGACTCCTAATATATCACTGGGGCTTTAATTGACAACATGAATTAAACTGGATCGATTGTGTCCATGTAGTTCCATAGATATCCCACAAAAACCACAATGTCCTGATGCAGTGGAAAGCACAGAGCAGATCTATAAACCCTCAGAAGAGCCAGTTCAACTTTCTAAATTTGCTTAATCAAACAGAGAAAGCCCTTTGGAGAAGAGAAAAGCATTTGGCTTGAAGAATAAGCCAATCCTTACAACCAGCTACAGTGTTTGCTATTGACAGTAAGGTTTGAAATATACTAGAACTCCATTTAAGTGGAGTGTGCTCCAAAAATATAACTCAGTCCTGGGTCATTTCTTTCACTTCATGCTCTCCACAGACAGAGATTTTCCTTCAGACAATGAGAAAGTTTCAAGAAAATGTAAACAATTCTCCTACAATGCCACTGTTCCGATGGGGCAAAGCCTGTCTGGGCTTTTGTACGATTTCTTTTCTCCCAGGAAAACCAAAATAATCTTCTAGGTTTTAAAAAATATACATATTATTTTTTAAAAAATCAGAATTCAAAACACATCTGAAAATATATCTGTAAGAGAAGATGACTGGTAACTGTGTTAGCAATACTGCACCAGTATCATAAAAAAAATAGTACACTCTACCTGGAAGGCTGAAATGAATATATTCATGACATTAGTGCATATAAAGAACTCCTTGCAAAGAGCTTTAGACGCCAGTTTGTACCAAAGGTTTTTCAGTGCTTACTTTTGGACTTGATGCTCTGAAGTGCTCATTAGACCCAGGGGAATTGAGACCTCACTGTATCAAGCCCTTCCTTCCTTCCCTTCCACCCACTTCTCTCAAATAAAAAAGAAAAAAAGAAAAACTTCAAATTCTCCTCTCTGTTACAAAACTGCAACCCCACTGAAGCCACCGGGGTTACAAGAGTGTACCAGAATGCTAGAGTTTGGCTATAGGTGTGCAATTTCTGATGTTTGTATTGTTGCACTATTATGTGATTTCCCTGTACAAATCCAGTGTGTTCTTCTATGCTGCACGTCACAGCTGTTGATTAGTGAAGAAGGATTTTGCCTCCCTGCAAACAGGATTTACACAAAGCGGACAGCGGAGAGTTAACTGCTTGGAGCAGATTTCATTCGACTGGATATGTGAATAGACCAAGTCTGCCAGTGCCTGAAAGACACAGTATTAAAAAATTGGAGTGAGTGAACGACTTGCAAAAAAACATGCACATGTTACCAAATTAACGAGTTAGCCAGATTAACAATTGGTCAGACCAAGGGATGTATCGTGACATCAGTTTTTTAATATAGCTTACCTTTGATTTCAATGGGGCCCTTGATTTTAAAAATTCATTGGCACAATATTTGCCAGAAAAGCAGAAATGTTCCTTTTTAGGGCCATCTCAATAAATAGATGACTGAAAATGATGAGAGAAAAATTGCTTTTCTTTGTCAAAACAAAGTTCAAAATAAGTATCAATTAAAAAATAACACAGTGACAAAAGAAAATAGCTTGTGGTCTATGAACTATGAAGTATAGGGAATTCTATTTTAATAGTCAAACTCAGAATCTGCTAGAGCTTTCCAGAGGACTGCTATGCTATAATTTTCTACTAAAGCTATAGTAACAATATAAATACCTTGGAGAACAATGGATTTCCATTAAGAGACTCTGCTCTTCTGATGTTTTCAACTCCACACTGAATCAAAAACAAGAGAGGAGAGAAAAATAAAGAGCTGTTATGGGAAAAATAATCTTTTTTTTTAGTATCTTTTCTGAAGAACATCATTTTCTATATCATTTAGAGGTTGCCCTAAAATGACTGAATTAAATGTAATAATATTTTTTCAGCATGGCTAAAATGATGAGGGGAGAAAATTTTATTTTGATACCAGATCCCCCAACCCCTTATTTACTGATGATCATACAAACCATAGACCTTATATCTTAGTTAAAATTAAATGGGTTAAAATCAACTCTCAGTTACACTGATAAAAATTCAAAGTAACATCTCTGAAGCCAATTCAGATTAACTCCAGGTTTACACCAGTGTAACAGCAGAATGTGACCCAAATCCCATACCAACATTTAATTAACCATAAGACTGGAGCTAAAAACAGGGGGAAAGAAATCTGGCAGTAGAATTGCCCAAGAAATTATGAGACCTGAAGTGATGTTTACCTCATGTGCTAAAACTTGCGCATATTCAATATCCAGCTCATAGAGAGTTTCAATGTGGTCACTGGTAAATGCTATTGGAACCAACAAAATATTCTTCTGTCCCCTTTTACAGAGACCTTCAATAGTTTCATCTGTCTGAGGACCCAGCCAGGGCATTGGGCCAACCTAGGAGAAAACAGGAGGAAAAAAAAATCTTTCTCCATGCCTTGATAAATTCATTTCTACAAGAATTATCCTCTGACATCCTCTAATGAACCTACATATACTCTTACTTATTCAATGAAGAATCAAATTTGCCTGTTTATCTTATAACTCAGGTGTAGGCAACCTATGGCATGCAAGCCAAAGGCAGCATGAGAGCTGATTTTCAGTGGCACTCACACTGCCTGGGTCCTGACCACAGGCCCTAGAGGCTCTGCATTTTAATTTAATTTTAAATGAAGCTTCTTAAACATTTTACAAACCTTATTGACTTTATATACAATAATAGTTTAGTTCTATATTATATACTTATAGAAAGAGACCTTCTAAAAATGTATTATTGGAACCTGAAACCTTAAATTAGAGAGAATAAATGAAGACTTGGCACACCACTTCTGAAAGGATGCCGACCTGTTATAATTTTTAGCAGTATCTTTGTCTATCTCTCCATCTATTACTTTTTGATGAAGAGAGGCTGCCTTTCTGTTTAAGCCCCCAGACAATCCATCCTGACAACAAGCAGAATCCTGAGACTGCATTTACTTATATTTATATTGAACACCACATATTTTGAGTGGATGATTGGCTTTTAGAGGGGCACTTTAAAAAATTACTACAAATAAAACAAGCGTCCTTTGTTTTTCATTCCGACCCTCCCCTGCCACAGCTACTGAGCAGGATTTATCTGCCTTTAAAGAGTTTTTCCATTTTTAAGACTCAATAAGCCGACAGTGTTCCTTTCACATCCAAAAAGTAGAGACGCTGAGCCAACAAGATACTTTACCTGCTGCTTCCTAGCTTTAGAACAAAACAACTCTGTCCCTGTAACAGTAACACATTTGAGAAATGTAAATTGCTGACACTATGTAATTCTGATGAGGCTAACATTTCTTAAAGTTCCTTCATTTCAGTTGGGAGTTTACAAACATCATGTGCAAAGAGAGATATAAATCAATCCATTCTGTGTTACCTGCTTTTAAAAAGTGAAATCTATTTAGATTGGGCTTGTGTCCTTAAAAACAGATGTAATCATATAAGCTATCTTTTGGAAGGTCTCTAAGCAATATTTCAGCAAACTTCATCATAGTTCATTTGCTTCCCATTTCCAACTGTTAGAGAAAAATCTCCACCACTGAGTAAGCATATTAAGAGTACTGGAGATTCTCTGGGCTATCAGAAGTTTACTTGGGAACGATGCATCAAGGGCTTCTGTAAAGTGGCAAAAACTTTAAGTGGCTGTTAAATATATATAGAAGATAACGCCCAGGCACAAAGAGTATCATTCCATTGGAACACAGATATTTCCAGAAAGTAGAGCGATAGGAAGAGATTGTAATAAAGTTGGGGGAGAAGAGATCATCCTAAGCTTTGATGACTAAGGGGCTGTAGATGGCTTTTAACAACTTCCTTCTGATCACATACCTTAGACTGCCACACGAGCCTATAGGAGTTGGAAAAGTTGAGCTTCTCCATGACTCTTTGGACAGTAGCACCCACCTCTTGAGGGTATGGATCGCCACGGTTCACTACCTGCAGCACAGAAACACTGGCCTTTCATTCTTCGTGAATGTTATGTTTTCTCATGTGTAAAGAGCATCTAAAAATTTTCAGTCTCGATCACTCATTTTAAATGAGGGGAAGCAAGCAAGCAAAGTCTCCATGCATCCCCTGTAACAGGCTGCAGCAGCTGTGCCTCGTACAATGGCAGATGTTTGTGAAGGCAACAGAAATCATGGTTAACAGTTACATATACCACAATGAACATAACTCTGAATTAGCCAGTAAAATAACAGTAATTTAAGAGAGTCATAAACTCACAGTCTGACATGTAATAGGCCTATCCTAGCCATTGCAAAGAATATTCGCTCCTGCCCGACAGATTTCATGTATGTGTTTTCAGTCACTAGCTGGCATCACAAATGGTTTCCTTTCAATTATTTTAGCATCAAACTGACATTTCACAGGCTTCCTTTATTGAATGCATGTAAATTGCCTTTTAACAGAAGAGCTCAAAGCATTTTAAAAATATTTAAGCCTCATAATACCTCTGTGGGTTTGATATTTTACAGATACTTTAATATTTTATGGATGAGAAAACGGAAGCACAGAGAACATAAGTGACTTGGCCAAGTCACTAAGCGAGCCAGTAGCAGGACTAGAAATAAAGCCAAGGAGTACTGAGTCCTATCCCCTGCCTCGGAATGGAGAAAGCTCATGTTTACTATTTATATCCTCTTCAATTCAAGTGAAACAGCAGTACAAACATGCTGGGGAAAAGCTCCTTATTGTGCCCAGTGCCCTTGCGGTACTGCTGTGCACTACAGGACGGGCCACTCAAAGTGCATTCAGTGTCAATTTCTTCCCTTGCCAGCAAGGTCTGGGACAGCGGTGGAGGCAGCAACACATTGGGGAATGGAACAGGGGGAGAAGAGGAATGTTCCACGCCAAGTCAACATGACTCCTATTGGCTGATTCAAGGAGCTGTGGTGATGGGCATTCAAGTGAATGCCATCCTGTCTTCATCAGTAAAACAAAGGATGAGTAACCAGGAAGTCACTGCAGGAAAAGGGGAGCAACTACAGCAGAAAACAAGATGTGTGTCCTCACAGCCCTGAAAAGAGCAAGTAGGAACTTCACAGACCCATAAGGGAAAAACGAAATCAAGAGAAATGCACATTAATATCTTTCCCTTCTCACCTTTTTTCTGTCTTATCTATTTAGACTCTCTGCTCTTCAGGGGAGGAACAGTCCCTCATCATGTGCTTATACAGTGCTTGGCACAGTGGGACTCAGATCTCCATTGGGGGCTCTAAGTGCTTTGTGCAAATAAATAAATAAATAATTCTGCTGATGTCCACTGTGCTCTCTGCCATTAACCACTAGATGGCAGCAGATTCCAAGAATAGGCATCTCCCTGGGCTAGGCCACAGCAAAAGGAAAGGACCAAAGATTACTTTAATACAGTACTTTTGAAATAGCAGTACCCCGTATCTCAGCCCTAACTGGCACTGGAATCACTTCCACAACAGAGAACACCGTTCTGAATTACATCAGTTGACTGTGACTTATTCCATGAGTTTTTTATTTGTAATAATAATAAAAAGACCCCAGAGGACATTATTAAAAGATGAACCATGACAGACACAATTTGGCTGAACAGGGACACACTGAACCTGTACTGAAAGCATTTTAAATGTGTATTTATGGAACAAGACAGCTTTACAGAAGAATTCATTATGAAATTGTCCTTTGCCACATCACCTGGTCGTTCCTCTTCACACAAATGAAGACAAAGTCTGCAGCCTCAACTTATGTGGGCCAGTGCCACTGATTTTTTTTTCCCCCAAAATGATTAGAAGCCACTGTATTGAAGTCGCTAGTTACTGCCAGCTCACTATGTTAAAATCTCCCACTTTAGATGGTCTATTCCCAATGTGCAAATATTCTACTCTCATTGCTTCTGGGTGACTAATTTCTTTTTGAAAGGTGAGAAAACATAATTAGTTTTCTCCCCTCATTATCCTCCATTGAAGTGACGGGCAAAGAAGTAGGTTTTGTTCCTTATCTGTTCTAATCTTGATGGCCTACAAGCTGCAGGCCACTCAAAACTCTGCTCTGCCTGAGATGCAACCCATCAGACCAATAATGTGACTCCCCACTGCGACGGAGCTTTAACAACTTCAGAAGTGACTTCATGTTACTTACAGACATTGGGAGCGAGTGAGCCGAGAAAAGAATGACAACATCTTTCCTTTTCTCAGGTGGAAACAGATCCAGTTCTTTCTGTATGTGGTCTGCAAAGCACTGTAAGAGAGAGGCAAAAGAGCAAAGATCGGTAACAGGAGATGCACCCATCTGCTGAAAATACTGCGCACGGATTGGCTGGGATTCCAGCTGCTTTGCTTTAGCTCACCATAAGAACTTCTAACAAGACAGCAAAGGTTCTTTTTTTTTAGGAGCATGCCAGTGGGAGGTTGATCGATAGTGTGTACAATAAAATGTTCAGTAAAAAATGAATTATAGTGCCTAAATCAAAACCCATTGAAGTTCATTGATAGGCTCTCAATGAGTTTTGGATCAGCTATCTGGACTTCAGGTACAGGACACAAGATATTACAGCAAATTGAAGCAGTGTCTTCCCACACACCCTCATTCAGGCTGCTTTCTCTGACAGAAGCCCACTGTGTAAGATGCGTGCCCTAAAGGATAACAAACTTGGATTCTGTTGGACCTACAGGAAAATCAGGTTCCCCTCTTTCAGAATGCATGCCCCCCAACCCAATATTTAAATCTGTCAGCTGATAGAATGAGTTCCTTATCTGAGCTCAACTGATAGGACAGAACATGGGGAGACAGATAGATTCAGTTAAACAAGACCTGAAAACCAAAGCCTTGTTTCCTCACATGGAAGACCAGGGAATGATTCTGACCTTAGAGTCACAGCAGCGACTGAGACCAGAACCTAGCCCTAGATATACATGTCCAGACAACAAGGAAACATGCAGAAAGGAAAAGCTGACTTAACAACTTGCACACGGTGCTGCCAGAAGGAAAAAACAGTTTGATGTCACTGTCTGCAGCTCCCTACCAGACACACTGCACCACCAACAGGATAAAAACATTACAAAAAATTAAACTTTAATTTCTGCAGCAATGATACAATCAGAGGCTGAGCCAGCCCTTCACTTACAGGCTCCCTTGGGCCTGGAGAAATGCATGTTGGTTAGCTTACAAAACGCAGCTGTATTTGTGAGCAATCCATCTAATGGAGAGCAGCGTTGGGTAGATTATTTGATCACGCAGCGGATTGCTAAACTCTGCCGAGACATCTCAGTGAAAGAAGTGAACGGCATGCGCGAGGGCCAAGAACAACTCTTCTGTCTTGGTCTCCCCTCAGTCACAGACCAGCGTGAAAATGCAAAAGTCAAAAGCAGAAGAGGAAGAAAAGCTCCCAGCTCTGCTTTTCACGCTCCCCTGGTAGCTCTCTCTGGCTCTCTCCAGTAAAAGCAGCCGCTAACATCTTCCCTGGGAAGGAAGGAGCAGAACGTGGCTGCTGTTAAGTGTTTCTGATGCAGCTACTGCTCTGGCCAGCATACCCACCTCTCTGATGCCAGACAAGGGCTTTAGAACAATGATACAAAACCATGTTAGTGCTATTATTAAAAGTCCAGCACATGAGCCCCACCTCTTTAAACTGAAAAAAAAAAAAGGGGGCTCCTCCCTCAGTCAAGTACATTAACATTTTCCCCCTCTCCCTCACTTCTTTTTGAAGGGAGTCCTGATTCTGATCCCACTGAAGTCAATGAGAAGTCTATCGCGAACGTCAGTGGGAGGATAATCGAGCCCCTTAGGCTGTGGATCTGTGTGACACTAGTAATGTCACACACTAGTAATATTGCATCCGATGAAGTGGGTATTCACCCACGAAAGCTTATGCGCTCATGCTAGAAGAGGACCTCATCCTCCCTGATTGGAGATAACAAGCTGGTTCAGCCTGATTGAACTAACCTTGTTACCTCTAACCTGGTCCTTGCCTCTTATTTATATCTGCCGCTGGATACTTTCACTGCATGCATCCAACGAAGTGGGTATTAGCCCATGAAAGCTTATGCTTCAATACTTTTGTTAGTCTTTAAGGTGCCAAAGGACTCTTTGTCACTTATGCTCTAATACATCTCTTAGCATATAAGGTGCCACAAGACTCTCTGTCGCTTTTGCAGATCCAGACTAACACAACTACCCCTCTGATACTGAATTACTAGCACTGATTACTTGGAGGTCTAAGGAAGCAATGCAAGCTTCCACACATTAATCCTGAACTAACGCTGCCCCCAGTCATTTCAGAACTAGCTCATAGGATATATATTTTATATCATGAAACACATCAGAAAATTGAAACATTCCTTTTGTTCTGAGGTTTTTAAAATTTTGGAACCATCTAACTCAGGGAACAAGTTTGTGTCCCTTTAAGACAAGTGGTTTCATGGGGGATTTCCATTGTTGTCTCTCGGAATACATCCACACCGCACAAAACCACCCCATGGCTGCGAGTCTCAGAGCACAGGTCAGCTAACGGACTCGCAGGGCTTGTGCTGCAAAGCTAAAAATAGCAGTGTAGATGTTCAGGCTTGGGTTGGAGCCCAGACTCTGAGACTCCATCGCCAGGTTTCAGAGCCTGGGCTCTGGCCCCAGCTTGAATGTGTCCACAGCTATTTTTAGTCCCACTGGCAGAAGCTCAAGTCAGCTGACCTGGTCTCAGACTCACTGCAGTGGGCCTTCTCTTGCTGTGTAGACATACCCTCAACAACTCCACGCTGAATCTGCTCAATTGACAAGCAAAAAGATAGTTTTCCTGACAGCCACAATGGCTTGCATACAAACTCCATACCTGAATGAGAAGGGGGTGTGTGGGCCATCTGTCAATAATGCTCCATTTCATCTTTGGCTTCTCCCCCTTTTTATTATAGTAGCGATAAATGGCATTTAGGCTGCTTCCTGAAATGCACAAAATTAGGAGATTAGCAGGAGCTTTAACTATAAATTCATCAGAAGTGTGGATGCTGCCAGACAAAAAGTTTTACAACCAGTCATTTCAATATTTTAAGGACTAGGTATCAAATATATTACACTGCAAATCAGAACTGAGAGCATAAGAGGAGAAAAAAGTACTTACCTCATGAACTCTATATACCTAATAGGCCTTTTCTACCTGCCACGTTAATCCTCAGCTAACGCAAAGTTATTTTCAGGAGCTATTACGAGAGCATTATACTAAGCATCAGTGTGTGCTACAGAAAACCCAAAAGCATGTTATATTGTATGGGGAGGATGGATCACTGCTTTAAACTGAAATGTGCACAAAGAATCATCACCTGTCATAGGGCCAGGGAAGGGGAGTGGAAATAGATACCTCTAGAACATGCACACACTCCAGTCATGCAAACACTACGAGTTAGGACTCCTGGGTTCCATTTTTGGCTATACAACTCACTTATGTGACTTCAGGAAAGTGCCCTTTTATGGTGCTGTGCTTCAGTTTACCTATTTGTAAAATTGGTATAACCCCTCATACAGATGTTCTGAGGCCTGGAGGTCTAACAAGACCTATCATTTAAAATTCTTTATTGTTAGAGAATGGGCTTCTATTTATAATTGGAAAACCTAAAGCAGGCCAACCAGAAAGCTGGTTTTGAGGAAGGCAAGCTAGGTTTTCATTTGCATCCCAAAAGTTCCCACATGCTTTCATAAGCCTCTTGTGCTTGGATTCTCAGTTGTCTGGATACATTTGTCTGTATGCTGTTTATCTTCCTCTTTTACTGAGCTTTCACAGACACTCACCTGTGGTAGAACAGCTGTACTGTGGATACTGTGTGAATGCAATAGCCCTTTCAATGCCATCTTTCTCCATCTCTTCAATTGCTTCTTCAGTCAGAGGATGAACATACCGGAATCCAATATAGTATTTGTGAGGCGCTGCCAGCAGAAAGAGAAAAAGAAATAGCAGCTGATCACTTTTATCTGCAAATGCCCTGATTTTAAAATCCCCTTCTGACCAGCTGCAGCCCAGCCTCCTCAGGAATACGCTCTCCCTGACTGAACAACCACCAAAATGACAATCATGATGTTTACAAGATGCTGAAAATCTCTCCTCAGTTTGTGATAAGCCGGACTGTGGAGAAGTAATAATTGTATACTTTATATGCTTTACCATGAGCTGTGAATCAGTTTTTTGGAAATATACATATTTTAGTTGCTGAAGATCCTAGCCCCGACAGTAGCAGCATTAACCTGTAAAACTCTCCCTCCCCTCCAAACATGGAGATCATTTAAATGTATTCTACAGGCCAGCATGAGACAGAGTACAATGACATGTTACATTTTTGACAATAGTGCAGTATCAAGAAGGCTTGTTCAACTAAGTTAAAAGAAAATTATCAACCTTGCTCATGCCAGATGTGAACCATGTCAATTTAAAATACCAGAATCATAACACAGCTCACTTCCTAAGAGCAGTTAGTTCAATGGGAATAGAATTCTTGTATTCCAAATGACTGGGTTAAGGAATGTGAGCATGTCTGTCTAAGAACATACCAAACAACTTAATGCAGATCACACAAGCACATTAACAGAGGAATCAATTTCATAAGAACGGCCATACTGTGTCAGACCAATGGTTCATCTAGTCCAGTATCCTGTCTTCCAGCAGTGGCCAGTAGCGAGGGAATGAATAGAACAGGGCAATTTATCAAGTTATCCATCCCCTGTCATCCAGTCCTAGCTTCTGGCAAACATTTCCAATACTCTGGAGTAAGATTCATTATCAACAGACGTCCTGTATTGAAGTATATTGTAAAAATGCACATTTCTCATTAAAAATAAAAAAGCTGGCAATTCTTTATATGTCTTACAAGGTGTGATTTTAAGGTTCCCTGCTTGCTGTGGGAAGAACAAAAGCTTAAAGGATCAGAGCATGTTATTTACTTAGGTTGTAATCTCTTTGGGGCCAGGACCATCATTTGTGTATGTACAGTGCCTACAACACTAGGATCCTGGGACATCTAGGGGTTACCGCAATACAAAATAGTAAATAAGAATATATACACATGTGTACATCCACTCCCCCACTACCTACGATCAAAAGATAAAACATTGTAGAGTCAAAATAATATAAACAGTTCCCATGATTCCCACTGTGCTCTTCCCTAGGTTAAAACAATACTGTCTTACCCATAGTTAGTCAAGTCCTTTCTTTATGCATTTAAAGAGTTAGTGAGGTCTGGTCCCGAGCTGCTACTGCTGCTCCTAGCTGAGCTCTGAGGAACAATGGGGTCAATCAAGGCTGTTCACCAAAATCTGAATAAATTTTAAGACCAGGGATCTATCCCGATACAGCTGCTTCCTCCAAAAAATTATATTAATTATAATTTCAGAACAAGGTCGCTGGTGACCTAAAACCCCTAGGCAGCAACTACACATGCTTTTCAATAATCCACATTTCTCCTCCTAGAACAGACTATATGTTAATACCTTAAAGGTGAAAGCTGGAAAAAAAAAATTTAAAATGTTGTCCTTTGAACTATCAGATCGTAACTCTGTGCTACCCGTCTGGTAATCAAATCAAACGACTGTAATCAAAACAACAGTGCAAAGGATGCTACCAAACCCAACTCTAAGGGAAAGACTCAAACAACTTCTGTTAAAGTTTTAAGGGAACAGAAACAAAAATATTTGGGACAAGTTATAGCTGAATTGGGAAAAACAGCATAGACAAACAAAGATAAAGAAGTATACATTTTTTATTAGATATAGAGACCAGTTATCGTCTGTACTAACAATTCATGTATGTTAAACAAAGATATTTCAGCTCCGATAAGAAAGCCAGCATTTTTCTGACCAATCAAGGCCTTGGTCTTGCAAACGTGTACAAGTACCCTTACACACACAAGTAGTCTCATTATATTCCCAGGGATTGCCTGCATGTGTAAAATTACTCCTGTGCTTATGTGTTTGATGGTCACATCTTAAGGAAGCAACAGGCATCCAGAATAGTAAAGGCCTAAATTTTCCAAGTGTTTAATGATTTGGGGTTGCCTTGATTTTTCTGGATCCCAAACCTAAAATGCCTTAAAAGGGCCTGATTTTAAGAAAGTGCTGAGCATCCACCCTCTGGAAATCAGGCCCCTATAAGGTATCATCCAAAGATTTTAAGGTGTTTCAATTTTGGCACCCAAAATTGCTACTTACATTTGAAAGTTTAGGTTGTCAAAACACCCCAAAACGCGTACTGCTTTAAAAAACTGCTTTCTTTTACCATAACTTACATTCACAACATCAGGAAGACTCATACTAAAGTTTTGTCTACACTTAAAAACATTGCCACTTTAACTATGCTCAAATAGTTAAAGTGTCATTATCTCCCACTCCCTCCTCCCCACTCCAGTGGAGACACAGTTGTACCGGTTTAAAAGTGCTTATTTTGGCATATCTTACCCCTGTTTGGCAAAGTAAAATGAGAAACACTAGTGTAAAGTGCACTATACTAGTATAACTGTATCTACACTTGGGTTTTTACCAGCATAACTCTATCTGTAAATATCACACCTCTCAGCAACACAATTATGCTAGTAAAACTTCTTAAGCGCAGACCAAGCCTAATGAAATTTCAGAACTCTGAAAAGCACTCCAGAAATGTTACAGCTCTTGCTGAATGTGCACTTTTTGCTTTTCAAGCTATTTTGAGGCAATGCAGTGATGTATTTGGCCTCACTAAATCCTGCAAAGTCACTTTTAATAACAAACTGTTAGCGTGCCGTACTTCTAAAATTGCAGCTACCGTCTAGGCAGTAAAGTACATCTCTAAATAATGGATGCCAAGTCAAATGTAAAGGCTGCACAAATAGATAAAGACAGGGTGGCTTTCTTTTGGTGACCACATTGTAAAGTAAAAGGGAGTGATAGACTCTGAGAAGACTAGATAAAGTTTCCTAAAACCATCAGCTTCAGGATCTGTTGCAAACCTGACTCATTTAAAAACTACTTTTATACAAAAAATAAACTCCTGCATTTGCTGCTATAGCAGGTGAGCACAAGCTTCGGACAAAGTTTATTCCTTGGCTGCACTTGCAAGGATTCTAGTTTCAATGGCATCACGCTACAGTGTCCAGGGAAAAAAAAGTGGGGGGTTGAATACAATCCACACAAAACAAATTCAGGAGTCAGGAGCGCGTGTAAGAAAGTATAGATCACTTTGGTTTCAGCATCATTTCCATTTTGGCTTCAGCATGATTACCTTTTAAGATTGCAGCTTTTCACTTCCCGGTCCCAAATTCTTTACAATTTTCATATCTAAGCCTTAATTACCCAAGTTTTAAATGGGTCCTAAAATACAAACAATTACGAATAACCTGGAGTCAAAAGCATATGTAATCTTTCCAGACACAGATGTGGGTTCCATGACACGCCAACAGATTCAGTAGCTGATTCCAATGCCAAGGAAATGGGGAGAAAACTAGTGTTTGTGGAATCAGAGTTAAGTTATGGGGCTGAGCAGAAGCTCTCATTGTAGGCTAAAACCCCAGACTTACTTTGTCTTGTTTTTGCAGTTTTCCAGGTAACTTTTAGTGCTTGTGATATCAGGTTAACAGGACTGGGAAAGGACTTCTGGCATTAATCCACTGTAAAGATCCTCTATGGAAGCCAGAGCAAGCTTGCCCACTCTTCCCCACCGAGTTTGGCAGACAGGCTAAAGACTATTGTCCAAAGGGAGAAAAACGTGCTGCAGAGACTGGCTGACTTAAAACTAAGGTGAGCCCTGTAGCTCATTTCAAACAGAACAGCCAGCAGATGATCATTGCTTTCTGGTTACTGCCAAATGGGCATGACTAGAGATGACACGGAACTAGGAAGGAACCAATCCTGAAGACAACTGTGGCCAACCATACTCTGTACTTACTACCCAGTGACAATGGGCATGGGGCAGAATTACTGTGCCTTTTCAGGGCGTTCCTTCAAGAGCTGAGGGACTCAGGAAAAGACTGGCACTGCTGAACCTATTCTATGGACACAGAGAGAAATTGGTTTCCCCCTGGTGCCCGACAAGCATATTCCAATTATAGCATAAAGTTCATGTAGAAAAGATCCTTGGCTTACAGTACCTTATGTACCATAGTTCTATTTTCCTCACAAAAATCCAGGAGAGGTACAAACGTTTCAAATTTCCAAAAGCCGCTCATTGTGACCAGCCTGAGATGAACATGAAGTAGTCTAGGATTAATCTACGCACAAACTTGCACTAGTTTAACTCAAATCCGATTTTAAACCGATTCAATTAAACTGGTTGTGATGGAGTAGACTCCCCACACTAGCCCTGCAAGAGCTGAATTACCAGCCACCGGGGTGTGGCAAAAGGCATTGGAGATACCAGGTCTGGAAAGACTGCGAAATACCTGGAAGAGAAGGGCTTTAGTGACCTGGCTGGAGGAACAAGGCATAAGAAGAAAGCTGATGATCCAGGAGTGTGTAGAGCGGTACAGCAAGACAAAATGGGGCAAGACACCACCGGAGGAAGAGCACTAATTCCCAAGATGGCCAGCAGGGAGTGCTGCTTGCAATGAATGGACTCTGACTCAGCTGGTGAAGACAGTGGGCAATGATGGTTGCCCCGATACAAGGGGAGTGTGAAAGACTCAGAAACTGTTTAGACAGCTGCCTGTGATACAAGGGGAGCAGGAAAGGCTAGATGAGAGACACCTGAGGCAAAGGGACAATGGAGCCACCATGTATGGAGGTCAGGGAGATGTACCTTTCCAGGCTGGACCACAGAGCTGCTGCTCCCAGTGAAGTGTGTTGATGAGCAACAAATCAGGACAGAGATTCTAGAGCATCAACGGCAAGAGTGGGAGGCACTATATGAGGCAATTAGCTGAAGAAGAGTATTGCTTGCTCAAGATCCTATAAGAGGTGAGCAGGGGCCAGAGAGGGTGGGGCAAGAAGAGAGGCACCAGGGTAGGAAGGGCAGAATCTCGAGCAGAGCTGTGTTCTGCCTGTGGCAGAGGGGACGCTTTAGGCACTGATGGGGCTGTGAACTGGAAGACTGCCCAGGTTACTGTGGGAGCGACAGAGGGTTTGAAAGACTGTACCTCCCGGAAGTGGGGAAACATGGAGTCACCTAAGTGGAAGGCCAAGTCACAAGAAAGACGCCGCTGTTCCAGGAGCAAGAGGGGGGCTGCAGACCAGAAAGAGACGGCACGATGGAGTGCAACCACGGGTGAGGATGTCAACCTCACAAGCTAATCCCCAGAGCAGCCAGGAGGATGAGCTCAATTAGCGATGAATGGAGCACCCGGGACACGGTGCAGACTCCTGCATGAACACTCTTAAAATAGTTTAAACATGACTTGTATCAATTTAGATTAAGTCAGTGAGGATTTAAGAGTGCTCAACGGTGAAGGTTTGGACAGACTGAAACACTACCACTGGTGAAACCTTTGGGTATGTCTACACTACCTGCTGGATAGCGATTGATCTATTGGGGGGTCAATTTATCATGTCTAGTCTAGATGCAATAAATCGATCCCTGAGCGCTCGCCCGTCAACTCCGGTATTCCACCACCGCGAGAGGCGCAGGCAGTGTCAATCGACTCTGCGCTGTGAAGACACCGCGGTAAGTCAATCTAAATACGTTGACTTCAGCTATGCTATTCTTGTAGCTGAAGTTGCGTATCTTCGGTCAATTTCCCTCCCTCCCCCTGTGTCGTGCAGACCAGGGCTATGTTAGCTTGTGTGGGAGTTAATCAGAACAAGAGTCACCGCTCCTTGATACGAATTTCCCCTGATCAAGTCGAGTGGCTACGCTGACAGGGGGGAGATAGACATTTACACGGAATAACAATTTTCCCCCATTTCCAAACACTACCCTCGCTGAAGGCAAACGCACAAAGACTCTATGTATTGTATTTTGTGGATGCCGTCCAAACCAAACCGTCAGGCCTTATCTATCACTCTAGCTTCAAGGGAGGATCCCTCATGTCCTAGGGTGGTGCCGACAGCAGTAATCTTGCTTAGTACTGCAGAATTAAACTGTGAAACAGCATCTTTCTGTGCCACCTCCTTCCTCTCAGGACTGTAATAAGATCAAGCCAAGTTTGTGTTAAGCCTTTTAGCCACCACTGACAATTAGATTCAGGAACAGTTTAAAGGATCTAGACTGTAGATAATCGTAGCTGTCAGACTGTAGTAGGAATTTATAGCTGCTCAAAGAAGCCACTAGATGGAGTCATGATCTCTCTCACACACAACAAATGCCCCACCCACTGCACATGGCTAACTTAGCAAGTGTTTTGTGTCAGGAGTCTTATCTTTGTGTATTAAACAGGACAGAGCAAAAAAACACTCAGTCAGGGATCAAGGCCTGCAGCAGAGTCCATCTTCCGGCAACCCAACAAGCACAGGAGGCCTGCAGCAGACTACCTGATTGGTCAGGAAAGGCAAATGCTTGGCTTTTAAATGCAGCAGCAAAGCTCTGGCTGCTCAGTGCATTTATGCCCATAGGTGTGACCCTCCCAATGTCTGCTGCTCCTCGCCTTGCTCTTGCCCTGCTCCTAGACCCACTCCTGCCTTGTTCCTGCTCACTCCTTGCTCCCTCACCTAGCTCCCAGACCCAGCTTCCTCACTCTGACCCTGGTTCCTGTTCCCAGCTCTGACCCCCTGGCTTGACTCTTAGTTCCTGGTTCTGGCTCGGATTCCTGGTGTGACTCCCGGTTTCTGGCTCTGATCCTTGAGTTAGTCCACCCACTAGGCCTGATTCCTGCTCTTCCTACTAGGTATGACCATTCATGGCTCAGTCTTTCCTCACATACACCCAATACAACAAACAGAACAATCTCCTAAACAACTGTACAGAAGGGTATAAGTACCAGTGTGAGGAGACATTTCATCCAGCAGTTTCACCATGCCTTCTCCCTGTGTTACAGTCCACTTTTTAATTGGCGACCCTCCTCCAATCCTGCTATATTGTTCTTGGATTTTCGGTGTGCGACGTTTAGCAATAAATGGTGCCAGCTTACTGAAACGTTCAAAAGCAGGGTGAGTTAGTAACACATCCCGTATCTCCTCCCCCCTGGCATCTTAAAAACAACCAGAAAGCATCCAGCCCACCACCAGCCTCCCAAACACAGCAAACTAATAAAGTTCAGACTCATTCTATGCCTGGCTTATTTTGTATTGTTTTGTAATACCATTTAATCTAATTCTCTTCAATAAATCTGCCAGTTGGCAGTAAACGAAGAGTTGTGATCACGGGTTAAAGGTCTCCTCCAATTTCTGAAGGACTGCAATATAATTGCTCATTACCAAGTTCACATGAGACGGTCAACACAGAGTTCTTGGCCTAAAACACTGCAGCTAGCCAGAAGGATTGTTTGATGACCAAGTATATAGCCTCCAATAACACTCACATACTAATACCATGTGAACCAAGTGTTTCTTACTTTTGTGCTGGAAGCGTCATCAGATCCTTATCTAGGAAAAGCCTAAGGAGGAAATCATGGACATCTCCCAGCGTTTCTGGGCCACCCATGTTTAACATCAAGATTCCGGTTTTAGTTTTCCTATTAAAAGAAAAAAAATAGTTTGAAATCTTTTTCTATTTCACCCTGTAATCAGCTGCCACCTTTTGCAACTGCAGGCTAATCAGCCTGATCTCCTGCTCTCATTCTGTTGTGCAAAATGAGGATCATGTTCAAAAACTAATAATCAAGAGGTAAATTCTGATGTCCTTATTCAAGTGCCCTGAGACACTCGACAAAACACAATGTGCCAAATCAGCAAGTGCTATTTATTTATGTCCTAGAAGCATCAGAGCCAGTAAACTCACACCTACATACGGCCTTTTTAAATCAAGTATTTTGCATCCCACAGCTGAAGTATCTTTCCAGTACACATCCTTTAATAATAAACACCACAAGTAAATGAATTCAGCGGTTTCCCTACCTCAGCCAAATGCCAGCTGCACATTTTAGGTTCATCAGGAAATATACTGGGCTATAGAGAACAATCCTGTTCAGGCAGGGGATGATCTAGATAAGATGTCCTAGTCCTGTATATCTTCTCCATCTCTAACCACTTTCTGAAATGAAGAGCCAATTCACACACAGAGGCATCAATCCATATTTTTGAAAATCCTGGGTTCCTGACTCAGCTCTGGCTCTGTCGTGCACCTCAGAGGGCACAGACCGACCAAAAACTGGGGGCAAATGGCCAGCAAAGAATTCCCCTATCAGAGGGGAACTCTCTGCTGGAGCAAGTGTTCTGGCTCCAAGCTCTGCTGCACCCCACCTTCCAACTTGGAACAGGGACGTGCCAGAGCTTCACCTTCCACTGGAATATTGTCCATCAAGGATCCTATATCAGATGAAGGAGAGAATCTGGCCTGTTATGGCAACTAACAAGTTTAGTGTGGGAAGCGTGAGCACTTGGACTTTGTACAAGATCTGAGATGCACAGAATTTGGATCCTTTATACAGTCTGAGATGAGAAACCCTTCTTCCCCTTTCTGCCATCTCCATATCTGCAAACATCTCATCTTTGCAAAGTCCTTTGAGATCCTTGGATGAAAGGCACTAATTATTAACAAGGATGTATTAAATGGTGTCTCCAATTATGGAATAACTGCATTATTAAACTGTTATCTCACTCCACTATACATTATCTTCTTAAAATACAAATAGTTAAGCTTCAGGATGGCTGGTTGAGATTATCAAAGCAGTCTCAGGGATGTACACACTAACTCTGAAATGAAAGATATGTGCCTAAATCCCATAGACTGCTTCAAAAATCTTAACCACTGTTTATTTCCCTGCTTCTTTCTCTCCTCTACCCCAAACACTAAACAAGATGTAACATGGCATAAGAATAAATAGTTGTTTTCTATATTGCAGTAGTGCCTAGAAGTCCTGGTCATGAAGATGCCCTTGTGCTAGATGCTGTACAAAACACAGAACAAAAAGATGATCCCAGTCCCAAGAGCTTAATCTCTAAATATCCGACAAGGGGCAACAGATGGATGGAGACATACGAACGAGGGAAGCACAAGGAAACTGTGAGACTACTGTAATGCTTTAAAACCAAAGCACTGTAAAGTAAAGCAATATCATCTTGGAGAGAGACAGAGAGCAATTATATGTAGGACACACCAACACTTCATTTGCTGTCAGCACAGATGAGGCCTGTGAATAAGCTCTTACCTCTTTTCAGGTTGAGTTTGAGGCTTTGTGCTTTTTGTTTGTGTGGCGGTTGTGGCGGCTGCTGCTGCTGTTGACCGACCTCTCCATTGTATTTGGACTCTCGCTTGACTGCAGCTGCTGCTTTTCATGACTGGAGAGCAGGTTAAAATGTATTGTTAGTTTATTACTCTTTATGAGACATATGCTGGCTTCCCCCAATATCTCTTTAAATGTGACTTGGTGGTCTCCTGATATTTGGCATTTCTTTTCAAGTCCCATCTCCTGGAACCAAGTGGTTTAAGGAAAAATCATGGGTTTCATTAAATGTTTTAAAAGGGGTAAGTGTCTAGACTTGTGGTTGCAGAGAAAAGCTGGAAAACATGACCTGAGTGTGCCTTAAAGGCTCAAAAACCAGGAAGCAAAGGAAAAAAAACACACTTATTTTTGAAACATCTGATCATTTTAAAGTCAATCTCATGATTTTTAGGGCCTGACTCATGAGTTATGAACACTTGGGGCTGGAAATACTACAAGAGACACCACTTCAGCATGAAAGAAAGTGAAGTATGGAGCTTTCACATTCAGCTCAGAATGGGGACACAATGAAATGGCTGTGCTGTGAAAACTGCAATATTTTAACTATTCTATGTACAAATGACTTCAGTCACCAAGACTGTCAAGCTGCTGCTAAAACTTTTCACAAGCACTAAATTTACAAAACATTAAAATACACCTGTCCATACGTAAATATTATACAAATTAAAAAACATTTATATAGCTTAATGTATTTGAGCCCTGGGTTGTTCCTAGCTTGACCCTGTGCTGGAATAAACTAAACAAACCAGCAATTCCATAGGATCAGTTCAAGGCCACTTCAACCAGGGTTCTTTAACTTCACTCTAGGCAACCATCTCTCTTGATTCTTCCCATCACTCCATGACTTTAGCCTCAGACAGACTTTTCCCAAAGGCAGAGATGGATAAGGGGAGTTCTCTTATTAATGGGGGTTATTAGCAGTTTAAGCACTTAAACACTCTAAATATTAACAGTGGGTTAAAAGGTTGTGATCTAAGGGATTGTCTTTTGCTGCCTGAAAGATTGTTTTTTCTCCTCCTCTGAAAATCTTAATTTACTAAATTTATAAAGGTTGTATAGTACAGTTAACATTTTACTGTATAATGCACAGTGAAGCTTTCAGCTGCATTGTAAATATGGATAACTCATTTTCTGACTTGTTGAATGTGTGGTTTTTATATTTATTTCTCTGCTTCACAAAGGATATCCCATAGAATATACAACACTGCTAGTGGAACTCTATTTTGCATATCTTTTGTGATTTAAACTGTTCTATCTGAATGTTATGTTAACACAGGTTTTCTTAGCTAATTTTCAAAATACTATAAACATTTTGAAGGGCATCATAAAATGTTAAGAGGACACTTCTGCCCTGGAATACACATATACAATTACTTTTCCAGCATACTTAAGTGCAGAAATGCCTCCTTAACATGGTGCCATATTAAATTATCACAACTGTATCACACATTCCATGTTTGCCATTGCTTACACTGCAAAGGAGAATGGAAAAGGGTCCCCTACTCACAAGAGGATATAAAGACACTGCACATTCTAAACCACAATCTACAGTACATTTACTTTACAGAGAAGCACCATTAAAATACCTGGAAAACTGACTTGGAACTGTACAAACTATCCACAACTTTTCAGACTCTAAAGTTTTTTCTAAAGCACAACCTTGTTAATTTCTCAGTTAGTAATAATTTACAACAAACTGTTTTTACGAGAAGGGAAAAAGTATATTAGAGGGTTATTGAACCAGGTTCCAGAGACGGGGCGGGGGGGGGGGGGGGACAAAATTTTTAAAAACCCCCCGTAAAAATCCGCAAATTTTCTTTTTTTTTTTTTTAGTTAAAAATGAATACCAAGGCTTCACATTCCTTTTCAATTAGATAAAAACTTTGTAAGTCGAACAGAATACAGCAATAGCTGTGTATGTCAATTACCTCTCACATGACCAAATAATCCTGCTAGACATTTTTATCTCTAAAGAATTTTGTTTGCTGTATTTCTTATTCCCAGTATTTTAAGTAGCTCTTTTAGATCTACATATACACACTGCCACTTCCTCACTCCTCTGTACCCAATAAAACCATACATCTGCACACACAAGTTATTTTAAATCATACTCCTTATCAATTATATTGCTTTGTTCCTTTTAACAAGCTGTTAGTCTGAGCATATGTCATTACACTGACAAAATAACATTTAAGAAAAAAATCTATAGATGTACTTTTTAAAACAAAAATAAAAGTGGTCTGCTAAGTATATTTAAACCATTGTTATCATTTACTTAAAATTTTAGTCACTGTTGTGTATGCTATTTTTCACAGAGCCCTGGTGATAAAGGGGGAAAAAGACAGAGACTATACAATCTTAATAAAATGTTTCCCACAAAATGCAAATAACCAGGTTTAGATTAAAGACAGACCACAAAGCCAAGGAATCTTGAGGAAAGGTCTTTCAGCAGTCCCATGTTTTGCCTAGGGCCCAAGCATTTGCAGGGAGTTGGATCACTAGATCAGTTATTCACTTTTACCAAAGGCATTGTTCACCGAACGGGCTGAGTTTACAATAGTTTCCTTTCTCAGCAAAGAATGATCTTGCCTTTTTGATTTTATGCCTCAGTTACTTTAATTCAGGGATTTTTATGTAAACTTTTTTCTTTAAAAGTAGTATCACTTGAATCAGTATCTTACCATAATCTCTATTCATTTACAGATACACTATTCAGATACTCTATTCAGATACTATCTGAATACTAATACTATCTATTCAGATACTCTATTCATTTACAGATACACACAAAGCATGTGCTGTAAGGGACGTGTTCTGTTTCACAACCAATAGGCCTAGTCCTCATTAATTACTAACATTTTCTATATTAAATCCTTTTCAGTCAAAGCTGAGAGGGGGAAGGGGATTCATATTCTGGCTTTGTAACAAAAAAGAGGCAGATTTAGGGCTAAATACTAAAGAGCGATGTCCCAAACGAACTTTAGTCTTTGGTCAAAGCCAAGCTATTGGACTCATTACAGGAGTAACTGGATGGAAGTCTAACTGGCCTGCAATATATAGGAGGTCAAACTAGATTATCTATGTTTGTACAAGTTGTATAGGTAGAGGCATTTCCAGCAGATCAAGGGATTTGATCGTGAGGCGTCATCTAGAGCAGGGGTCTTCAAACTTTTTCCCCGGTAGCCCCTTCTCGCCGAGGAAAAAGTCGTGCGGCCCCCCAAGGGTATGTCTGCTGAAATGTTGCTGCGGAAAGCGAAAGCTTCCGCTTTCCACGGCGGCATTTTGGCAGTACTAGAATAACCCACCCGGGAGTTCGGCGGTCTCCCGGGCGGGATCGGCAGTGGTGCCGAGGTCTCGCACACCCCTGGGGGTGTGTGCACCCCTGTTTGATGACCACTGATATAGAGTACTGCGTCCAGTTTTGGGCCCCATCCTACAAGAAGGATGTGGATAAATTGGAGAGTCCAGAAGAGGGCAACAAAAATTATTAGGGAGCTGGAGCACATGATTTAGGAGGAGAGGCTGAGGGAACTGAGATTGTTTAGTCTGCAGAAAAGGAGGAGGGGGGGATTTAATAGCTGTTTTCAACTACCTGAAAGAGGGTTCCAAAGAGGACATATCTAGACAGTTATAAGTGGTAGCAGATGACGGAACAGGGAGTAATGGTCTCAAGTTGCAAGTTGTACCACTGAAGGCAGCCACCTAAGGACTGCATAGTTTTAGAGGACAGCAATGCCAATTTACAGACGCAGGAATTTTCTGGTGTATGGCGAGTGGCTGGGAAGTTAAGTGGGAAGAGTCTGGTTTTTGGGAGTTAGACCTAATGTGAATGATGAGACCTTTCTATGTGAATTTTTGTATGCTTTCCAAAATAAAACACCACCCATGCACTCAGAGTTTGATAACTGATCTATTTTACAAAATAATTTTTTTTTGTTCTTCAATTGTTTGAGTTTCTGGCTTTTTAAAACCAAAAATCTATTTTTGATGCAAAAATCAAGGACACCCACACCCAAGTTGTAAGGCCGCTAAACACAGAGAAAGTCTCCATGGCATGCAATAGGAATACAAAGGACTGTCAGTGCACCGAAGGGCTCTACTTTGTGACAGAGCGAATAAAGACTAGATATTAGAGAGTCAAGGTAAGTAAAGTAATATATTTTATTGAACTAACTTCTGCCAGGGAGAGAGACAAGCTTTCGACCCACACAGAGCTCTTCAGGTCATCAATAGAAGTCGATCCAATAAAAGATATTACCTCTCTGATGTCCTGGGCTCAACATGGCTACAACACCACTGCATGAAGGCAAGATACTCAGCTAAGCGCTCTCTGATAAGGGATCTGTGTCTGCAACGCCAAGTTATAATAGACATGATTCCCAGTCTCCTATGATCAGCTGAACTGGGTTTGCTTTTACACTGGGTCAACAAAGCTGTAATTGAATCTGCAGAAGTTCAGATTTCCCTGCAAACAATTCGATGCAGAGCCAGACTTAATTTAATGGTACAAGCCCATTGATTGAGGTTGAGGGCAGAATCTGACTCCCTCCCTGGAGTGTGGCTTCCAGAGACACTTACTGCCCCAAGACAGAGCACACAAGGCTGGTTACCCATCTACAACTGCCCGTAGAGAGCGCTGCTGATCCCGGGCACCAGAGACCGGTACTGATGCAAGGGCAGCAGGCGTGATCAGCATGGATGAAGAAGTCACCCAGGCACTCAGCACTATGTAAAGGGCCAGAAGCCACAGACAAACAGCACGAAAAATGGGAGAGACGAGGGAAAGCAGCAGCTTGAAAGACGTGTAGTGAGCTGGGGCCCTGTCTCTGGGCGCACAGCACTAGCCAGCGCACTGACAGCGCTCAGCAGGCGGCACCCTGCAGCACTCGCTAGGAGGCACTTGCTGAAGCAGGGCACGAGGCCCTGGCCCTACTGCTGCCCCACCAGGGCGCACCGTTCCTGGGCGCCACCTGCCAGCGGCCCCCGGCGTCCTCTGTGGCATTACAGGGGCTCCCGCCGCCAGCCACTCAGCACCTCGCTGCAGCAGGAGGCACCAGCCCCCCCGGGGCACCCGCTGTCGCCGCTCAGCACGGTGCGTTATGCAAACGCTTTCCATGGAAAGGGCGCGTTGCGTACCCCAGCCCCGGCCGCCCCCCCCCGGGGGGGGGGGGGGGGGTGGGGGTGGGGGGGGTCCTGCTCGTGCCCTCTCCTTGCACTCAGCACAAGTGTTACACGCGCCCTGCCCGAGGGGCCGCTCGTGCCAGCACCGCCCGGGACACACGTGGGAAAAGTTACCTCTTCCCTTGTCCCCTCTGCGCGCAACCCGTCGGCCGACAGGAGCTCACGGAGTGGGGGGGGGGGGGGGGGGGGGTTTTTGCCCCAGGAACGCTCCTGCCCCCCCCGGGGGGGTCCCGAGCCAGGGGAGCGGTCACACGCCCGGGTCGGCGCGAGAGCCCTTTGTTTATGTAACGCAGCCGGGCGCTAATCCGCCTCCCGCCTGCGCAAAACCCTCTCTCGGAACTGCGGCTCCACTAGCAAAGCGGGGGAGGGGGGTCACTTTTCAGAAGTGGGGGCTTCCCCGCCCCCCAGGAATGGAGGGTTTGGGGGGGTCAGGGGCGTGCAGGGAAACACCCCGGCTCTCCCAGGTCCGACCCCTCCCGGGGAAGCCAGCAGGTGCAGCCGGCTGCAGGAGAGCCCCCGGGCCAGGCGACCTGGCCCCAGCGCGCCCCGTTCAGCCCAGGGCATCCCGGCAACCCTACAAATGCAGCTGGGAACTTACATGGACACAACACCCGGTTTGCAGCTCGGAAGGCAGCAGCCATGTTTGTGTGAACTAAATACATTCCCTTAGTCTGCAGACGCCCGGGGAAAAGGGTTCCCTTCCCCTGCCGAAAGTCTCTGAGCGCCAGCCGGAGTGGACTCGCCTCTCTCTGCCTCCTCTTCCCTCCCCGCCAAGATCCGCCCGCCGTGTTCTTGCATTAGGAAGACAGGCGTTTGCTTTGCCTGGAAGGGGTGGGGATAGGGAGAGAGGCAGGTCCCAGAGCTAGAGATCCTCCCCCTGCCTTTGATTGTCTAAGATCCAGCGGCCAGCGAGTGCGACTCGAGCCTCAGAGCAAAGCTTTGCAAGACTCTTGCTGGTTGCGTATGGCTTAAGAGTTGGGGCAAACAGGAGGGTGACCAGATGTCCCGATTTTATAGGGACAGTCCCGATTTTTGGGTCTTTTTCTTATATAGGCTATTACTCCCCACCCCCGTCCCCATTTTTCACATTTGCTGTCTGGTCACCCTAGTAAACAGCCAGAACTAAAGTGACAGGAAAAGTTAGACTGATTTGTAAACAGGTTTCCTTTTCTTTTTAGGAATTTGAGTCCCAAATTAATTTAAACCAAAGCGATACCAAGTCTTCTAAAAAGTGTGGCCAACATTTTAAGTTTCTATTAACTTTGGATGCCCAAAGTTAAGCACCTACATTCATACTTAGGCACCTAAATAGGCTGTTTAGACTTTCAGACTTTTATGGGTGCTCCGCATACCTGGAATTCATGCTGCTTATTTAGTTCCCGATCTTGCAAACACTTAAAAGGAAGCCCAGAAATAAGTGTTTACCGGTTTGGGGCTTTAGATACCAAACTTTAGGCACTCAAGTTTGAAAAAATTAAACTTTTATTTTTATAGCTAGTGACAAATGAGTAATTGTTTATACTAATTTATCTTCTGTGGTTTTAAAATAGAAGATTGCTGCAGAACATGGAAGAAAATTGTCTCTCATTATTGAATTGTGAGGTCCATGCAGTCAAGTATCAGAGGGCTAGCCATAAAAAGAACAGGAGTACTTGTGGTAGTAATAATACTTGTGGTACCAATATTATTGTATTGTTGCCATATTAGTCTGTATCCATAAAAACAACGGGGAGTCCAGTGGCACCTTAAAGACTAACAGATTTATTTGGGCATAAGCTTTTGTGGTAAAAAACCCACTTCTTCAGATGCATGGAGCAAAAATTACAGATGCAGGCATAAATATACTGACCCCTGAAGAGAAGAGAGTTACCTCACAAGTGGAGAACCAGATTTGACAGGGCCAATTCAATCAGGGTGTGTCCCAAGTCCTGTAGCAACTTCAGAAAAAAAACACATCAAAACAGTTCGTTTCCCCACTGACCCTGGCAAAAGGCATCATTTACACACTATGGGTCATTGACTGCTCCCTGTCTATGTAACTCCTAGTGCTGTTCTTCCTCATACAATGATTGGGTAATGACATTTTTTTTAAAACTGACTGGCTGATATATCTCTAAGGTCTTTACATGAATTAATGTAAGAATTATTGAATTTCATTTTTCCCTTTTATATTTATAATATCAACACAGCAACATGTTTATTATGTGGCTGACATGATCATACACATGAATCCAGAAATCTATCTGCTCTCCCTGATCCCAGACAGGGAAAATAAAAGACCTTGTCCAGACTAGGGAAAAGAGTTGAGATATATGGCCTAGGCTAAAATGGAGTAAAAGGAGTTAAACTGTGTTTAGGTTTGTGGTATGTGGGGTTTTCAGACAAGTTAAACTAGCTTGACTGAGCTAACTCAATTGAAAAAAGCATCTCTTTTCTTAGACTACACAAGACCAAAGAGACATTACAAAGGCATGGATATCAACAAATACACTAGGCAACATGTCAAAACCCTGAACTACTGACAGTGGAGACTTTGTCGAGATACTACTGTTTCTTTTACAGCATTCAGTGAAAAAGGGAACATTGTAGATTCATTTGGTTCAATATTAATGACAGGGGGTGTGAATAGTGTTGTACTAATTCATAGCTAAGGCTTGATTCTGTTAACCCTTACACTGGTCTGAGGCAGTTACTTATCTGTAACTGGAGGGTCCTCGAGTGCGGTCTCTATCTGTATTCCACCGAGGGTTTATGTATGCGCACCATACCCAGAGACAGATAATTTAAAAGCAGTGTCCGTTGGTCCATGCATGCACCTTGGCACTCCTGATGCTTCCGTTTGAGGTGATACGGGATAGGGGGGACCGACTGCATCTCCAGTTCCTTTTCCACTGCAAATCAGATACATTCACAGCAGAGATGAAGGAGGGTGGGAAGTGGAATGCAGATAATGACCAAGGATCTTGAAGAACCTTCAGTTCCAGGTAAGTAACCTCTTCTTCTTCTTTTTGGGGGAATTCTGCGTCACTGCGCAATGCAGAATTTTCCAGAAATTAACGTTGTGCACCCAGAATTTCCTTTCCCCCCATAGAAATGGGCTACAGTGCTGCTAGCCACCAGTAGGGGCCACCGGACCTGGCAGAGCCCAGCTTGCACATAGAAGACATTGCTGGGGGAGGGGGAGAGAGCTAAAGGGTTCCTGGCATCTGCAGTCCCCAGCACACCCTGAGGGAAGGAGTGGGCGGTGCACAGGAAACTCCATGCAAGCATGGGACTGAGCATCAGGCTGTTTCTCCCTCTGGATATCTGGGCTCTGCAGGGGAATGGGGAGGATGTCTGACCAAGGGGGACCGCCACAGCTGGGCTCTGGGGAGGAGAGGATGTGGGTATCTGGGCTGGGGGGCCTGCAACTGGGCTGTGGCGAGGAAGGGGTTGTGGGTGTCTGTCCCCTCAGCTGGGCTGGGAGGGAGAGGAGAGGGGCAAAGGAGACAGAGAAACAGGAACTGGGTTGTTATAGAGGTTTCTTTAACTCTCTGCTCCTGAGGAAATTTGTTGTGTGTCTGTATTGTTCCAGGTATTGTATTGCACTTGCTGACAGGTATTTTGAAATAAATTGCCAAAATAATTGAAACTGGCATGATTATATAGTGTTATTTAGACAAATAAAATTTGCAGAATTTTAAAATATCGTGTGCAGAATTTTTACATTTTTGGCACGGAATTTTTAAGTTTTTGGAGCAGAATGCCCAGGAGTAGAGGGTTATTGAGGGTGATTAACAAGCACTACCTAAGTCAGAGGTGGGTGTGAGGTTGAAGATGGAATGGTCATGCAGAGAACTGCCACGCCAAAGGGCATATCTGCTGCTACTGAGTCTTGTGCTAAGGCATAGTGCATTGCAAAGGTGTGGAGAGAACTCCATGTAGCTGCTCTACATCTGTCCAGGAGCAGCACGTCCTGAAGGGAGGCCGTGGTTGAAGCCCGGTCCTGGGGTTTCAGTAGAGGAGGCAGGCCTGATAGTCATAGCAAAGTTTAATGCCACCCAAAATCCATTTAGAGAGTCTCTTTTGTTCGAGATGGCTTGTCCCCCAAATCTTTCTGCTACTGCAACAAACAGTCTGGGGGGCTTCCTGATGGATCTTGTTCTCTGCAGGTACAAGGCTAAAGCTCGTCGGACATCTGGGGCGTAGAGTCGGTGTTCCTCTGCAGATGCATGTGGTTTTGGGAAGAAAACAGGTAACGGGATGGATTGATATGAAAGTGGGAGATTACCTTCAGTCGAATTTAGAATGCAGGCACAGGGAAACTCTGTGGAAAATTGTGAAAGGCGGGTCTGCCATCAGAGGTCCAAGCTTCCCAGGGAAGTGATAGCAAAAAGGAAGGTGACTTTCATGGAAGGGAGGGACACAGAGTGCAATGCCAGCCATCCAAAGGGTGGTTTCGTTAGCATGGCTAGAACTAGGTTCAGGTCATGAACTAGCCTCATTACTTAAAATCATTGTTGGGGCTAGTTCATGACTTACAATCCATTGGCGGTACTGTCAGGACTGGAAGAAGGGTGTGGATGGTTGGAATTGGAGGCGAGAGGTCCCGCAGTGGTGACAAATCACAAGGGGGAGAAATAGCCTCCCTAGAGGTAGAAAGGCCCCCACAGATGAAGTGATCTGAGTTCTGTTAAGGCAAATACATCCTGGGCTCAAACATAGTTCTGGATCTCTCTGGTGTAAGAGGTACCCTCTTTGCTCAGTGTCAGTGGTGGTGCCAAGGTGGATTTCCCCGGAGTGGGCAGGTCCTGAATCTTATGGGGCACCAATGTTGTCAGCACCAGTGGGCACCCTGCTTGTGGGACTTCTTGTTGTATCTGAGATTTTCTGCGTGCCCCATTTCCATGGTTCGAACTCATGGGAGGAGCATTCACTTCTTCGCTTTTGAGGAAGACTTATTCCCATGCTTATGAGTATGCTTCCTTACCTCCTGACTAGGTCTTGTCATGAGGTCCATAGTGGTGTGATACTTCCAGTGCCAGATTTGGACTCAGTAGCAGGAGGTACACTCCTTGCCTGGGTCCAAGTGAGGCCTCACAGCAACTTCCATGAGGTGCTTTTAGAGGAAGAGGGCCTGGGCTTCTCGGGTAGGGCTGGGGAAGGTCTGGCAGATACTGCAGTGCACCTGGATGCTATGGAGCTTCCCCCAGGCAGTAGAGACAGCACTGGTGTTCATCGCTGATCAAGGAGCATAGGCAGGCGGAGGCACAGAGTTTAAAGCCCGGAGTCCTGGGCATAGTCTGGTACCTGCACATAGATATGAGGATGGAGGTGGGGGAGTAGGGAGGTGGAAAGACAGCCCCCCGCCAATCTATCTACACTAATCACTAAAAACTATGATAAACTACAATAAATATCTAAAATTCTAAAACTGTTTACAACTACATATTTAAAGATGTGTCAGAAATGAAGACCCTGGAAGTTCCGATCCTGACCACGTGGTGGTAAGAGAGAACTGGAGACGTAGTCAGTCTGCCCCGCCCTTTACCACCTCGGACAGAAGTAAGAGGTGAACCAGGGCATGTGCACAAGCCAAAGGACACTACTTTTAAATTTTCTGACTCCAGACGTAAACCCAGTGTGGAATACAATAGGGACCATCACTGGAAGAAGTAGAAGTAACCCCACTCATTGCGGTCCTCTGTCCCCCTCTAGTGGTAACTGGGCCACATCTAGAAGTTGATGACCCTCCTACAAGCTTGGCTAACAGAGATGAATCTCTAAGCTCATGCTTTAAAATCCAGATGTTCCAAGTTTGATTACTGGTAACCCACCCAGGGGTGCAATATTACATGCATAGTACAGAACTCCACAGGATTATTCAGGGAAAAAGGACTGCTTTTGTGATGAAAGGACAGGATCAGACTCCTTGTTTGTTGGTACGTTTAATACAAGGCATTCGTTAAAATGTATCCCAGCTCTGGTAATGGAATATCTTCTTGCAATTATAAAATATTGGTTTTAAAAAATATTAAAGTAGTCCAAATAGAGCTTCCTACATTCTGATCTGTTTGTAATAACCAGAACAATTCTAAATTCAAGGCTGTAGGCAGTGGATTTTCCTGATGATAATAATAGTTCAGAATTCTTACACTCCATCAGATCACTTAGTTCCTCTTTCTGTTTTATAATTAAACAATCCAATACTCAATGGTATATTTTCTGAGGCCATTAATACACATTTCACACACAGTCTGAGGTTTAGGCCACAGGCTAAGTTCAGTCATAGGCCCAAGGTATGTATTAATTGACTCTGTTATGTCTTGGTGGGGGATGTATTGTATTTGAGGAAACTGGCATAAACATACTCATATTCAAGGATATTAAACAAGGGTAAGTGTGGTGATTGTATCAGGTCAGTAAACATACCACCCCCTCAGAGAGTCCTATTGTGTCCAACAGGCCAGAAACATTAACCATTATAGCATAGCTGATGTGTCTTGACACCAAAGGACAATAAAATAATCTTACATTCAGACAGCCAGATACACAGTGGAGACACATCAGTTGGTGTTACTCCCATCTAACTTGTCTAGGATGCACTTTTAAATAACCAGTAAGGATCTGGCCAGGAGGTTAATTAAACTTTATCTTTTTGCTATAAAGGGGATGGATCAGAGAGTAGCCAGATTTTTTAAATTGTTAAAGAGATTTCTGATTTAAAAGTTCCCATCAGAGGAGAAGGAGAGAGAAAAAAAAGAGGGCAGAGCAGAGGGGCCTTCTAAGAATGAAGGATAAGCTTGAGATGAATTATCTGTGCTTTTTTTATGGCCTCAGACCAGCTCTTTATTTCACATTTCAAAATATATAACAAACTAACAATGCCGCATATCTTTCCACCATGTAACATAGTTGTTTACGGAAGGTCAGGAGAGAAAGACAGAAAACTTCTGTTTGGGATGAGGGTGGCAATTTGTGTGCTGGGAATGGGGGAATCAAAGCAGTGGAGGCAGAGAAAGGGAACTAAATAATAAGGTTTAGATACGATGTTATTTAATTTCTTTTTAGGACTTGTGTTAGTGGGCAATACAGTCTAGCAAACTTAACTCACAATTAAGCTAATTTCCTGCTTTTTGAAGTTCTCTATCCAGCCTCAGAACAGCTTTAGCAAAAAGCAGGCGTGCAAGAGCCCCTGCTACCTCATCTTAAACCTGGTCTGGAAGGACCACTGGTGAGGATGAGAGAGCAGGTTAGTCTCTGCTTATTCAAACCTTGGCCTCTCTCTGGCCGGTGTCAGTTCTCATAGTGATTTTTGTGATGTTGGAGGCTATTCACTAGGAACTGAACTGAGACCATCAGTTCATTTCATCTAAAGTGCAAAAGAGTCAATAGATGGTAATGACTTTCAATCCCTACCTCAGATAGATATGCCCTACAGACATAAGCCTCTCAGTACTATTACCAATCCCTGAAATTATCCAGTTTCATGGTTTTTAGCTAGCATACACCTGTCCAAGTATTGTTTTCTTTCCTTAATCAATAATTATACAGTAGACTCTCTCCCAGCAATACAGAGGTCATACTCCCATGTCTGAAGCCTCCCAGATCCTCCCTTAATCCCTTTTTAAACAGGAGTGTCAAAGATAACATCTCTGAAGTCCCGAGATACACCTCTTCACTCTGCTCTCTAATGAGAACTGAAAACTATCTCCTTCTGCTCCTCCTTGTGTGTTTGCTGTCTCTCTCGGAATCCTGGCATTTCTCACCCTGCAGTCCTGCAGCATCTATTTTCAATTGCTCTGTTGATTATTTAACATGGTGAGCTCTAGAGCTGGCAGAAACTCAGAATGTCCATTCCACAAGAAATTCTGATGTTTTGTGTTTTGTTTTCATATCAAATTAGAAGAAAATCAACAAATTTAAAAATGTTTCATAAAATGAAATTATCTGGAATATTGTGTTTGGGGTCAATATAAATGTTCTATTTTAATATAATCAAAATGTTTCAGTCTCATTTTGATTTTTTTATTTTATTTATAAATATATCATATTGCACCATAACATAGCAAATAAAATACATTTCAAAATGAAAAGTTGTTTTGAAATGTTCCATTCTGATAAGCCAAAACAGGAACATTCCAACCTCATCAAAGTGATTCTCTTTTTTTTTTCCAAATTAAATTTAATCAAAATTGACATGTTCCTGTAGAAAGCCTCAGTTTGAATGAAATGGCACTTTCCAATGGAAAAATGGCCCGCAGGAAAATTATTGACCAGCTTTAGAGAAATTCTTTGTTGCAATAAGGATAGATCTATACCAAGATTTTGTACAGTAGAACTATGTCAGGTAGGGTGGTGATTTGTACCAAAATAGTTATACTAGTACAACTCCTAGCGTAGGATGCAGTTATACCCATATAGATATGCTTATCCTGGAATAGCTTATTTCCCTTTTGTGAATAGCTATATATAAGCGCTTTCATATGGATATAATTGGCCACACTAGGGGAGTTGTATTTCTTTAACTATACTGGTATAGTTAAACTAAAATTCCTTTTGTGTGTAGTTGAAGCCAAAGTTTTACTTCCTCCAGAAACCTTTCAGTTGCATGTTCCCCCCATTGCCTCAAAGAAGTCCTTTGGGATTCCAAATAATAAGTACTTGTACTGTCACTATTTGCCTCACCATCCCATCATGGAGCCAGACCCTCTCTGTTGCTTCTTGCTCTATATATTTGTAAAATCTTTATTGGTCGTCATCCCTTCTTAAGCAATCTGCCTTTTATTGTAAATTAGAGATGGTCAAAAATTGTCCATTAAAATGTTTTGATTGTTTCCCAAAGAAAAATAGGCTTTTGACAAAAATTAAAGAACAAATAATTGTGTTGGTTAAAAAATGTCATGGGAAAAAAATTCATTTCCTGCCCATCTTCTACTGTACTGAGCTAATGGGAAACAGGATTAATTGCTGGGTGGAGTCAGGCAGATGTGGGGCTGAGAGAGCTCCTGCAGCAGAGGCCAAAAAAAATAAAATAAATGACCTTATCTTGTACATGTGGGAAAGTGGATGACACTAATTGTCACATGCACACACCTGGGGGATGGGCAAAGGGAGTTCAAAAATCAAGAAACAGATTATAATCTTTTATAAAAATGTCATGATTTTGGGCCAATCTCATGATTTGAGGGGGGAGAGGTGTCCAACTCATGATTTTTGATCTCTTGAAGTTGGCAATACTAGGTAAGTAAACACTGACATCTTGAAAGGCTCTCATGTAGCTAAGTTGTCCCCTTAAGACATTAGATATATTTTTTCTCTGACTAAACTGTTTTCTTTAAGAGAGATTTAGCTTTTAAGCTGTTGGGGCTCATTCATGAAGAAGAGCTAGACTATTCCTCCAAGTCGTCAACTGCTCAGTGGAGCACTCACTCAAAGACCCTGGGCAAAGAACTGCCCATCCCCAAGAGATATTGTTGAAAGGCTGCAATTGGTAAGGTGCATGAGAGAAAGCCTGGTGACTCAGCAGTGATGGGCGTAGGTGACAGGAAAAGGAAATTGCCTGTATCAGTGTCAGAGCCAGGGGTAGAAGTCAGAATTAGCAGTGGGAATTCTTGGCTCACAATCACGTGCTCAACTCAGACCCCACGTTTCTCTCTGACTCATTCTTGTCTTCCCATGGCCTTTCCCAGTCCTTTTTTCCCAGTTAATTTTGCTCAGTAATGCACGAATACTTCCATATTTTGTGGGATTCTTGGGACAGGGATCTATAGAATTAACAAAATGATAATGGGGGGAACACTTTCCCTGATCCTACATTGTCATGGTCATGGTCACTATTTCACAGCTGTTTCTATGTTGTTACATTTACAAGCCGGTCTCTGTTTCACTAATTGTCAGGCTGCAGACTGCCTCTCATCCTGGCTCTCTCAAATGCAAAGTAAGTAGCCATGCTCCTTGTCCACAAACAACTTACCTAAATGTTCCTTGTCTTTGGCATATCACAGTTGACACATGAACAGTTGGAAATCATAATCCTCTTATCATGACTGCTACCTTTTTTTCATCTTCCTGCTCTTTTGTTTCTGGATCTCTGCACCTGAATCTACTTTCATTGGCAACAATGTCACTCTAATTGTAGCTTTCTCATAACAACACAGGATTTTTTAAGAGCCCAGGTACCTGCTGGAATGAAGGGCACGTCAAATAGACTTCTACCCTGCCCCATTTTGCCATACCATGGATATTCTCATGTCTCAATGTCACGTTGTTCAAAAGAAGTTCAATCAGTGATTGGAAAGCAGACTATAAAGCTCTAGTAAGTAAATGCTAGGAAATGCGATAGTTCCGTTCTGTTCCTGTTGCAGATACTCAAAAAGCTAATTCCCGTTATTTACTAATTATGTAACTAAGATTTCATTAACAAAGGAAAAAATTGGCAGGATGAGTTCATGAGTTCTTCCTAACAATGGACCATAATCCCTACAGCTGTAAATCATCCCTGCTAAAGATTATAGTATTATGCAACTGCTTAGGTGCATTATGGGCTAGAGCAGAGAGTTGTCTTTCATTGAAGTATCCAGTAGAACCTAAATGCCAATGCTACAGGCAAAATATTAGACTAGATGGTCTAGTGGTCTGTTCTGGTATGGCTATTGCTATATTCCTATATAACAGTTATTGTCAATGTCAAGTATTCAAAATGCATAGAGCGGTTTAAAAATCACAAGATATTTTTTATTTTTTTTTAAATTGGTTTCTTTTTAGCCACCTTGCAGTTTTGAGACTTTAGGTTACATTGGGTCACATTTTCAAACTTTTCTCTGTAGCCCAAAAAGCAAAAAACATACTTAAAAAAAATAAAGCTGAGATGCTCTTGTATTTACATGGCTTCAGGATCTAGGGCTTTAAGGAAAACACAAAAGCCACAAGACTGGAAGCAAAATCATGAGAGAGTTGGTAACTGATAATGGGGCATAATCTGATAATTGAGTTAGTGTCCAGTCTTTCACTGTTATTTCATGCAAGCAGGCCCATTGTCTCAGAAGGGATTTCTTGCATAATGGCTACTCATGTGAGAAAGTGTTGCCAGATTGCATCCCTATATTGTGAGCCAGGAAGTTCCTCTTTTCAGACATTCTAGGCTTACTCCTGTAGTCTCTTACTCACTGGAGTAGTCATTCACATGAATTCTATCATTGATTTTAGTACATTACTCATTGGAGGTAAGGTCTGCTGCGTCAGGCCCTGATTCTAGAGGAGTAGCTCACTGAATCTCTTAATTCCTGTTTATTCTTGAATGTCTTCTTTATAATTACTTCCTTTATTGGAACAGCTGTTCCTTTGTAATGTTTAAATGTAATATTTAATGTAAAGTCTGATTTTTAAGTTGACGGTACCCCTTTTATTCCCCAAGAGGCACTGGAGATTCTACTCTCCTTTACGTAAAGGGCAAAGTTGGAAGGCTAAGGGTATGGTTACACTTACAAGATTATAGCGCTATTGGTTATAGCGGTCCCCTTATACAGTAATATGTATAGCGCTATTGTATGTCCACACTCAGATGCTCCTGCGGTATAGCATGGCCACATTTGGGGCACTTAATGTGGCATTAAGAGCAGTGCATTAGGGCAGGTATCCCAGCATTCAGCTGGGTGCAAAGTGCTTTTTAAACGAGGGAGGTGAGGGAAGAAGCGTTGTGTGTATGCGGAGGGAGAGAGACAGTGATTTTTCCGTTCTTCTGAAAGCCTGTCAGTGAGCCTCCGTTCACAGAAGGCTTTGTTTTCACACAGGCTCCCTCCTTAAACTTTGCATTGCTTATCTGCCGAGTTAAGAGAGAAACTCTAAAGAGGTACTTCCGCATTCCTCCAGCCGAGTTCAAAACAAAGGGAAGAGACGTCAATTGCCTTAAATGGCTCTAGGCATCTCCAGAGATCACTTGTAGCGCAGTGGGTGTCCACATCCTTGCTGTAGCGCTACAGCAGCTGCGCTACAGCCCTTATTCCCCATGCGGAGGTGGATTAACAATAGCGCTATAACTCAGCAGTTATAGCGCTCTACGTGCCTTGCCAGTGTGGACGGGGAGGAGGTTATAGCGCTCGTGGGGGCTTTATAGCGCTATAAAGTGCCAGTGTAACCATGGCCTGAGTTGTAAAAATAGGTTCTCTCATGGCAGCTCTTGTTTAGAAATGTTATCTGAGTCCTTGTTATGTGCACAAGTATGAAGGAATAAAGGTTAATTTGGGAACAAAAGCAATACCTGTGCATTTTGCATTTATTTATATGACAGAGTTTCTCTGAATTTTCCCCTTCTATTCTATGTAGGTTCTTTTACTGTCCTCACAGCATAGCAGCTGAACACCTTTCTGTAGTGCACTAAGCAATGCTTTGCACCATGATTGCTTCCACTAAGCTATTCTTTAAATAAATGACAGCCCAGTACTTTGTATTTACTAAAGGAAAGCAGGGGAGGAGGGATGGAATATTTGAGAAAGCAAACAAGAAACAAAAATGGGAGATCATCAGAAAGCAATAATCTGTGTGCATTCACATAACCAGGGAATTCGGGTTGGGGAGACTACCTGAGGTTGGGAGGCTTAATTAGTAGATAATGCTCTAGCCTGGCATAAATGGGACCCCATATCTGCTATCAGCTTGGAGTCCTAAATAAAATGAATCTTGATTTCAGCTCAGTGCTCCGGGAACAAAATCTGAATCATTATCTGCCATGATTGGCACTTCTGTGCTCTGCAGACTGAAATCTTCTCTAGTGGATAGAAAGAATACTCTTTTCAAAGCATAAAATTTGCCATTCACATGGCATTGTAGGGAAGCTTTGCATTGAGGCTGCACACTGCACAGCTGGATACACACTGTTTATTGGATACATTATTTATTATGAGATTCCCTTCACACACAGAGAGGAAGAAAGTCCCTCTGCTGGGTAGCAGAAACCCACATGTCTAGATTTATGAACTCTAGCACCTTTGCATACCATTACAGGCCAGGTTGTACTTTTTCATTGTATTCATGCCATAATATTGTTTGTACCTGCAGCATATTAATCAGAGGCAGCATGGTTTAGTGGGTAGGGCACTAGACTCGATGTCAGGATACACTGATTTGCAATGTAACCTTACTGTGCCTCTGTTTCCCCTCCACTCTTTTCCTGTTTTGTCCATTTAGAGTGTAAACTTTTTCAGGCAATGACTTGCTCTTATTGTGTATGTACAGCATTTAGGACAATGAAGCTGTGATCTCAGCTGGGGCCATTGTATATATAATAATAATAATATATAATAATAATAGGTGGTGCACCAAGCTAGACCTAAATTTTTCAGCAGGATCCCTGGATTCTATATCACACTTGTGTGGCCGAGTGAAAATTCCATGACAGCTTCATTTCCTTGTTAAAGCGTGGTGTTTTAAATTAATTTAAAAAGAAAATGAATATCATCAGTACAGCAAACCTTGTTTAGTTAATCAAACCTTGAGACAAAAATTACTTACCTAATAGATACTTTAAAAACTATTCACTTGTTTGTCTCGCCCTATTTGGGAGACCTACAGAGATCAGATATCTTAGAACTAATCTGGGAACTTTACCAACTTTTCTTTTAGAGATGCTGAAACATGCATGTCTTGCCCTTAATTTGTTTTTAGATTTACTTGTCTTTTAGCACCGTGGTTCTCAACCAAGGGTATACAAACCACGGGGCGTACGCAGAGGTCTTCCAGGGGGTCCATCAACTCTTCTAGATATTTGCCTAGTTTTACCAAAGGCTACATGAAACACGAGTGCAATCAGTACAAACTAAAATTTATAGAGAATGACTTGTTTATACTGCTCTATATACTATACACTGAAATGTAAGTACAATATTTATGTTCCACTTGATTTATTTTATAATACTATGGTAAAAATGAGAAAGTAAGCAATTTTTCAGTAACCGTGTGCTGAGACACTTTGTATTTTTATGTCTGATTTTGTAAGCAAGTAGTTTTTAAGTGAGATGTAACTTGTGGATACACAAGACAAATCAGACTCCTGAAAGAGGTATGGTTGTCTGGAAAGGTTGAGAGCTGCTGGACTAGTGAGTAAAGGAGTGTTTGTACATCAGAGGGAGCTACCACACAAAGGCCTGCAATGCAGATGTAAGGAGCGCTAGCGGAATCCCTAGAGGCCAGTTCAATGAGAATCCTTTGAGGTAGACTGAATGAGACACACAGCTGATGAAACCTCAGACTGTGTACTCTCATGGTCTGATTGTGTGGAGCAGAGGTGGGATGGACTAATCCTCTTCATAAAGATCACTGATGCTAGGAAAAGGCTTAGGACACACCCCTTTCACTAACACCTGATGTTGGCTAGTTTAAGTGGCTCCCCGCTCAGGGTGCTGGCATTTGTGGATCCTGTTTTCAGATGTGTCTTTCCCCGTTCATTGTATAGGGAATCTAGGTGCCTAAACCAAGGTTTGCAGATTCCAGTAGGTGGCTCGCTGCCTAAAAGTTAGTTGCAATGCCTATGTGGAGCTGGGCCATGATCTCTTGTAAAAAGACGTGTCATTATAAATGGTCACTCAGTGCTGAGTTTGTTACATTCTTGAGCATTTTTATAGCTAGTTTAGTCTTGGTCTGCAGATTTCAAAATAGCTATGTTCAGACCTCCATCCCCACACATAAATTATAAATTAGATTCTTAGCTCATGTTTAATGATACATTCAGATGCTTGGCATAGTAGTTTAGCTCATCAGTGTTAGCATCGCTGAGTTTATCTGACAGTAAGGACTACAGTGTTTAAAAGGCAATGCAATTGTCTTCAAGGCATGGTAACAAATTTCTACCAAGCTTACAACTTATGGCCATGTTTTCTCTTAATGACTGAACAATAATCTTAGAGATCTGTTCCATCACTTGACATAACGAACATTTAATTTGATTGTGCTAGAAAAATGGCTCTCACCCTTTCCAGACTACTGTACCCCTTTCAGGCGTCTGATTTTTCTTGTGTACCCCCACGTTACACCTCACTTAAAAACTACTTGTATACAAAATCAAACAAATACAAAATGTCACAGCACACCATTATGGAAAAATGGCTTGCTTTTTCATTTTTACCATATGATTAGAAACTAAGTCAAGTGGAATATAAATATTGTACTTACTTTTCAGTTTATGGTATAAAGAGCAGTATAAAGGCACTGTCTCCAAGAAACTTTAGTTTGCACTGACTTCACTAGTGCTTTTTATGTAGCCTGTTGTAAAACTAGGCAAATATGTAGAGGAGTTAATGTACCCCCTGGAAGACCTCTGCATTGAGAACCACAGTGCTAGTCTACCAGTCCTGATTTTAAACACTACAGACTGGATAAAGAAGGAAAGAGATATATAAAACAGAAAATATCACAATGCCACTACATATATCCAGGCTCCAATCACATCTTGAATACTGTGTGCTGTTCTGCTCATCCCATCTGACATAATATATTAGAATTGGAAAAGGTAGAGAAAAGAGCAATAAAAGGTGTAGAACAGCTTCAAGATTAAGACGACTGGGACTTTTCAGCTTGGAAAACAGATAACTAAGGTGGGGTAGGATAGAGGTTTATAAAAATCACAAACCCTATGTAGAAAGGGAATAAGGATGGGTTATTTACTCCTTCACCTAGTAAGAGAGCCAGGGGTGACCCAATGAAATTAACAAAAGCATTCCTTCACACAACTCAGTCATGTAGAACTCATTGCCACAAATTTTGTGAAGGCCAAAACTATAACAAGGTTCAAAAAAGAATTACGTAAGTTCATGGAGGCTAGGTCCATCAATGACTACTAGCTAAGACTCTCAGGGATACAGTAACATGCTCTGAGTGTACCTAGCCCACAGCTGGACAAACATTTTGGCCCAAGGGCCACATTTGGTGGGGAAATTGTATGCAGGGCCATGAATATAGGGCTGGGGCACAGGATTGGAGTGCAGGAGGGGGCTCAAGGCAGGGAGTTGGGGTGCATGGCAAAGGGGTTTCGAGTGTAGGCTCTGGCCTGGCCCCACTTACCTCGAGCGGCTCTGGAGTTCCAGCAGCGCAGTGGGGTTAAGGCTCCCTGCCTGCCCCAACCCCGCGCCACTCGTGGAAGTGGCCAGCATATCCGGCAGCGGCTCCTGGGGGTGGGGCGGGGCAGGTGGTTCTGCCACGTGCTGTCCTTGCCTGTGGGTACCATCTCTGAAGTTCCCATTGGCCACAGTTCCCCTTCCTGGCCAATGGGATCTGTGGGGGGCTGTGCCTGCAGCCAAGGGCAGCACACAGAGTTCTGTCCTGCTTGGGTGTTGCAGACCGCTTCTGGGAGCAGTGTGGGACCAGGGTAGGTAGGGAGCCTGCCTTACGCCCACTGCGCCACAGGGCTGGCAATCCCGTGGGCCAGACTGAAAGTCCTGACGGGCTGGATCTGGCTTGTGGGCTGTAGTTTGCCCTCCTCTGCCTTAGCCACTGACTACCAGAAGCTGGGAATGGGCGACAGGGATCACTTGATTACCTGCTCTGTTCATGCCATCTGAAGCACCTGGCATTGGCCACTGTCAGAAGACAGGATACTGGGCTAGATGGACCATTGGTCTGATGCAGTATAGCCCTTCTTAGGAGTGATTTGTTTGTTTCTAATAGAGTTCTGATTGTAGAGCCTTCTCCTGCCTTTCCATCCTCTGCAGCTGTTGTATCAGATTGTCTTTATATTATAAATTACAGCAAGACCCTGAGCATCTTAGTCCAGAGGCATTTATAAATTAAAATTCCACAAGGGACATGTCTGCTGATAATTTAACATCTTTGAAGACAGGAGATGAGATTATATTAACTAAAAACAGGAAAAATATAAAGATTATCTGACTTTTATATAATTTAGGAAGTCAGGCACAGATTTTGACAGGAGGTTGCTACTGGTGTATTAAAATGAGACAACTCATGTTGATTTTTTCTCTTTTATGGCCCCTGCACTGGATTATATACAAGTTCAGTATATAACATCTCAAAACCCTGCAAAGCCTATTATTGTTAATTATGACATTACAATTTTGCCCAAACTTTTAAACAGATTTAAAAAAAACCACCTTGTTCTGAAAAGTTCTGTAATCTGAAGTAGACAGAGACAAACAAAATGCAGGAAGGACTGTGACAGAATAGATGACGGAAACAAAACTAATGGTAGGTATTGTATAGCACGTGAGTCTTGTAAGGTCTGATATTTTTCCATAGAGACTGCAGTAGGTCCAGAGGAAAGGAATAGGCTACAAAGGAGTGGAAGTTTATAGTGGATAATAAGGAGAAGTGAGGTGAAAGGAGGATTTGGAGAAGAGAAAAACTTCATCCTAATCAGCTACCTGAGCAAGTCTCATGTCTTGGAGCAACATTAACTCATCAATAACTTTTAAACCCCTCCTCAAAAAGGGGCACTACTCAAACAATGCAGTCATCTTTCAATGGCAGCAAGTCTCCTGAACAGGAACAGTGGGAATTTCACGGGATGTCTGCAATTCCTGGAGCACCTAAGCCTCAATCAGGGACTCTTCTCTCCCTCCTGCCAATACAAACCCAGCACAGATAACGCCTTGGACACTTGACATTATTCACCAGGTGGAATTTTCACATACAAAAATTTGAGGCAGTACCCCTCTTCTCTTTGGGCATGTCTACACAGAGACTCTTAGGAAAGTTAAAGCAAATAGCTAAAATGTATGAGTTCAAAATACAGTAGTTAAAGCACATTAAATGCCTGTACGACACACTCATTCAGAAGTAACCTTAGTTCTCTTTAGCCTTAAATGCCTTCACAGGTACATCTACACAGGATAAAGACCCTGCTGCAACTGTCCCGTGTCAGCTGACTCAGGCTTGTGGGGCTAAAAATTGTTGTGATGAGCCCAAGCTCTTCGACCCTGTGAGGGTCAAGGATCCCAGAGCTCAGGCACCAACCCAAGCTCAGTGTCTACACAGCCATTTTTCAGCCCTGGAACCTAAGGGCCATGGGCCTGAATCAGCTGACCTGGGCCAGCTCCAGATTTTTTATCCTCATGTAACCATACCCAAAGGGGATTAAGCTAAAGCAATAATACCATTTTACTTCTGAGCAAGAGCAGGAGGTTTAATGCCCTTTAATTAATTAATGTGCTTTAAGTTCACACCTTTAGTGAATTCAGTTCAACTTTCCTGAGTCTTCCCATGTAGACATGTCCTTTGACAGGGTGGAATATGTTAAGGAAGCAACATATCAGTGGAAAACAAAAAGGACAAGTACAAAAAGGGGACAGTCCAAAGTTATTACCCTGAACACATTTTTGTATGTTATGCTAAATTTATTGACTGGCAGATTGGACTGATGTGTGTGTGCAACATGCAAAATTCTAAAAGGAAAAAACAGTTTTGCTACAGAAATGTGAAATTTAACAGTTTACAAATACAGTGTACATGAAAAGTCCAGACTAGGTCCCAAGGCAGGTATCCAAGTAGGTTTCAAATAATCCACCTACTATTTGTTCCAATAAGAGTTAGCTAATTTATGACTAAAATTCATTCTGACAGCTCAAAACACTTAATTAACATTTGATTACAATCATTGAGGGAACCAACAGAGAAGCAGAAACAGTACACTGAGCCCATTATCCAAACTTTAGTCAGTACAGAGCCATCTGGGAGACAAGACATTACTGACCTATGAAAATATGCTCCTTAAATTAAAATACTCTTTAAGAGGGCACTAATCCAAATAATCATATAATGCTGAAATTAAACTATTTCAGTTTCAAAGTTACCAAATTGTATCAGTGTCTTTAAAATTCAGTTTTCTTCCTATGTGTCAAGCAACAATGACCAACTCATTAAGGGAACTCAAACATGCAGGTGTACAGGAGAAGCCAGACACGACATTCTAAGAACACATCCACCTCATTCTAGTTCAGCTGTACAATGGCTGTCTTGTTAAAAGGACATCAAGGTACAGAGCACTGATCTCTGGCAGACATCAAAAGCAGTGAGGGTGCTCTGCACTTTGCAAAACTGAAGCCATCATTTCCAAATTAATGAACTCCGTCAAAAGAAAGCAGATCTTTTCATGTTAGGAGGATGTGCTCAATCCTATACTCCTACTGACTGTAGTGAGTTTTGCTTGGGTAAGTGAAGGATTGGGCCCAAATGTTCTAACAGTTTACATGATTCCATCTTTATTAACTTCTGCTGTACACTCTCATTAACACACAACAGTATTTGTAACTTTAAATGATCTGCCTTTTAATTTAACCAAAACAACCCCCAAACCACAGACAGAAGTAACTGGGTTTATGTTCTAAAAGAAAATCAAATGCCCTAGTGTTTTCAGACACATAGATTAAATGTCAAAGTCACAGGAGAAATAAATGTTGTAAAGTATTGTACACACTGCATGTTTCAAATGTCAATTTAATAGGAAAACTTTGCTGTGAACTAAAAGCTGCAATGCCCCTCACCAGATGGTGTTTTTAAAATGACAAAACAGCAATTTTTCTGTAGATTTTCTTTAAGTGCTGTTACCTTCCAAATAAGCAGAATTACACCTTTCCAGCTGCTACATTAAACAGTGGTTTTAGTAAAACTGTACTACTATATGGCTCAAGCAACAAGGAGCAATAGCTGTTGCCTTTAGATGGACTGTAGGATGACATAGTGCACCGTTTCCCCCCTCCCCCCCCCGCCCGCATGTACGATTTTAGAAGTTGCTTTGATTTTCTGTTGAATTTCTCCTGAGGAAGTGGTTAAGGTTTGCAGCGTTGGACGAAGCGTGGGTATAGACATGCGTCACGGATGTGATGCCTGTTCAGAATCCATGTTAAGAAGCGCTCTAAGCCCAAGCCGTACCCACCATGAGGGCATGTGCCATATTTACGCTATGGAACAAAATGCAAAGAGGAAATATTTTTTTTAAAAAAAACTCAACCTGTTTCTCATTTACACTGGGATAAATATCACACTCAAAGGCTCATATTCTGAATGATAAATGGGGAAATTAAAATGGGCTCATCCCACTGAATGAGTGGGAGTCTGATTCCTGATATTATCCAGAAAAGAAAGGAGTGGGAAAGAGGAAGGTGAAAAACAACTCTTTACACTACACTCCTTTCTTTCCCCCTTTTTCCTTCTTCACCCCATTCCCCTCTCCCTACAACCACTGCTGATGGACTTAATTTTCCAACAGACTAAGTTACTCTTTTGTTCACTGACAGCAAAAATATTTTATGCTTGGAAGCTGCCAAGGGGAACTACTGCCTTTCAAACAGGCAGAGCGGGGCAGAAACTTTTCAAGGGAATTGCACTTTCATGCCCAGCCATTTCCAGGCTGCACTAGAGCCTCTAAGCAGGGAGCTCTATTAGAGGCTGCATGCACTTCAGCAAGCAAAAGCAATTTCAATAGCCTAAAAACTTCCTTGCCACAGGTAGCAATCAGTTGCAAGATGCAATGGGTCAAGTGGCCAAAAGGTAGAGAAATCCACATCCCTCTAAAATAAACTGTCCAGATTAATTTTTACTATCATTTTAGCACGATCTGAAAACGCCACACCCTCTGTATTTGACATGCAAGGAGTAAAATCTATTCACGTACCTGATCTGTATACCAGTAGTAAGGTGTGGGGTCAATACCTTCCCGCTTATAACCCTCTAGTAACTCATCACTGTCCCAGATACGCATTGAGCCTCCAACAATCTCACCAACATTGGGCATCAACACGTCAACCTAAAACAGAAAAGACAGGAGGTCAAACTTTCACATATAAGCTACTTGCAACAGGGAAAAAAAAAGTCAATCCAAAAACAATCATAGGCTTAAAAGATTAGCATGGTAGCACTTCTAAGGCACACTCTAAGGAGGATGGCAATTCCTATTAGTTCCATTTTACAGGAGGGGAATTTGAGCAGAGAGTCTAATTGACTTATCCATGAAAATAAGAAAGGCCCTACTGGGTCAGATCAATTGTCCATCTAGTGCACTATCCTGTCTCAGACAGTGGCCAGAGCTAGATGCTTCAGAGGGAATGAACAAAACACAGCAATTTTGAGTGACCATTCCCCATCATCCTGTCCCAGCTTCTGACAGTTGGAGATTTAGGGACACCTGGAGTATGGGGTTGTGTCCCTGACCATCTTGGCAAATAGCCATTGATGGACCTATCCAATTCTTTTCTTAACTCAGTTATGCTTTTGGCCTCCACAACATCCCACAGCAACCCATTCCAGAGGCTGACTGTGTATTGTGTAAAACACCACCTCCTTTTTTTTGTTTTAAACGTGCTGCCTATTATTTTCATCAGGTGACCCCTAATTTTTGTGTTATGTGAAGGGATAAATAACACTCGCCTATTCACTTTCTCCACGCCATTCATGATTTTATAGACCTTCATCAAATCCCTCCTTAGTCGTGTCTTCTCCAAGCTGAGCAGTCTCTTTTTAATCTTTCCTCACACCCCCAAAATATAGCACAGCTAAGAACAGCACCCAGCTCTCCTGACTTCTGGTCCTGTGCTTTAACTGTAACATTGTTCTTTTCCTCCCCGCTATTAGACTGAATACTATCTTTATATAGCATGTGGGTGTGATCAGACTAAACAAAAGCCCCAGTGAAGTGCTGACATTTATTCTTCTCAGGGCAGGTATACAGTTACTTCAGCAATTCTTTTTTTAAAGCAAACAGGCCATGCACAGACACGTGGAAAAATATTATTTCAGTGAAAGCTAGTCCACTTGACTCTCTCACCCAGTTGTTTATTATATTTTTCAGTGCATTCACACACACAAGCACCCATCCCCATCCGAGAAAGAAACTACAGATACTGTGACACAAACTGACAGATTCAGTAAGCCGGGAATCCTCAGGACAACGCTGCATGTAGAAGGACTTGATCTCTGCAGGAAATCGACACAGCAAGATTGGTTCATTAATGGTGTCGGTCATCAGTCTCTCAGGAGCTTCTGGGATATCCTGAGGTTAAACAAGATTTTATTAAACATTTATGGTCAGACACTGCTTGAGTTCAACACTAGTCTTTTCTCCTATTGATGTCAGGCACAAAGAACACAGTATAACAGAGACACGAGGAAGGCTAGAGGTGGGGGAGGGGAAAAACAATTTTAATCCAACTTGGAGAGGTTAAATTAGGAAACATTTTTGCATCAGAATATTCACTACATATCAGAGGGTAACAGCTAGAAATAGTTAAGACACTACGAAAAAACTAAGCCAGCCCCAGACTGGAAACTGAGAAGAGTGGAGTTCTTTCAGATGATCAGTTACTGTTATACAGAGGCTAGTTTTCTCTGAATGTATAGCCCACCTGGGTTTCAGGGTCAATGGACATTAGGTCTCACTGCTAAGAGCTGTTTAAGCACTTCCTTTAATCTATATATTGCATATATGAATACCTTGAATGACCAGTTAAAGACCAATTACATGTCCCACTGCATCAAAACCCTCCTAACTTTGAAGTTACTAAGGAATGTTGAATGATACTTAGCAATATACACTCCAGAGGTTTTTTTAAAAAAACAAAACAAAACAAAACAAAAAAAAACCACAATTCAGCAGTTTTCCTATTAATGAAACACACACACAAAAAAACCAGGCACCATTTAATACCCTTGTTAGATTACTAGTATTTTCTGCCTATGCTATAAGCAACTATTTAATAATCATTAAGTATCATACAGTCAAATCTATGGTAACGTATTTCACATGATCTAACAAACTGCAACTACAATGAAATATCCCTTTTTTGTAGTTATTTCATCTATTTTATACAAAAATGTAATGTCATCAGCATGAGTTCTCAACTCCATCAAAATCAAAGCACAGCTTAAACTCATCCAGACTGGAATTTCACTTTTTATGACCATTCTCTAAATGGTTGCCTTTGATAGCAACAGGTGGTACAGGATGTAAAGAAACTAAGGGCACATCTACATAGCAAACTTAACTCAACCTATGCTAGGCTGACTTACAGTGCACTGTTTCATGTCCACACTCCCCTTCTTCTGTCAGCGGTGCACAATCTCACTAGCAGTGCTTCGACCAACTTAAGAGGGATAGCCGAGCTGGGAGCCCCACACTTGTCCTGGGGGGACAGTCTGAGCTACGTGACAGGCACACAGTTCACAACAAGAAGCCTAATAGCCATTTTTGTCAATTTCACAGCTCCAGCACTGCGTCACCCTAACTAACTGACATAAGCCCTATGCCTCTCATGGAGGCAGAGTTGTCAGGTTGATGTAGCAGGGCTCTTACATCAGCAGGGGCAAGAACGTAGTATAGACTGCCAGAATTCGGTCAACATAAGCTACCCTACATTCACCTAACTCTAGCGTAGACTAGTCCTAATATCAGAGGGGTAGCCCTGTTTGTCACTTTTGCAGATCCAGACTCAGAGTCTTGTAGCACCTTAGAGACTAACAGATGTTTAGGAGCATAAGCTTTCGTGGGCAAAGACCCACTTCGTCAGATGAATGGTTGTGGAAATCTCCAGAGGCAGGTATAAATATGCTAGCCTGACTCTTGCCTGCATGTTTATATCTGCCTCTGGAGATTTCCACACATTCATCTGATGAAGTGGGTCTTTGCCCACGAAAGCTTATGCTCCTAAAACATCTGTAGGCTTAAGTCTAATTCCAACAGATACAAGCAATGCTTCTTCAATTAAATGACAATGTAACCACCATTTGTGTTGGTCAATGTTCACTTCCATTGTTGCCTGTGATTTAAATACATGTAGAAGTTATATTAGAAATCTAAAACAACATGATTTCCCTCTCAATTCTGGGTTAAGGCAGGCATTGACAGCACCAAAGACATGACAATTCAAACCACAGGCAGCTTCAGCCTCATTTGTGATGAATAAAGAATGCCACATTGCGTGGCAAAACTCAGAAAGATAAACCAGACACTAGAAACTCAGGGCCAGGACCTGAAAATTTTAAAATTTTCCTGATCCAAATTTCTTGGTTTTTTGATCGAAATAATACATAGCATTTGGCTTTTTATAAAAAAAGAAGAAAAAAAAAGGCCAAAATTGTATCTAATTTTTTTAACCTACATTTTAATTTTTTTCCCCTCAGTGTACTCTACATAGTTTTTTGACCAAACACATTTTATTCAAATATCTCAATTTTCTGAAACATTTTTGACCAAAAGTTTTAATCTAAATTTTAATCTTAAATGTGTTTCTGCCATTTTTATTTTATTTATTTTTTTTACCCACAAGGCAGGCTCCCTTCCAAACCCAGTGACATCTGTTCCTTCCACTTATCTTACACTACCCAGAGCATAGTGCACAGCAGTGGGAAGAAAACATTAGCACAACACATGAGGGAATGCCATGCAGCGAAGATGTATGTCTGCATTAGATTTCCTACTCCACCGAAGACTCATGTGGATTTCCCTGTGGATCCTCAGGCTCAGAGAATCTTAAAGGCCATACCCCCTCTACATGTCTGCAAACTAGAGAATGGATTCTGAAACCCAGTATTCAGGATGACAAAGACACTGACTTAAAGAAATCCTGGCACCATTGACCAGCATTACTCTTTAGGCAGCTAGAAGACCAGGCCATACCCCTCCTGCCAAAAAAGTCAGTGGGTACTTTATAAAATCACTGTTTGCATTTATTGCATTATGATCCAGTCACAAAATTTAGAAAGAAACCACAACACTTTCAGAGTTGAGCTCCAACCTCTTAAGATATCAAAAGAATAAAGGGAAAAAGAGCCTTACTTCTCCAAATTCATAGTAAGTGCCATCATCCTTCTTCACATCGTGTTCCCTTAGCCATGTAATGGCATCTGTATAGTTCATTCGTTTGAAAGGGCGTTTTGGGGGCTGGAAGTTCTGCAATGTAAGATTAGACACACACAAAAACATTAGTGTTGTATGAAAGGTCATTTCCTTTTAGCAGTGCGTTAGAGTTAGAAAACTAGCCAAGTCTAAAAAAACAAAAACAAAAAAAACCCCACCCCTCAAAAACCACCACCTTCCTAGTCAGGAGATCTCTTCCCTGTTTGTGTTCAGAGTCCTATCTTGGAGAACAAGACAAGCTTTACTGTTAGCAGTGCACAACCAATAGGGCTTATAAAGAGCAAGCCAGACTTTTTCTAGCTCATACTTAAATTAGTTATACAGATTCTTCCCCTGAAACAACCAGAAAAGATGCTGTAGCCAGAATGAATACAGCTGGGCTTTCAGATCCCAGGAAGAGTTTGTGATGCTTAGAAATAACTTTGAGACAGAGCAAATTTGACAAAGAATCCTCTGATAACTGAATCATGCTTTAAATTGTCTGAATGAGATAGGCAACAGACCAATTCTGGGCTAACATACAGTAAATGTATGATTTCTCCATTAATCGTTTGTAACATCTCAAACCATGGAGAAATTGCTTTTTTGAACTGAAATCAACAACAGCAAAAGTAATAGAGTGGATTGTTCAAAATTGTGTATTTTTAAAAATAACTGATTCACACTTCCACTGGTCTCCCTTACACCTCCCACCCAGAAGAGCTGTGTCAATGAGGCTCCCTCTACAGCTCTTGGACCTTAGCTACAAAGTAATGCAGGTTGCCTCTATGGGAGCCTTTGGTAAATACCTGGTGGTGTCTGGGGAGGCAGTGACCATGAGATGGTCAAGTTCAGGATCCTGACACAAGGAAGAAATGAGAGCAGCAGAATACAGACCCTGGACTTCAGAAAAGCAGACTGACTCCCTCAGAGAACTGATGGGCAGGATCCCCTGGGAGAATAACACAAAGGGGAAAGGAGACCAGGAGGACTGGCTGCATTTTAAAGAATCCTTATTGAGGTTGCAGGAACAAGCCATCCCAATATATAGAACGAATAGTAAATATGGCAGGCGCCCAGCTTGGCTTAACAGTGAAATCCTTGCTGATCTTAAAGACAAAAAAAGCTTACAAGAAGGGGAAGATTGGACAATGACCAGGGAGGAGTATAAAAATGTTGCTCAGGCATGAAGGAGTAAAATCAGGAAGCCCAAATCACGCTTGGAGTTGCAACTAGCAAGAGATGTTGTTAAGAGTAACAAGAAGGGTTTCTTCAGGTATGTTAGCAATAAGGTGGTGGTCAAGGAAAGTGTGGGCACCTTACTGAATGCAGGAGGCAGTCTAGTGACAGAGGATGTGGAAAAAGCTAATGTACTCAATGCTTTCTTTGCCTTGGTCTTCACAAACAAGGTCAGCTTCCCCGACTACTGCACTAGGCAGCACAGAATTTTTTTTTTTAATTTTTTTTAGGTGGGTGGGGGGGACGGACCAGCCCTCTGTGGAGAAAGAAGTGGTTCAGGACTATTTAGAAAAGCTGGATGAGCACAAGTCCATGGGGCTGGATGTGCTGCATTGGAGGGTGTTAAAGGAGTTGGTGGATATGATTGCAGAGTCATTGGCCATTATCTTTGAAAACTCGTGAGGTCCTGGATGACTGGAAAAAGGCTAATGTAGTGCCCATCTTTAAAAAAGAGAAGGAGGAGGATCTGGGGAACCACAGGCCAGTCAGCCTCACCTCAGTCCCTGGAAAAAATCATGGAGCAGGTCCTCAAGGAATCAATTCTGAAGCACTTCGAGGAGAGGAAAGTGATCAAGACCTGCCAGCAATAATTCACCAAGGGAAAGTCACGCCTGACTAATCTAATTGCCTGCTATGATGAGATAACTGGTTGTGTGGATGAGGGGAAAGCAGTGGATGTGTTATTCCTTGACTTTAGCAAAGCTTTTGATACAGTTTCCCACAGTAGTCTTTACAACAAGTTAAAGTAATATGGGCAGATGAATGGACTATACAGTGAATAAAAAACTGGCTAGATCGTAAGGCTCAACAGGTAGTGATCAATGGCTCCATGTCTAGTTGGCAGCCAGTATCAAGTGAAGTGCCGAAGGGGGCCGGTTTGTTCAATATCTTCATTAATGATCTGGAGGATGGTGTGGACTGCACCCTTGGCAAGTTTGCAGATGACACTAAACTGGGAGGAGTGGTAGATACGCTGGAGGGTAGGTATAGGATACAGAAGAACCTAGATAAATTGGAGGATTGGGCCAAAAGAAATCTGTTGAGGTTCAACAAAGACAAGTGCAGAGTCCTGCACTTAAGACAGAAGAATTCCATGCACTGCTACAGACTAGGGACCAAGTGGCTAGGCAGCAGTTCTGCAGAAAAGGACCTAGGGGTTACAGTGGACGAGAAGATAGATATGAGTCAGTGTGCTCTTGTTGCCAAGAAGACAAACGACATTTTGGACTGTATAAGTAGGAGCATTGCCAGCAGATCAAGGGATGTGATCATTCCTTTCTATTCAGCATTGGTGAGGCCTCATCTGGAGTACTATGTCCAGTGTTGGGCCCTACACTAGAAGAAGGATGAGGAAAAACTGGAGAGAGTCCAGTGGAGGGCAACAAAAATTAGAGGGCTGGAGCACATGACTTATGAGGAGAGACTGAGGGAACTGGGATTATTTAGTCTGCAGAAGAGAAAAATGGAGGGGGATTTGATGGCTGCTTTCAACTATGCGAAAGGGGGTTGCAAAGAGGATGGATCTAGACTGTTCTCAGCAGTACCAGATGACAGAACAAGGAGTAATGGTCTCAAGTTGCAGTTGGGGAAGATATTTAGGTTAGATATTAGGAAAAAACTTTTTCACTAGGAGGGTGGTGAAGCACTGGAATGGGCTACCTAGGGAGATGGTGAAATTTCCACCCTTAGAGGTTTTTAAGGTAAGGCTTGACAAACCCCTGACTGGGATGATTTAGTTGGGCAATGATCCTGCTTTGAGCAGGGGGTTGGACTAGATGACTCCTGAGGTCCCTTCCAACCCTGATATTCTAGGATTCTATGGGGTGCTGAATGAGTGTGTGCACACAGAGTATCTTTCCCTCTCCACATGCAGCTTTCTGAACCTGCAGAATGCTCTCTGCAGGAACTAGGATACTATACCACTCATTGGCCCCCTCTGTGCACAGATGCATTGGGTGTATCAGCACCAGTGCCAAGGCATACTGCAGATAGCACTACAGGACACTATGGCAAGAGAAAGTTTCCATCTGCTGGGATACAGGGCAGGGTCAGAACTTGTACTTGCAGTAAGTTCAGACTTGCTACATCCACCTCTTTAAGGAAAGATCTCACACCCTGGCCTGTGCTGTATCTCCCAGGTCCTGAGCAGAGATTAAACAAGTCAGAGGAAGGCAGTGCTTTTATCAAAACAAGCCAAGGACACTGGAGATGCTCTGGTCTCTATGCAATATGAAGGAGTTGGCGAGTGACTGAGAGGAGACTGGCTGGCAGTAGGAGGCTGTTGGCTTGCTTTGGGGGGAAATTAAGGAGACCCTCCTTACTTCATTATCACTACAGACATTGCTTTAATGAGCACTGTGTCTTAGCTTAGAAACCACACAAGTAACTGGCTAATATTGTCTGTTTCCTCATGCTCAGTCTGTCTCCAACTTTTGTCTCTTGTCAGATACCTAGACTGGGGAAGAGACAATCTTTGTGTTCGGTTTCTACAGTACCCAACACAGTTGGGTTTTGGCTATAACCAATTAGTTCATGTTATCATCTATTTGTCATTATATTATGTGATATCATCATCAATTTAATATGCCATTTCATATATAATCAATGCATACTAAATAGATTTAAATTGTAGGATTACAGAAGTATAGAACAGATAAGTATTTAGGAGTGATGAGTGTGTATTAGGTATATAAGTAAAGCATGGCTGGACCACAAGGCCTACAATCTATAAGCTTTTAGCTTAGCCATACTAGGCCACCATCCTTATCCATGCATGATGTAGATTATCAGCCTTGCAGAGGCTGTACTCTTTTTGATGTCATTCAATGTCTTACAAATTATCAGAGCTCACTGCTGTGCTCTGTTCACCCCCTGTGCAAATATGCTGTCAAAGGAGGATAGGCTGAGGTTCTGAGGGACATAAAGTCGTATTTCTCACCAAACAGAAGCAAATATTCAGGACTGAGTGCCACACCACCACATACCGGGTTGAGGTCATATAGGAAGGTTGATACAGATGATTTCAAGACTCTATCCACTACATCACACACCAAATTCTCCAGACGGGTCAACAAGTCCTCAAAGGTCATGAAAGGACATTCAGCTTCAATGTGAGTATATCTAAAGAAGGTCACATCACTATTAGTCATTAGAATGAAGACACTTCTCCTCCTTTCATCAGCCATGCACAAGCAAGAGGACTTGAGTAATGAAGACAATCTCCCTGCAAGAAGGGAAGATTTCATCCCAATTGCCATTTTGCTTCCTCCCTGCCAGCTTATAACTAGGGCTGTCGATTAATCCCAGTTAACTGTCATCACTGACTCAAAGAAATTAATTGCAATAAATTGAGTTTTAATCACACGGATAAGCAATAGAATACCAACTGAAATTTATTAGAATCATAGAATATCAGGGTTGGAAGGGGCCTGAGGAGGTCATCTAGACCAACCCCCTGCTCAAAACAGGACCAATCTGCAATTAAATCATCCAAGAAATTTTTGCCCCAGATCTCTCAATGGCCCCCTCAAGGATTGAGCTCACAACCCTGGGTTTAGCAGGCCAGTTCTCATATCCCTGATAGCTCAGTGGTTTATCACCTCCATATTGGTGCACATAACATTCATGTGGCAGGGCCAGGCCAAGAGGTTTGGCGTGTGAGAGGGAGCTCAGGGCTGAAGCAGAGTGCTGAGTGCAGGGAGTGAGGACTTCAGTTGCGGGTGAAGGCTTTGAGTGGGGGCCAGGGATCTCAGGTCTGGGGCATTAGGGGTGTGGGGTTGGGTTCCCTGGGGCTACAGTGGGGAGCGAGGACCCACCCCACCCCCAGCAGCACCTGGGCTTAGGTGGGGTGTGGGGAGAGAGACGCACCTCTCCCCCAGCTGCAGCAGGTACAGGGCTGGACTGGAGGAGGGGCGCTGCAACAGGTCTGGGGCTTGGGAAAAAGTGCCTCCCCACTGCAGCCCTGAGCACCTGTGCAGTGCTTAATAGGCATATGCGTGGCCACACAGCTTAGAGGGAACTTAGCATGGTGGATATGCTAAAACACTGGTACGCCCCTTAATGCTTTGGCTACCATTCCAGAGGACATGCCTCTATACAGGTGACGTTCGTTAAAAACAGTGTGTTAATTAGATTTATGACTGAACTCCTTTGGGGAGAACTGTATGTCTCCTGTTCTGTTTTACCCAAATTCTGCCATATATTTCATGTTATAGCAGTCTCAGATGATGACCCAGCATATGTTCATTTTAAGAACACTTTCACTGCAGATTTGACAAAGCGCAAAGCTACCAATGTGAGATTTCTGGAGATAGCTACAGCACTGGACCCAAGGTTTAAGAAACTGAAGTGCCTTCCAAAAATCTGAGAGGGATGAGGTGTGGAGCATGCTTTCAGAGGTCTTAAAAGAGCAACTCTCTGATGCGGAAACTACAGAACCCAAACCACCAAAAAAGAAAATCATCTGATCAGATGCCACCAGCAGAAGGTTGATGAAAATGAACATATATTTGTCTGCATTTCTTTGGCTGGTTATCGAGCAGAACCTGTTATTAGCATGGATGCATGTCCTCTGGAATGGTGGTTGAATCATGAAGGGACATATAAATCTTTAGGGCATTTGGCACGTAAATATCTTGTGACGCTGCTAAAACAGTGCCTTGTGAACGCCTATTCTCACTTTCAGGTGACATTGTTTACATTGCCTGCTTCTTGTTTACAAACTTATTTGTCAAGTGATTGGATGAATAAGAAGTAGGACTGGGTAGACTTGTAGGCTCTAAAGTTTTACTTTGTTTTGTTTTTGAATGCAGGGTTATTGTTTTTTCATAATTCCACATTTCTGGAATCCATTTTCATGACAGAGATTTCACTACAGTACTTGCAATGGGGAAACTGAAATTACTCTCTCTTTTGCTTTTTACAGTGCAAATATTTTAATCAAAAATAAATATAAACCGAGCACTGTACACTTTGTATTCTGTGTTGTAATTGAAATTGATATATTCGAAAATGTAGAAAACATCCAAAAATATTTAAATAAATGGTATTCTATTATTATTTTTTTTAAAAATATCGTAATAAATTGCTCTCTTAATCGCTTGACAGGCCTACTTATAATCTTATTCCCTTCACAAGTTACACAATGGCATCCACAGCATATTCCAACAACAAAAGCTCAATAAAAAGACATTCTTCACCTGGACAAATTGGAGAAGAGGAGTCAAAGTCTTCTTCAACGCTCTGCCTCCCACCCACTGACCTCGGGAACAGGATATTTCCAAAGTAGCTTTGGTCAGCCCCTTTTATATTAGCATAATGCTCTACCCTTCCTGTTTGTAGAGTCCTATTGTTCCTGACTGACTGCTGCTCCCTAGCTCTCTAAACACATGCATACTTATACTACAATCATTCCCATACTCTGCCAGATGTCTGCGCGTCCTGGACTGCTCAGCTCTGTACGACTGGGCGATACAAAATGTGTCTCCTAACGCAGGGATGCAGGTCTCCAGGTACAGCTGGGATGACTGTGTCAAGTATGCCTCTTCACCAAAATAATCCAGTTTGAATAGCGTGGAGCCTCCTTCAACCTGCGTTTGGACTAGTGTTGGTGGAGTGATCTGTTAAACAAAACCTCATTACTAAGTTAAGAATTCCATCTATAAAAACAGTCAGAAAGTGGTCTGCTAATTGACAAATAATTTTTGTGTAATTCACTTTAATATCGAAGTCTATACAGTATATCTAGAAGTGTCACTGAGGCTCTGATGAAGGGAAGAAAGTTATACTTACTTCATAATATCCATTGTCAAAAAAGTGATCCCTGAAGCACTGTATGACCATGGAGCGCACCTTGAGGATTTTGGACATGTTCTCTCCTCGGATCATCATATACCTGTTGTTAAGCTGCACATCAACATCAGATTCTTCATTGATCAGGTTATCAGCCCCTCCAGCTGGAGCCAGACCAATCAGCTCCCAATAGTCACAACTCAACTCATGGCCTCCTGGTGCCTGTGGGTTTTAGAAGAAACAACATACACATTAGAAGTTTGGTACTGTCACCTAAAAATGGTAACTTGATATTCTAACTTAACTCTGTTGCTAATAACTCTGTTTTGGCCCTAGATGTTCAAGGCCCACTGAGAAAGGCAATGCTTTTAAAATGCCATTTTTTGTAATTCAACAAAGCCATCTTTAGACAAATGATTTGCAACCCAAGACTAGGTTGAGATCCACTGATTTAACTAAAGTGGCATTATGGGCTTCTGCTGATTAATAAAAAGTTACTCAGTGTAAAGATTTTAATCATCAGAACTTACATGATCTTGAGGTATCTTGTCAATGTTCCTAAATGACTACTACTCTTGTGAAAATAGTGAAAAAAATCCCTCCTTCTCTCCCCACTCCCATAAGAATACCCACATTTGGGACTCTGTGTACAAGATAATTCTTGATAGGGATTTAAGGCATTCTGTTCTTTGTATATTTTTGTCCCATCTCCTCCAGCTGAAGGATACACGTAATTCTCACTGAAGTCAATGGGAGTTTATATATGGTGGTCCTTCCACCATCATCTAAGTGACTATGGAGGATTTTCTTCCCAGGGCTTGAATGGGATGTGGGGACTTTTCTGAGCTTTCTGCATTGCACTGAATTTCACCCCTGTATGAAAACAGAAACCCCATACCTTATTAATTTTAGCTAACTGCTGAACAAGGAAATAATAAATTGTCCATTTGGGAGTTTAAGTAGCATATGCTGTAGTGTCATAATCCCAAACATTGTATCATTTGCTAAGGCAAAAGTTTTATTTTCTGATTCTATCTGGCTTTCGCTGTCCAAAATGACAGAGACAATAATGTAATAATAAGCTAATGAATATAAACAAAAAGCACAAAATAGTTAGAAGTTAGAGTTTATTATCCTCAGGTATTATTACTAACAAAGGGAAGGATATTATTGTGCTTTTAAAATAAGTTATTTCTGACCTGATAATATCATTTTAACTTGATACTAGCAGTTATAAGCTCCAGTACATTTGAGGCTGGGTTCTTTAGACAATCAGTCAGCCTCCTCAGAGTGACAGGGAGGATTACAACCTGTTTTAAACACACAGTTCCAGCTAACAGGTTTCTAATTGTGTTTTGTCCACCAGTGTGGATACTGCCAGACAGCATTTTGTAGTCCAGTTTTTGAAAAAACCTAAGTCTAAAACTGTCGGGCCGTGTTCACAAACTGGCTGGCAAGTGCATTTTGGAAACAAGTTTGCTGAATTGTATTCAGACATGGCTTCTAAAGTACAGAGAGTAGATAGGGCCAAACAAATCACAATCTGGACTATTTTTTTTTTTCTCCCCCTTTTCCAAACTTTCTAGAATCAATAAAACATACACAAGTGTTTGTGTAGAAGTAAATACATTTTCACTGTATGATGAAATTGCTGAATAAATTAACACCTTTCTAACAAAACACATACTTAACTATTCTCCAGGAAGGGCCTACAACATAACTGAAAGTCTTACTGTAGACTGTGCCATAGTTATGGGAAATCAGCGAATCAGAGGGCAGAATCTAGTATACTGAATATCAATGGGGCTGCTGAGAGTGTAAATTAGGCAGAATTTGTCCCATTCTGTCTTAACATCAGTGGCTAGTTGAACAGCTCATCTTCTTCAAAATTGACTCTAATAGCTACTTAGAGTACTGTCAGAATAACATTCTCTTCCCCCCCCCCATTCTCTGAATGCTCTCCCCCTGCAATGAAAATGCCTGCAACGAAAACCAGCAAATATCAAGAAACTATATTCAAGCATCGGTTTTATAATATGGATTTATATTTATTCTGAAGAAAACATTTTATAAAACTGAATTAGACAAAATGCAACTGAGAAGATATTAGAAACACATGTCCTACTATTAATTCATTTTATGGGAACTACTATATTTTAGGATATCCTGAAACTTTGGATCATCCTCATCCAGTTTCTCTCCCCATAGGAATTTCTGGAAAGTTCCCCAGCCCTGCCTTCAGTCTGAACTCTTTTTATGGCCATCCTTTATGAAGCTACTTATTGTAGAACTGGCCCTAGCTCCAGAGCTAAAAAACTTCTTAAGTGTTAATCTCAAATTTACATGATAATTATAAGGCACTAAACTATAAACACTACTATGGTTTTTGGTCAACAACCTTACTATATTTTTGTACATTTCCAGCAGTTAGAAATGATGCTGAAAATCATCATTAAAGAACACAAACAGCGTTAAAGGCCAGTTTTCAGGTTATGTGGTTTTGTGTCCCCTCAAATTAAAAAAAAAAAAAGAAAAGAAAAAAAAAAAAGCCAAATTAAGGTCTCTATGCTCCCACAAGTTATCCCGCATAGAGGGGATCCTGCAAGCACAAATCTCAGCTACAGTGATAGGTGGGTGGGGAGTGGAGGGAAAACCCCAAACTCACAGCCGCAACTAACTCCCTCACCTGCTTGCCTTCAGGAACAAGGTTTAGTGTACCATACACCGCCACACTGCTCTCCGTAGAGAGGATCACTCCATTGTAACACTGACACTATAGAAAGAGAGACAGAAAGATATTTTAATTTACAGCTAGAGTACAAACTCTACAAGGGGCCAGAGACAAAAAAAGAAAGTTCAAAATCTCATCATTAACTCATTCTGTAAACAAGAAAAACTCCAGGGGTATGATGAGAAAAAGAGGCTCCTTAATCATATTATGGTTTAATTCATTAAACTTTTCATAAACGTTTAAGTCAAGCTTTCAGGTGGGACCTGTAAAGGAAACAACACTGGGTATTGATAGTTTCTCTTTTGCATTGCAGAACAAAATAAAACCCTGCAACTCACCAGTTCATCTGACAGGACACACTGCAGAAATCCTGTGCCATCCCTTAACACAAGGAACATCAAATTTTTTCCTAGTTAAAAAAAACACAAAACAAACAAAAACTCAGACTTGTCAGACAAAACTATTACTTTATTCAGTTCAGCAGGCCCACACCCAGCAAACGTTACCAAGACGGTTTGTTTTCAGGATTTGTCTGTCAAGGGTTGCTCATGATCACTAATAAATACCAGAACTAGACATTAAAATATTTGTTGGATGATAAAACCCTTTCCACACAACTGTGTTTTTTTTTACGCCAAAAGATATGGAAGATGAAGTCATATCTAGATCCTAATCCTAGAAGGTGTTAGGCATCCAAGTCCCCCAGGGCAAAATACTGGGTCCACTGAAATTAATGGCAAAACTCCCACTGATCTCAATAGGGTCAGGATTTTACCCCCAATAACTTGATAAGGAGTGTTGGATGTTCTCAGGTCCAGCTCCTTTGGACCAGCCATACAGAGGTGCTATACACAGGTCCAAATTACATCCATTGGGTGGGAAATGATGTAGCCCCTCCCATCCACAACTAAAGAAAGATCTCGTTCAAGTTTTTCCTTCTGGGAAGGAACAGACTGCGCAGCATGCCATGCAATAGGAATTGCTGTTAAGACAGGACAGCCAGCATCACATCCCGATCCCCAGGTCACACCAAGTTCGATCCTTCTAGCAGAGGACATCTATGAAGCATAAGTGGAGCCAGGATTAGGATGGACAGCTTTACCAGGTGCTACAGAAGCTGTTCATTTTCCATGCATCTCCCAGCTTTTCTAGCATGAGCAACGTGAGCCATAATGTGGCCTGTCATACTCTACCCTTTGGATTACTACTACATGTTCCTCCTCTCTGCATTGACTCAATTACTTTTAAGGACTAGCTATTTACTTTGTCTACATTAAGGATTGTTTACCTTGTCTACGTAACCTGTGGACCCAGCCAAAAACCTTCACTCGTTGGCCTCTGTGTGCTTCTAGAGCACGAATCTTCACCTGTAAAGCATGATTAAAATCAATGAATCACAGAGATGAATCATAACAAACCGACATTTAGATAGTGCCTTTCATTTCCACAGCTTCATGGTACATGCGCATAAGGGATATGCACCCAGAAGCAGCTTCTTCTAACCACTAAATGCATGGTCATTTGGGGTAGAACACAACAGGGATTCAACAGCACCCATCAATACTGCACGACGGTTTAGGGCACCAAAGGAAGAATATCATATCAAGTTAAAAATAGAAAGGCTTGTGTTTAAGCACCTCTGATGTCCTAACCAAGTTTCATGTGGGGTTATTACATTCTGCTTAACAGTCCTACTTTGTCAGATACTAATGTGGGAACTTTAATGACAAGTGATCAGGAATTTGGTTTTACAGCTGATCTGAATACAACAGTCAGCACATGTAAAAGTTCACTTGAGAACCATGCCCCTCAGATACTATGTATACTTCAATATATACCTAATTGCCACACCAATCTGGGCAAGAGACCTTAAACATGCAGCTGCCCTTCACTTGGAGGTCTGAATAGTCTTTTCTGCACTAATTTTTAAAACTACTCAGTAAGACAGGAGTTCAGTTAGAAGCCAAAACCAGAGAGAGGATAATGAATTAGAATTTTAGGTAACTGGCACTTTGTGGCATTTTATTTTGGTACTGATTGAATCCCATTGCAAAGTCACTATTGAGGCACTGATGTGGTCAGACTGACTCTCCAACTGGTAGGCTAGTATTGCTCTTCAGACTTATCTTGTTATCGGTTAACAGATTTTAAAGCCCCAGCCATCTGCAAGTTGGAATTGCTGCAGTGCATTGGCCAAGGAAAGACAACCAAGCACACTGTCCGTTTGCTTAAGTTGGAGTGGAAATTTCAAAGCAAACTGCTTTCACACATGCTGTAAGAAGTGTCTTCAAGACTGTGACCTGGCAGAATGTTTATTTTTTGCTTCCCAATTCCTCTCTGATTTAGACTTGCCAAACCTCACTGACTTCAGTGTGGCTGCACAAATGTAACTCCATGGCAAAAGCCCTCTGTTGGGGGCAGATTTTAAACAAGGGTCTTTTTAGCAATTAAAAACCAACAAAAACTCATCAGGCTGTTTTGAACAGAAGTACAGCCTGTCTCTTTTCCTATGGTGCATGTGTACTGGGAGAATCCAAAATTAAAAAGTCAAGCAGGCTCAATAGACTGAGAGGTGCATGAGGGAGATGAAACATATGAGGATATGCTAATGACCAGGGAGAATAAAATCTTAAGGAAGGAACTGTATAGTAGTCTTCAAAAGCTGGTGATGATGCAAAGCACACCTCAGAATCATGCTGTTTATAAATATACGTAAGAGATTGTTACAAGGGCCTCTTATCCAGTGCATTAGATTTCACTCACACATTTAGACTCTGGAAGACTGGGATCATTCTTGATGGTAATTTTCTTAGCTTCCTCCAGGTTCTTCTCTCGTCGCAAAATGTCTTCTGCCTAATTTTAAGAAGTTTTTCCATAAATGATGTATTGGTCGTGTACTGGTGTTAATAACTATAACCAGGTTATTTATACCAGTATCACTCCCCACAGACAACAGTATGAAACCATGACGTATAACTCTAAAGATGAATGCTTACATACAATCTCAGCACTGCTACAATATGTCAAAAAACTGCCCTAAGATACACGGATGTGATTCCCAGGACATGAAACACTTCTTAAAAGTGCTCTTAACCTGGTTTAGAGAAGGTTGGAGGAGTTTAGAGACATCCAAAATCTGTAGAAACTCATCCCATCCCTGACACAGACCATTTGCTTGTCTTGATGAAGTGAAAATAACTAACATATACACTGAAGTTAATAAGAGTCAAACCATATATCCAAAAAGGTAGAATAGGGCCAGTTACATTTAATTTTCTCTGCCCTTATGAAACTATCTGGGCACACAAGCATAGACTACCTGGGTACACAAGTGGGCTTAAAAGTTGTAATTCTGACTAGTGCACTACAGATCACTTTGCCTGCTACAGCCTTCATCCACAACTATAACAGCATACTCAGGATTAGCATATGCCATTTTCAGGGGAACTAAGATGGATTTTTTTATTTTTAAATTTCTAAATGAGCTGACTTGGCAGTTTTCATAACTCACCTCTTTCTTCTCCCTGGCTTCATTCTTCATTTGTTCTCTGTGCCATGTTTTTTTGACATTCTTCATTTGTGACTTAGAAATAACATCCCATCTCTAGATAGATCCGGTGAGATATGGGAGGAGGAGAAGAGAAAGAAGTTATTTGTGTCTTGAAAAATACGAACCTTAACACCTCATTTAATTAGAAATAGCCATTTAAATTACATCACCTCATTTTCTTTTTGTGAGTCCACATAAATAACAGGAAATGGTTCCTTTCCTGCTGTCATCAAAGCCTTAAAAGGAGAAAAAAGTGCAAGAGTCAGTTTCATCAGAAGAGTGCTGAAGCCAGACTGTCAATCACATACTGTGGTGGACATCCTACATTTACAAGACGCATTAAGATTTTAAAATATATACGATTTATATTTAAAGAGAACAGCAGCTTAAAAAGCCAGTCAGGTCAAATCAGGATCACTACTAGTTTACAGTATTTCCCTAAATAATTGGCTGTTTGTCCTGAAGTGAAAAAACAGGACTTGAAACAGACTATGTGTGTTTTCTGCAGATACCTTCAAAGCTGTTTTGAAAGGCTTTTTCTCTGTTCCATCACCAGTAGAATCACAGCCCTCACGTTCAGAAACGTACATCTCTCCTGTAATACAGAATAAGCATATACAGATATCTTAAAGCAAGCACAAAAGTTGGCAAGATTTTAAAAGGGACTAGATATTTATATGGCTATCAAAAACGTTCAGCATCATCATAATTAACAAAGACATGTTTTTGAAGAGACATTAAGCCTCACGCTTCAAGTCTCAAGAGAATCTCTAACTGTTAGGGCATATTTACACTGCAATGCAAACCTAGGGTTAGCAGAACTCAAGATCCCAGACTCGGGGTTTGTTAACCTAGAGCTTGAGTGTCAACCAGGTTCCTATTTGGGGCTCCAGAGTCTTCACTGCATTAGGCAGGCCTGAGTCCAACCACCCACATCCTCAGACTTCCTAGTGCCTTCCCAAAATGTGGCAGCAATGGCCCTTTCTTTGTGATAAAGTGTAGGAAAACTTCACTGCCCACCAAACCACTGACAGAGGACAAAAAGTCAGCCTGTAGAATACTTTTGGAACCGCATCTACACTACAAAGCAAGAGGCCTTGAACCCTGGTTCCTGGCTTAAATCAGGCTCGGACCCTCTATATCTATGTGGTCCTGGGACCAAGTCTTGGGTTAGTGCAATTTGTGTGTAGATGGAAGGGGCGGGCTTAAGGCTTGAGCTGGAGTTCAACCCCCAGTTTTACTCTGCAGCGTAGACATAGATTAATTTCCTACATCCGCCTGTTGAGATTTCTTACACCTTCCTCTGAAGCTTCTTATCCAGACCACTGCCAAAGACAGGATACTAAACCAGACAGATCTTAGAGCTGATCCAGCATGGCAATTCCTATGTTCTTATTAACTCAAATAGTGGTGTTTTTGCACAGTAACCACCACATACATGTATGGAAGATTGTATTCAGAAAGGAATAGGGAGCCACATTCTATAAGCTGATAGCACACTCTCACTTCAAATACCATCATCAGTTCTGTTCACTCCAGACAAAAGGGCAATAAGAATTGGTGAGATAAGGGTATATAAAACAAGGAGCCACACAGAGAAGGTATGTCAGATACTTATAACGATAACAGCTTAGGGAAATTACACACAGGGAAATTAACAAGCAACACAATCAAAGTAAGGAACAAGAAAAGGTATTTTATTGGTTATTTTAAATGGCTATATTTCATAGTTAACATGTGGATCTAGTTATCAAATACTATTACTTTAGCACTCAGATTAGTAAGAATAAAAAGGGCATATTTATACTAATGTTAAGAATATCCAGTTAAACTATCTTGGATAATGTACAAGGGATACTGACCCCCATGGTTCAGGAGATCAGCCAGATACTACATGGAGTCTCACATCTCCCTGTCACTCCCCTGGGCATGTAATTGCAGAACTGTCCATTATAGGGCTTTCAATCTTTCTCTGAAACATCCAGTCCTGGCCAATGCCAGAGAGGTAGAATACCAACGTCAATGGATCACTGATCTGACCTGCAACAGGTTCCTAAATTCAAGCATTTGTGTGTATATATCTATATCTATCTATATCTATCGACAGACAGAATCGCACCCCGCTGTCAGGCAGGACCAAGTAAATCTAGACCATCCCTGATGTTTGTCCAGCCTGTTCCTCCCTTGGAAGCCTATTCCAAAGCTTAATTACCTTTATCATCAGAAAGCTTTTTCTAACATTTTACCTAAATGGCCTTGCTGCAGTTTAAGAATATTACTTATTGTGCTGTCTTCAGACTTATCAGGTCCCCTCTCAGTCTTCTTTTCTCAAGACTAAACATATCCAGTTTTTTAAAAATCTTTCCTCATATGTCATCTTTTCTAAACTTTTACATTGAGTTTAGAAAACTCAATTGTTGTGCTCCTCTGGACTCTCTCCAATTTGTCCACATTGCACATTAAGTATGGCACAGTACTCCAGCCGATGCCTCACCAGTGCAGAATAGAACAGAACAGTTACCTCCCGTGTCTTGCATACAACACCCCAGAATGATATTAGCCTTTTTCACAACTGCATCATATTTTTAGCTCAGATATGTGATGCACGATAAACCCCAGATCCTTTTCAGCAGTATATCACCTAGCCAGTTATTCCCTGTTTTGGAGCTGTATTTGATTTCTCCTTCCTAAGTGAAACACTCTTTTGGAAAAGGAGGATAAACAGTGAGATGGCAAAATTTGCAGATGATACAAAATTACTCAAGACAGGGAAGTCCAAAGCAGACTGCAAAGAGTTACAAAGGGATCTCACAAAACTGGATGACTCGGCAACAAAATGGCAGATAAAATTCAATGTTGATAAATTCAGAATAATGCACATTGGAAAACAATCCCAACTATACATATAAAATGATGGGGTCTACATTAGCTGTTACAGTACAGACCCGTTTACGCACAAATCTGCTTAACACACGGTAGCACCATGCCTCCCAGTGCTACCTATTTAACACGCAAAACTTATTAACATGCGGTACAGGAACTTGCTATGTAGCACTACAGATTTGCTCACTAACTCACAGACACAGAAATCGACAGAAAGTACAGAGCAGAAATATGTTGTAGGCCAACTGGCGTTTCCTCTTCCTTTTGATCATATTTAATATTTTTATTAGATTACACATTTGAATTTATATTCTTGCAAAGTACCATTAAAAGATAAGCCTGCAGTATTTGGGATGCTGTGAATTTTGTATGTAATCCTAAATAATTATACATGTATATATAGATACCTTAATATATTTCAGGATAGCCCTCAACCCACAGCCCGTTAAAACACAGTCCTAACGGCTTGACTCCCGACATCTGCATGTAAACAGGTCTGTACTGTACCACTCAAGAAAGGGATCTTGGTGTCATTGTGGATGGTTCTTTGAAAACATGCACTCAATGTGCAGGGGCAGTCAAAAAAAGTGATCAGAATGTTGGGCATCATTAAGAAAGAAATGGATAATAAAATATCATATTGCCTCTATAAAAATCCATGGTGCGCCCACATCTTGAATACTGCGTGCAGATGTGGCCATCCCATTCATTCCCTCTGGGGCACTTGGCATTGGCCACTGTTGGAAGACAGGATAGTGGGCTAGATGGCCTTTGATCTCACCCAGTAGGGCGGTTCTTATGTTCAAATAAAAAACAAATATTTAACACTTCTGTCTTTTCTGTGTTATTATTGATCATTCCAGCTAGCAATGGACCAGTACTATTGTCAGGATTCTTTTTGCTCATAATATATTTTAAAAACTCCTTCTTGCCATAAATTTCTCTTTGTGTCCCTTGGCTTCCCACATCAATTTTCTACAATTCCTAATTGTAGATTTATGGTCATTATTATTAACTTCCCCTTTATTCCATTTTATCTTATCTTTGCCACCTCACCGGTTATTCATTACTGATCTGGGAAAAGGGCACATGCCGAATAGGAAGCACAGATCCCTGACAGGAACCTTGTTACTTGCCTCTCTCCACGATGAAAACTGGCCACTGATTCCCACTTTCTGTTTCCCCTGTTTTAACCACTCACTGACCCACGAGGGGATCTGCCCTTTTTGGTGAGGGGCCTGGGCAGGCCAAGCACCTCCCCACGCGAGGGATCAGAGTGAGACTCTGAGCGACACCGACCTCTAGAGCAACGTGTCCCTCGCGGAGCGGCGCCGTTCAGCAGGCCTCAGACCCACCGCGGGCCGGGGGCTCCTCGCGCTGCCCCGCTCAAGGGGGCCCGAAAGGCGCCTGCTCCTTCCCATACCCCGCGCTCGGCGCCCGCGCCCCGCCACCTCAGGCTGCCGCTGACGCCGCCGCCGCCCCGCGGGGACTCACCTAGAACCAGCTCGCCCGCCTCCTGGATGAGCAGCGCGGACATGGCGACCGCAGAGGCTCCCCGTGCGCCCGGCCCGGCAGCAAGGGATGCACCAGACAGTTCCCCGGCGCCGGGATTGCATCAGTCTGCGGCCGGGCCCCGCCCCGGCGCGGGGAGCTCATTGGCTCGGCGGCGGGGCCGGCCCCGCTAGGGTCAGGGGGCGCCGCGGAGAGATTGGTCGCTCGCTGGCGCTTCGCAGCTCCGCCCGCAAGCGGCGAGCAGGGAGCGGGGCAGCCCCCGCCCGGTCCCCGGGGCAGGGAGAGTCTCTTTCAGGGGTGGCGGGACCTATGGTGTCCCGGGAGGGGCTGTGCCTACGCCGCTAATGCGGATCCTGGCAGCGCCCCGACCCCGGCTTGTTCCACGAAGTGGGCCGGGCCGGATCAGGCTTGGGCCTGGTGGGGAGCAGACCCGGAGCCCTGTTCACGCCAGCCCTGCTTGTGGGGGAGAGAGAGCCCCTTGGCACCGGGAGTCAGAGCCAGCGCTGGTGATAGGGGCCAGGAAAGGAGATGGGTAACCCATAAAGTAGGCCTGCCCGAAGTGTTGTGGACAGGGTGACCAGAGGTCCCATTTGTATAGGGACAGTCCTGTTTTGGGGGGACTTTTTCTTATAGAGGCACCTATTACCTCCCACGCCGTCCTGTTTTTTCACAGTTACTCTCTGGTCACCCTAGTTGTAGATAGCATTGAGTGCTGGAGTGTTTTGCAAATACAAATGCTGTACAGTGCTATCATCCTACCCCCGGTAAAATAATTGCACGTGATAAAACAGCTTAATGGGGAAATAAGAAAAATTATCTTGGTGCCAGAGAGGTTGATAGACCTTTAAATAATCATAGAAGCCCCTGTACATTCATCTGTGCTGTTACTTCATTGCTTCCTACTGTGTTTTAATCTTAATATTGCAACCGTGTTTATGGGGTTTAATTGTATTCTAAGCTGTAACTTCTCATCTTTTGCCATGAAATGTTTATTACAGTTATGCTGCATAAGAAGCCCATCGTCCTATGCTAGGTGCATATAAGCTGGAAGCTGCACTACAGAGCAATGGAAGGACTGCACTGTCAACCACTTGTATGGTACGGAAAAGTTGTTTTAAACTGAGGTAAATGCTCCAACAAAGAAAGAAGTTGTCATTTTAGGACAGAGTATATTAACACTGTTCTTATTACATTTACCATCTCAGAACGATAAAGTGGTACAACAAATCATTTTCTACCCCTGACTAGAGTTTACACATTTGGTCAGAGATGCACACTACATTTGCCAAATTCCACTCTCCTTATTCAGATAGTGAATAGTAATGATGGATTCAAATATTCAGAACATCGGGGAAGAAGTGAGGCTGCAGGAGAGATTTAAATAATGAGTGTTTGCAGGATCAAACACAAGTAAATTCCCATGACTATGGCACTTAGAATATATTTTAAAACAAAATGGTGCACACCATGGAGCCATTTTGAGTTGTGCTCACAACTATACATTCTATTTGATAAAGCAGGATCCTGCATTCTTCACCGGTTTCAGTTTCTGAATGGATTTACAGGAGTGATTTCCTGTCTGCGATTTGTGAAATGTTACAGAGGGTTCTCGGGGAAAAATTCCCTAATGGTGGGCAGAGCTGTCTCTAGGGTCCCTAGGCAGCACAGGGCCAGCAGCCCGAAGCCCCTGGACTTCCAAGAGCAAAGCAGATCAAAGCAAGCATATCTTTCACACTGAGGAGATTTAAACTTCCAGACTCCTTACAAGAAATGGAAAGGGAGGTGAATATTTTTTGCTGTTTTTAAAATTAAATAGGCAGCTAGGATTTTAAAAATGATTATGAAGAACAAGTTTAAGCTTTGTTGTAATGTGCATTGTTTGCCTGAACTACTGCTTGTGTAGGAGGAACTCTGAGTTGGCTTCTTAAATACTTTCAGACTTTTTCACATCTGATACTCCTTGATAAAACATAGGAGACTTGTCTTATAAACAGATTTATTCAAAGTGATACAAACTACGAAAGTGAGATCTTGGAAGAGTTGCCATTTTCATAATGTAGTAAAAATACTGTAATGATTAATAAAGTGTGTAATAAGCATGTTAAAAACAAATTTTATATTTCCAAGATCACTGCTTTTGTAATTTATACTCAGGTAAAGGAGAAAATCTCTGGAAATATTCATTTTTAGGAGGGGTTCGTGAGACTTGACATTTTAATGAAAGGGGTTCACAGTTTGTTAAAGTTTGAGAACCACTGATTTAGACTAACTTCAGTAAGATCAAGTACTAACCTTACATCATCCCATGCACCAATAGAAACTAAGATACAAGAAGTCAGATAAACAGGTTGCAGATATTGGAGGTAATGAGAGTACTACTCCCTAATAAACATTATGTCCACACTAGGAACAGAATTTGAATCTTTGTTTCTTATTAAGTTGTCACACCCATTTTATAGTACCACTAAAATATACAATTTGTTATATATAACTAGGGCCCTATCCTAGGGTTCTGCTACCCTTACTTCTGCACTGCTGCCAGCAGGACACTACTTTCAGATCTGTGCGCCCAGCCAACAATCTCCGCTCTCCCGCTGCCCATCTCTGAAGGCAGAGCAGAAGTAAGCCTGGCAATACTGTGACCCCCTCCCTAAAATAAGTTTGACACCACCACCACCCTGCAACTCCTTTTTGGGTCAGGATCCCCAGTTTGGGAAACATTATTCTCCCCCATGAAATCTGTATAGTATAGGGGAAAAGCACACAAAAAACCTGATTTCACAGGGAGAGACCAATTTTCATGATCGGTGATGCATTTTTCCTGGACATGAATTTGGAAAGGCCCTATGTATAACATGGAAGGATCAATACTTCCAGCAGTTGGGATACAAAAGAGAATACAACATTAGACACTACTGACAACAAACTAACCAGTTGAAGATGAGACTCAGTAAGGTGATAACATTTTTCAGCCCCCAGTATATTGGAGACTCTGGTCTTAGAGGCACAGGCCTGGGCCCCATCATTCTCAGATGAAACAACCTGTCCTTCAGTAATATCATCATGGCAGTGTCTATTACCTATTGAGGCCTTGTGATGAGACAGTCTTTCATAATACAATCCACAATCCATTCTGTGGGGAGATGGACACTTATGTAGTGATTATAGCCTTTGGCCTTTGTTAGCCCCCTCTTCAGACCTTTCATTTTCTCCAAGCAGTGGTCCCTGATTTGGTGAGTACCTAATTCCACAACTCTCTCTGAAATTGTTTTGTACACCTGCTCCTAAGGGAGCTGAGGTCCTGCAGTGTTACTCTGTGACACTGTTCAGTTTTCTTCTTATCCTGCAGTGTTACTTTGTGAAAAAGCTTTTTTAACTGCTTAATTTTTAAAAATTAAATTAAAAATTAACCGACACTTTTAGCAAATTTTTGTGGCAGTTCTAAACTTCTGTGTTTTGCTTTTATTTTTTAAATTTAGTACACTTAGCTTGCAAAACTGTACTTACTAAATACAGTCCTTGGAGGAATAATCATTGTGAAACTGCTGCCTTGACCTGGGCTCTTTTTGCCTTGGGGTATGGGGTGGGGTGTGGAGAAGACCTAGATACTATTTGTTAGAATTTTTAATATTTTAAAATTGATATGGGAAATCACCAAATACTAATTTAACCATAATTTTTTAAATACATCAGCCAAATGATACTGTATGCTGTTGCTGTTCAACTATTTTATTAGATATTCTTTAATCACACATCCTTCCTGCTTTATTCTTTCTGTCCTTATTTATTATTTTCAAACCCTTCTACTTGCTAGTGAGGCCTTTCTTTACAACACACACATATTTCCTTAACAACTTAAGCTAACTTTAATTCTTTAATTTTATACTTAATTTTATTCTCCACTTTAAAACCTATGTGGGATTTACTACATTAAACATTTTTAAAAAAAGACTACAATTTTGCAACATTTTGCACCACTAATAAACTTGACAAGGCAGAATTAAAGTGATAGTTACATTGTCATTAAAAGCTTTAGTAATTATCAGTCTTCACCATGGATGTAATTCCACTTTGTACACTTATTTCCACCAGCAGGGGCTAGTTAACTCCTGAATTTCCTGTTCCTGGCTGTTACGATGCAGGCTTAAAGGAAGAATAGAATGTCCAAGCCTGAGTACTGTTTTTAAAGCATCCTCCCATCATCTGAATTCAGCCTGTAATTCAATTACATTACAAAAATGGGTATAGGATGCAAAGTCTTTCCATTTATCACTGCCGGGAATTTTGATGTGAAACAAAACATTGGCCAATCAGAACAACAGACTTTGAATCTATAGCAAAAGTGGTTATTTCCAGCAACTATACAATATTTACCATTCCCAACCTAAGCAGTTTTTACTAAACCAGTAAAAATCATGGCCTTAATAAAGACACTGGATTCATGGCTTATTACAACAACCCACTAACACAACACACACCTCTCCTTTTTGTCCAGGGGTGTTAATGGGCCACTTCACCTTGAATGGTCCTTTAGAATGCATGTTAACTATACTAAAACTAACTGTTCAATCTTGTATTTAGCTGTCACACTGAGTACTTTTCCCACACCTGAGAAAGAAACCTGTGTAGCTTGAAAAATTTGTCTCTCTCACCAACAGAAGTTGGTCCAATAAAAGATATTACCTCACCCACCTTGTCTGAGCCTATGGTCACGCTTGTTAATATGCTTGCCGTCATCAGACTTGTTCCATTCGGGCTCCTGTGCAGGTTTCCAAGCCAGACATGCTTGCCTTCCACAGTGGAGGAGTCAGCGGAGAAGTCCCCTCTCCTTGAATTTGGGCGCTTTTTAGATTTGTTAACCCTTTTGCGTGATTTGGAGCATAGAAGCTCTACTATAGCTGTGGTGGGGCCTTTTACATCTTGTCGTCCTTAGGACCTGAAGCCCTTTTGAAAGGGGTGTCTCAAAATCCTCTTGCATTGGATCCCATGCTCCCTAGGGGAGGGGAGGGCAGAACTCAGAGCCCTCCTGGTTGCCTGGGCTCCTTTCTCCAGGGCTCTGAGAACCCATTTTAAAATTGTAAAGGGGGAGGAGAATTCATGGTCCTGCCAACCTTCTTCTCTTTGTATGTTCTTGTTTACTAAACATTTCTTTATTTAGATGCCTCAGCTGAGTCAGCTTTGTCTATTTTTGTTTGTTTGTTTGTTTGTTTGAAATAAACACAAGATCATCCTAATGAACATTCCTTGGCATGCTTTCTGTCTTTGTCTCAGCAGATACCCAGATTTAAGTTTACAGCTAATAAATTGACTGAACAAGCTCCTTCTGAATTCAACATTCCAATAACATTATAAAATATTTCTGTCCAAGATTACAATCCACCTAGACTTTGCATATTGATGGGTATGTTGCATTCAAGCATGCCCACAGAGACTGCAGAACAAGGAAGTTACCTTGATGAAATTCCATTAGACAAATGTGCCATGAAACCTGTGCTACTATCTTTGTTAAGCAACCTCCTGACATAAGAGACCACTCCACTGTAACAATATTTTTCTCTTTTGGACAGTCATTTAAAATAGTTTCACTAGAGTCTTTTCATCCTTGCTTGACCTTATCAACTCTGTTTTTAGCAGAAAGCTTCAAACATTAGATTCCTTTTTTAGTTATCCCTGTAAATGGATAGGGTTTGAGATCCTCAGAACAGGGAATATCTTAAGTGTCTGGAAAGTGCTGTGCATATAGTAGATACTACTGCAAATTAATAATATGCCATAAGTGGGACATACTCTATTGGTAGTAGTGTGCAACTCTTCTTCATAAAGAGAATTTGCTAGGGAGTGAGAAGACAGGACAGGAAAATCTTGTCATTTATTGGCCCTCCGCCACTGATAAAAGTTAAAATGGCTGTCATAGCATAATTAGTCACACTAATGAATCACAATAATAATGACTCACCAGATTGAACAATATTTGACTTACAACAAATACAAGTAAATGGTTGCTAGCAAAATTTATAAGAGAAACTGATTGTGAAAAATACATACTCATTTTACTGGTAAATGTAACTTCTAAGTTCTGCTAGACAGATTCAGACCAAGGAGGAAAATGTGTGCCAAAATATACCACTCAACGCAGTTCTATGGTAGATGTATTGTCTCTTTGCTTCTTGAACAAAGATTATAAAAATTACATAGGAGAAACAGGCTCTATCAGAAGTGAGGAACTCTGCCCTAGAATCAGAGGGGTAGCCGTGTTAGTCTGGAATTGCAGAAGTGACAAAGAGTCCTGTGGCACCTTAAAGACTAACTAAAATTTTTTTAGAGCATAAGCTTTCGTGGGCTAATACCCACTTCGTCGGATGCATCCGACGAAGTGGGTATTAGC
>ML677342.1:32664075-32780954 GCA_007922305.1 Dermatemys mawii | reverse complement strand
GCTAATACCCACTTCGTCGGATGCATCCGACGAAGTGGGTATTAGCCCACGAAAGCTTATGCTCTAAAAAAATTTTAGTTAGTCTTTAAGGTGCCACAGGACTCTTTGTCACTTCTGCCCTAGAATAAGTCTTAGCTCATGCCAATTTTTTACCCACATCACTATTAAACATTTGGTGAAATCCTAGCCCTACCGAAGCTTGCAGACCAGCAGGCATAATAGGACACTGCAAGACTATGGTTGCTAGAATTGTGTTTGGAACTGGAGATACTGGCTAGTATAATTCGGTTGCACAATCCAAGGAGCAGCTTACATGCCAGAAGCTGTGTGTGAACAGCCCTGGAGTGGGGGTTCTCATAGCAGAGAGTAAGGGTAAGGCTGGCTCCCAAAGTCAAGGATTAGAGTGACCTTGCAGATCACTGGTCTGAACAACACTACAGGAGAACAGCACAATGAGCAATAGTTAAGCAGTGAAGGAAGCAAACAGTTCTAATTTACCAAGCTGTTAGCCATCTTAAATAGTTCAGCTAGGAAAGGTGGTTGTGAAGAAAGTCTTCAGCACAGCCACGAGAGATTTTAAAGATTCTAGTATCACTGCTAATCTGATTCAGCACAAGACTGTCATCAGTACTCTGCCCATCTGCTTTCCCATGTCATCTGTCACAGATAATTTACATACTATGGTGACCTATGAGAATGTCATCAGGTTCAGGGGGGCCACTGAATAACTAACTGGCAGAGGATAGCAGTTTATGGAGTCTCATCAGGCCATTGATAAATGAGGCTGTCATCAAGACAGTATTGAATTCTTGTACACAATCCCAGAGGACTTGTCCAACTGTATGACACCGGGATCCATAAACCCACCACTGCATTGCAGCTCTCTCAAACGTAGTGTACAAGAGGCATCACACAGTACATGCAAACTGTACACAACTTCTCAGGGTAACTGAATCTTCCGGAAGAATACAGATAGGCAGAGTGTACTTGACCAAATTGTTACTTGTCAATACCATGGGTTTTTAAAATGAAATGGGACTAAGCCTCATCTGAAAGACACTAATTCTAGCAGAAGTGGTCTTTTAGTACCATATGAAGTCATGAGTTCAATGACTTGAAAGAAGAATTCCATCTGATGAAATTAGCACCACTACGTGCAAAAGGTTGTGTGTCCATGGAGATCTCTCTCCAGGCTGACACTGTTATAAGTGTGTGAGATCAGACAAAATCACAGCCCAGGCCAGTATGCCTTACAGCAGAGGTTCTGAATCTTTTTTCTTTCTGAGTGCCCCCCTCAACATGCTAGAACAACTCCCTGCCAGAATCCAGCAAGGGCAGGATGAGGAATCAGGGCTCCAGGCCAGGGGTGGGAACCCTTAGGTATAGGTGTAGTTTGACTTCTGTTGGGTGGGGGTGGGTGGCAAGGGCCAGCAGGACTCTAGCCAGCTATACAGAGTAGGGTCCAGGGAGAGAAAACCACCTCCACCGTCTGACTCACCTCAGCAGGCCACCTTCCTGTTTGGGGCTGTGTGCCAGTGGCTGCTCCCTGAGGGCTCTGCTGGGCCCAGAGCTACTTGGGCAACTCTGACAAGCTGCATGAGCAGTCAAAAGGGGCTGGAAGCTGAGAAGCAGCCACAATCCCAGGCACTAAAGGTAGATGGGGGAATGCCATGGCTGCCCGCTCCGTGGTGGCACTACCTGTCCTGAACTGCCTGGCTCCAACTTCCCTCCTAGAACCTGGCCAGAGGGCAGGAGCTGCAGGGGTGGTGGAGCTGCCCCAAGGGCTTCCCCACTCTGGGTAAGGCACTGCAGTTTAGGAGGGGCAATACCTTTGTGCCCACTCAACTCTGCCCATGGACTCAAGGTTCCTACCCACGTTGGAGTTTCAACCTTGGCTTTGAGGGGGAGAGGTGGGAGAGAGGAGGGAGAGCTCAGGGTTTCAGCCCTGCACTGCTCCCAGCTTCAGCCTCACAGGGGCAGGACAGGGTGCCAGGCTGAAGCTCTGCACCGCTACCCACTTCAGCCCGATGGGGGCAGGAGGGTGGAAGAGGGCAGCACTGGGGCTCAGTGCACCGCGTTTCAGCGGTGGGGCCCCGAGGGCTCTGGCTTGAGAACCACAGGCTTAAAGAATTCAGATGAAGACTGAAATGTAACAGAGATACATAAGTGTAAACTGCACTCTGAAATAAATATAATCTTTTAAAAATGTTCTCTTCAGTTCAGTACTAACAGTTGCCCAGCCCAAAACATAACATCTTTCCACTCTTTTGATCAGTGCTTTCTTCTCTTAAGAAGCATTCTTGCTCTAGGTGGCTAGCTGTTTGACTTTTAAGCTTTGATACACCAAGAAATATCTCCGATCTTTTCTCCCAACAGCTAACAAATATTTTGTTTGTATATTATTACACAAGAAACTCCTCAATCCAATAATTCAGACTGATTTACAAGCAGCATCAATCTTATTTACACAGAATTGTTTAATAATCATTCAAACAAAACATAAAAATGGTAAAAACCATTTTGTTTTCCACATTGGTCAAAAGATTAAAATTTAAGATATTTTATTAAAACATTTATTAGCTATAAACAAAATATTACATATTCATTCTCATTTACATGTAAATGGAATATATCCAAATCAATTTGCATATTAAAATTAATATTGCACCCAATTTAGAAGACTGACACTGTCAACCATTCCCACATCTCTCAATGAGAAATTGAAATTATTTACTTCCTTTTCTTTAAAATTAACTATACTGCTCCCATCCATTTACTTATTAAAAGAAAAACTGTAAACTTTCTTGCATTTGCTCCATTAAAATTATGAAATGTACACTTCTTTGCCTGTATCTAAAAGATTAACTGTACACATTATATTTATGCCCTATTAAAACATTGGAACAATTATTAATGCCGGTGTCAGTATTATATATAAAAAATGCGAAACATTTATACATCCTAAAGTTGAGGAAACTGTGTATGTCTGTGTATGTGTGTGTGTATGTGAGAGAGAGAGAGAGAGAGAGAGAGGGAGAGTGTGTGTGTGCGTGTGTGCGTGCGCGCACGCGCATGTAATATGTACCAAAAAAACCCTGAGAGACTTTCTCTTCCCTTCTGCTGCCCTCCCCAATTAGAGGACACTTGAACAATTATCAAATGAAGTATGTTCAACTTAAAAGTGGACGATTCTTCCTTATCTATTACAAATTGTAATACAACTCAGCTGAAATGAACAAACCAGATCTGTCAACTCAAAAGGCAGTTTTCCATTCATAAAATACTGCACAAGTAGGTAGACACAAAAATATTTCAGGGAAAGTGTTCCAAAAAATCCTATGAGGTCTTCACTGTTTTCCAGATCATTCTTCTCCTGAGACACAGAAGTTATTTAAAGAATAAGCCAAGCCAGTGATAGAACCCTAACCATTTAGTAAACAGGAATGGACTGTAACTACACCTACAACTGTGATTGTATTTTCACTAACATGTGCTAATCTGTTTTAAGTATGTGAGTGACTACAACATACCACCATGGAGCCTAATTTAGCTGTACGAAAGGTCAGATTGCATGTCTCCTCTAAAGGAAGAAAAATAATAGTTATCTAATTCACCTTTACCATTGTATAAATAGAATTGTTTAACAAAGTGGCACATACAGTTTGATTGCTTCTGAGCTGTTCATCTTTAAAGTAAGGTATGAAATGTGTGCTGCAATTTTATTTCATGATTCTAATTTTAAAAAAGGGATAAAATTTAGCAATTCCAAACATCACTTAAAAAAATAAATCTCTGGGTTTTTAGACCCTAGAATTTTATATATCCTTCAGTTTCACATTATATTTGCACAAGGATTAGGATTTATTTAAAAAAAAAAAACCCCACACTTCTTGGTTTTTCTATTTTTCAATAGTCCCAAACCAAACAAGTTTGTAAGAAAATTTTGAAGTCTTTATAACCTCATGTCATCTGGTTTTTTAAAAAATCCTGAGTCTTCCATAAAAAATAAACATTCTTTGTGCAATCATTTTGCTAAAAAGCCTGTCTTCTAGGACTTAAATCTTAGACAATCATCAGCTGGTTTCACCAACTTGTCTATCTCCGGCCACCTTGTGGCGTAGCACGGCATCTAAAGGTGCTCGTTTTTTATGTATGCTACGTCCGGAAGCAATAAGATCAGCATATCCCCGTTGATGTGAGAAAGCATAAGCAGAACGACGGGTTGATATCCCTCGACGAAAAGTGCTCTGTCTTCGCTTCCACTGTTCTTCAGCCTTGTATTTCTTACGGTTCTTCTGAATCTTTATGAAATGAAAGGGTGTAACAGGTTAATTTAGAGGGAAAACAGGAGCTTGTACTTAATATCTTGAGAACAATGTGATGGTAACTTTAAAGTGTTACAAGTTTTATAAAAAGAGTTTTTTTCTTGTTAAAATTTACCTGAGTTAAAACCAGAAGCATGTTAAAAAGATTTTTTTATTTTGCATTTTTATTAATTTCTTAAGGCATTCCAAGCTAGAGTGGGCATGTTGTGTAGTAAACAAAATAAAAAACTTGACATTCGTATCTAAGCTTACTTTCTTGTTTACAGATGGCAATAGCTTTAAAAATAAAATCTAAAAGACAATAGGATTTTAATAATCACAACCATTACCCCACACAGGGCTTTCTTGACAGTTCTAGGTAAAAACAAACACACAAACCAAAAAAAGAAACCACTGCTGCCTCTTTCCACAAACTTAAAGTGGTATAAAACTATAATATAGTCTGAAGCCAAAAATGTCAAGTTTTTTTTTAATCCAAAGTGAGCCTGGGAGAGTTTATATTGGCCACTGCTATGTGTCCAGATTGCAAACCAAAATATATGGAAGACAAATACATGAAAGCCTGTTTTAACAGTTGTGGCCAGACAGAGAAGGCTCAGCAGGAGAGTATTGAGAAGACCATCTCAAGGCACTGACACTCCCTGCTCCATTGAGGCGGCAGAACAACAGAGCAGCAATCTCTAGCAAGGATCCCAAACTGCCAGTTTGGTTAGGCTTTCAGAGAACCCCTAAGCTGCCATTTTAGGATGTATTCAAGCTCCTGAGGAAGCCAGATGCACAGTGCTAATGAAATTCTCCTTATAGAGCATAAGAACAGCCATACTGGATCAGACCAGAGGTCTATCTAGCCCAGTATCCTGTCGTCCAACAATGGCCAATGCCAGGTGCCCCAGAGGGAATGAACAGAACAGATAATTATCGATTGATACATCCCCTGTCGCCCATTCACAGCTTTTGGCAAAAGGCCATTTGTTATTTTATTTACTGAACATTAAGAGTATTATTGACTTCTATAACTAAATACAGTTAAAATTAACCAAATTTTTCTACTTACTTTATCACTTGCCGAAGGCCAAATTGTCATTGACAAAAATCTTAGTGCAACCACAGGAAGCAAACAAACTGCAACTGACAAAAGAATTGTCAACCAGAGATATGGCTGTCTGAGAGCATTTGGAGCAGTCCCTGGGAGAAGTAAGAGAGAAAGTCTGTAACTGTTTTCAATTAAATTTATACAGCACAATAAATTAAATTCATGTTTCCTTCCCTGAAATGTATAATTGAAGTATTCCAAGCATATTTGAATACAACTGTCTCAAAATTTAAAATAAGCCACTACCAAGAAAAAGTTTGAGGTAAGGAGAGAGCCAGCAAGTGTGCCACAAATTTACAACATTTTTATTTCCTTTTCAATGTATTAACTTATAAAACTCTTTAAGGGATAAGTTAGGGTGAGAACAAGTATTTGTCTGGTACATGTGATTTTTTGATAACTTTTAATGGACAAAAACTGTGATTAAGAGAAACCTGTAGGATCATTGTAATATACATACAGTGAAGAATGTAAGTGCTAATTTAATATGAAAGCACTGTAGCACTTAAATCTTAAAGTTTAATTTAAGCAACCATGTAGAACAAATTTTAAAATCTGAAGTACTATTAAAAACCAGAGGCTGAAGAGCATGAATAAGTTGTACAGGAAGCAACTCAGGATTTTTCTCAGATTGATTTTGATATCAAAGTAATTTGGTTTCAGATGTGACTACATCCCTGTGCAGTATGCAGCAGGAAATTTGTTATGCATAAATGTGATACGTTTTCAAGCAAGTTTAGGCACCTGACGGTCTCTGGGAAGATAAATCTAAAGCTCATTGCATATCCACTCACTTACTCAGATCACAGATTGGAAAGGCTGGGAAGGCAAAGGGCAATGGGCAAAAAAAGATCTCAAGCATGTTCAGAAGACACATAAGGCACTTGAGTATTACCAACACAAACCATTTACAAATTTAGAGTCAGGCTCCTCAAAATCATGGGCCCTTTTTAGAAATAAAAAGTTTGAAGTTCTTTTTATTTGCCTTCTAGTTTTTTGATCCTTTGGGTGCAGTCGGGTTATATTCTCAAGCTTTTCCACAGAAGATAGGAAAAAATTGCTTGAGGATACTTTCTTTTTTAAATTATAGCTAAACTTATAGGAAACATCAAATGTCATGAGATGTGATACAATTGCATGAGTAGGCAACTTAGCATTTGCCTTTGAGCCTTACTCCCACTGATGTGCAGGAGTAACTTGGCAGCCACAGAGCAGCCTTCAATGTAAGATAACAGGCTCCCCTTTACTTCTGGGCTGCAGATCACTTTTTACTTTGCTCCTTTGTACCCAACACCCTACACTACACAAGACAGGTATCAAGACTTAATTGCTCTTTATTTCTTGAGATCAAATAATTAAGGAGGAATGATTCCACTGACCACCTAATTTGGAACTACAACTACCTCAAGAGTTAGCTACTCTAACAAAACAATTTTGATTAAGACACACACATTGACCCCATAAACTAAGCAATGTTTTTCTACAGTGGGTTAACATTCATCTCTACTTACTGGTGCAGGCATCAAATCATGTCTGATAAGCTGACATTTTGGTACTGTGTTTACTTTAGTTACATAACCATTTGAGGTAGAACACAAGAACAGTGAAATAAAACAAAACACTGACCTGTAAACTGAAAGCTAGATGGAAAAAGAACATGTATTCCAGCACTGTGAAGGTCAAACGTGATGCCAAAGTAAAGTGCAATACTCCCAAATATTGAGAAAGCATTAACAAAAGTCCAGTAAGAGGTATCCAAACCCATCTGAAGGTAAATCAGATAACACACAACGAATTTATGATGTAGAAGTCAGAAGCATGTAATTGAATATTCTGCAAACTATCTGTTATGCAGATAGTTGGGTCACACTATTTATTATATAATTCTAATACAATATAGAATATTCTGTGAATATACCAGAGGGGAAGATAGTAACCAGGCAAAAGTATATCAATATGCAAAAAGATTTAAACTGAAAGATAATTCAATATTTATTCTCACAAAGAATGTGCTTTCAGAGCAGCAGGGAAGATCATGAAGATAAATGTACTTGCCTGAAAATTTACTGTAATTATGAGAGAAGAGGCTGCAGTGACCGCGAATGATTGGTAGTCTGAAGGTGCCTCTCCATCTTGCCCCATGGTTTGAAGAAAAGCTCCATACGGTATGAAGAAAATAATCAGTGATGTTATAATTCCATGTATTAAGCTTATAAAGAATTTCTTGTAGTTAAAAAGCAAGTCTTTCTGTCCAGATATATACAAACCAGGGAACCGAAGACTAAGTTTGTCGCTCACATCCTTAATAAAAGGAAAGTTACTGCAGTTAGAAATAAATTGGTGCCATAGAGCTTGAAGCACTGTATAAATCTTCTCCCATCAACATTTATCTTTAAGTTGTGAGGACAGAGGAGCTAAACAAGATAACCCAACAGATTACCTCTGTATTAACCCCCAAAATGATAAAAATCAGAAGTTTTAAAAAAATACTTAACTTGAATTCATATAGGCACATATGAATGCAAGCTATATTTTTAAATAGTTAGAAAATGCACAGGGTTGCATGTTGGCAAGTTATTCCTTTCATTTCTATACCAACATACATGCCACCATGACCTAGACTCTGTGTTTATTCAATATGAATATTGAATATTAATATCTAAAAATATGGTAACTTTTTCCTTCATCACTCAAACAATGTACCATTTCTATACCGTCCATTCACACCTATTTGTAAATATTTCCATAATAGTGTGCGACAATATTTCCAGCATAACGGAAAGTCTATTATAACATATACACGCAAGAAGTTAGTGCTAGCATTTTTGTGGGAAATGCAACTCAATTTTCTGGCCTTTTTCTTTTTTAAATCTCTAACGCATACATACTGCATTAATTTATTACAATTTCTTTTCTTTTAAACCTTTCCCCTGCCATAAAAATGCACTGCATTTCTATGCATGCATGCAAAATCTATAGGCAAGCCCAGTTTGGAAAAATCAAGCAAATCCAAAATAAAATCTAAAATCCATTCAGCTTAAAAATAAAATATTGACGTTTTCAGCATACATTTTTTTATCAAATTTATTCCCATTGAAAATGGTTTTAAAAATAGAAATACCTTCTGATACTATAATCAAAGATAAATAATGCAAGTATACTTCATAATCAACCACATTATTGCCATTCAACAGTACTATTCAAATATGTTGGCGCTGAAGAGCAAAGCACTCAAATATATGGTTAATTTTAACCATGTACTTCAGTTCTGTTGAAGTCTGTGGGAATTATGTGCAGAAGAGCTTTGCTGAATCAGGCCATTGTGAAAAAAGTTATCACCATCCAATTCTAATCTACACTTATGGAGATTTATTCCTTTCAATGAAGTTATGCCTTAATCCGAGATTTATTCCTTTCAATGAAGTTATGCGTTAATCCCACCAATGGGATTAATGGGAACTGCTCTCTAGCGAATGACTGAACAAAGAGCCACAGCAATTGTTATGCTCAGGTATTTCTAGTTATGAAAAGAAGCCCACATCATTTTCTATTAGCTTCATGAAGAAACGCTATCTGCTAAGACCGACAAACATTTGGGCAGATCAATTATACATTAAACATATCCAAACTTGATTAGCTTTGTCTATGCTAGCAAGTCACGTCTTATTGTCCTCTAACGAACAGGTTATCTAGCAACCTAAAAATGGCAGATTAGAAGTAAAAGTCACTTCGATTATGTTTACTCTGATCTTTTTCTTTAAAGATTGCTTCTAAAATTCATTTGGATAATTTTTCTTAATAGCATAGTAATATACCTGGTCAAGCAAGCCAACCAGAAGAACTGGAAGACTGGAATACAACACGTTGTAAAGTGTGATAAACCAATCTTCATAAGCGGTCTGTGATAGAAAATAAATATAAATTAATATCTAATTAATAAATTGATATTTAGTTACATCATTTTCATTTAAAAAGTTAATTCAGAAACAATCTAAACAGGAATATTAAGAAAACTGATTGAATCACCAGGTTTTGTGGGTTTAAAGTTAATGTGCATTAACCCAGCAGGCCTCTTGGGTCTTAAAACAGTACTTTGAGCATGTATGTTAAAATACACATCCTTTTTACTAAAGCAGCATACTGTACTGGTGACCATTAAAAAAGGGATCTGGAACACGCTGGCGGACACTTGCACGAGTGGTCTCTCCGACTGAATGTCATCCACCCCATCTTCCAAAGGTGGGGGTTTCCCCAGGTTGACCTATTTGTCATCTGCATCAACAGGAAGTGCCCAGCATTCTGCTCCTTCCAGGGTCGCAGCCCGGGCTCCCTCACGGATGCATTCCTGCTTCCCTACATGGGTTGCCTGCTCTACGCCTTCCCTCCATTCCCCCTTGTGAACAAGATCCCACTCAAGATCCGCAGGGACGGGGAGAAGGTGATCCTGTTAGCTCCAGCGTGGCCTTGCCAGCATTGGTACACCACACTAGAGCTGTCGGTGGATGTTCCGGTCACGTTGCCTCTCCTCCCCGATCCGCTCACTAAGGAGCACAGTCGCCTCTGTCATCCTGACCTGTGGTCTCTCCACCTCACGGCTTGGAGGCTGCATCGCTGAACCCCACAGAGCTGCTATGTTTGAACCCCGTAAGGCAGGTCCTGTGGGGCAGCAGGAAGCCCTCGACTAGACACACATATCTGGTGCAATGGAAAAGGTTTTTGTGTTGGTGTGACCAGTACCTCACTCCGCCCCCTCCAGGTGCCAGTGCCCCTCATTTTGGACTACCTCTTGCACCTGAAACAGCAAGGCCTGGCCACTCTATCTTTGCCAACCCGATGGTTGGCTGCTTTCTCAAAGGCCTGGACCGTCTCTATCCTCAGATCCAGCAGCCTATCCCTGCATGGACCTTAACCTGGTCCTTTCAAGGCTCATGGGGCCCCCGTTTGAACCACTGGCCCCTCCAGTATCTATACTGGAAGACAGCTTTCCTGGTTGCTATTACGTCATGAGACACGTCTGAGCTGAAGGCCCTCACCTCAGAGCCGCCTTACATGGTCTTTCACAGGAATAAGGTTCAACTCAGACCATATCTGGCCTTTCTCCCCAAGGTGGTACCAGCCTTTCACACCAGCCAGGATATTTTCCTGCCTGTCTTTTACCCGAAACCTCATGTTGGTCCCCGGGATCAGCGGCTGCATTCCCTCGATGTCTGCAGAGTCCTGGCTTTCTACATCAAGCACACTAAGCTGTTCAGGAAAGTGACCCAGCTATTTGTAGCAGTGGTGGACTGGATGGAAGGCCTCCTGGTCTCCTCTCAAAGAATATCCTCCTGGATCACGTCCTGCATCCACACTAGCCATCAGCTGGCCGGAGTGCCTATTCCAGCTCTTATCGCACACTCCATTAGGGCCCAGGCCACGTCAGCTGCATTCCTGGCCCAGATACTGATACAAGAAATCTACAGGGCAGCAAGTTGGTCCTCAGTGCATACCTTCGCCTTGCAGTACACCATCATCCGGCAAGGCAGGGACGACACGGCTTTCAGCAGTGCTACGATCAACATTCCTTAACTCCAACCCCACCGCTTAGGTAAGGTTTGGGAGTCACCTAATTGGAATCTATATGAGCAAGCACTCGAAGAAAAACAGTTACTCACCTTTGTAACTGTTTTTCTTATAGATGTGTTGCTCACATCCATTCCAAACCCACCTTTCCCCTCTGTCAGAGTAACCGGCAAGAAGGAACTGAGGAGGCGCTGGGTCAGCGGGGTCATACATTGAGCGCCATGGGGAAACCACAGCTGACCCAACAGGTGCTACTAGGGGAAAAACTTTCACACTGTGCATGCGCACCTAATTGGAAAGGATATAAGCAACGCATCTCAAAGAACACTTACAAAGGTGAGTAACCATTTTTCCCCACAGGAATAGCTTTTTCAACAATTCTGGCTACTAACATACATTTCTAATCTATTTACTGTTTAGAAAAATAGAACCAAAATTCTCTAAAGTCAGGGATAAAAACAACGGAGTATCTAATTAGATAAAAATTGCAAAGCCCAAATTGCTGCAGCTAGTTGACCCTTTTGAAGAGCATAGAGGGGATGGGGTATTTCACAAATAACTAAACTGAGAGACTGAGATTACCAGATGATATGATGGGAGAGAAACAATGTTCATGTTTCAGTCATGCTATTGATTTCAAGCTTTATGTTGTAATAGCCAACTGTACATGGAATTCTTATTATTTACTATATCCTTATTTTTTTCTGCACACATGATAAACTACATTGATCAGAAAAAAATTAAATTAGCGAAGATTAAGATACCAATAGCACTATAGCTGCAGATTAACATCTTTCCAAAGCATTAGTACTAGAATAAGTATGAATTTCACCACAATAATACAGAACGCTCAAACATGAACCTGCAAAGGCTGCTTCCTTTAATGCCGTTCACTTAAATTACATCATCTCTCCATTATTATGTTTTGGTAAAAAGTAAGTTTTTCTAGTTCATGTTAGAAAAGCACTTCTCTTACCTGGGCAGAATAGCCATTGAAGAATGAGTACCAGAAGTGTACCAGCGTAAATGCAAAGTTTTTGTAGAAGAAATATCGTAGGAACTTGCACATCCTTATATAGGACCATCGGCCATGAACTAATAGTAATCTTTGCAGGTATCTGAATTGTCCAAAAGAATAGTCACTCGACATGACTGCTTGCATGCCTTCTTGTCCACTAATTCCAACACCAATATGAGCAGCTACATTAAATAAAAAAACAAAAAGAAAGTGTACCATATGGAATAAGCAAGGTTTTATTAAAACAAGATATACTATTCAACAAATAAAGATGCACAGTAACACTGCGGCTTATACAATCATTTAATAATTCCCATTCTCTACTGGGAATTTCTCCAGACCCAAATTATTCTTTATGTATCTGAACAGCTACTTTAATTGTTAAAAAGACAGTCTGAGCTCGGGGGAAATGACGCTTGCTAATAAAGTGACATAAGACCTTCAAAAGCAAAAACAAAAAACAAATAGCCAGTGAAGTTTTATAGATGACTTACTTTTGATCATGTTTACATCATTGGCACCATCCCCAATAGCCAAAGTTATAGCTTTCTTATATTTCTTCACCAGCTCCACCACCATGGCCTTCTGTTTGGGAGTTACGCGGCAGCAGATCACTGCACTACACTCGCATGCTAAGTCTACAAAGTTTCTTTGTTGCTGTTCTTTGTTAACATCAGCTCTCCTTTTACTCTGAATTTGCTTTTCTTTCTCTTCTGCTGTTCTGGGAAATTTCAGTTTTGGAAGTTTCTTCTTCTTCTTTTTCTTCTCTAAAAGGATTTCATTCTGGATAACCAAAGAGAAAGTAATTATTGTCCCTTCTTCCCTGTTTAAAGACAGAGTGTTCTAAGGACTGCTCTTGTAACATTTTTAAAGTCTGAAATACCTTGACTCTCAGGTATTACCACCCCAATAAAACTTCCCAGAAGAAAAAGGAGACAGTGAATGCGGTAGGTTTTTGTACAACTTATTATATTGTAATACTTCTTGCAGAAATTAATGGAAAAATCCTTTTTCTATCTTCAGCTAATTCATTTTGAAGAATAATATTCGTTTCTGTGATACTAAGGTTTGTTTTTTTTAAAGAAAAAAAGGAAAGTGTGAGCATACAGAACATCGAGCTGTCATTGTCAAATGCAGTGATTTGTACTGGAGAACTTACTAAAAATTCTGAGCTCCCTCTGAAGCCTAATATTAGCAAGACAGTGAAGCTCATCATTTTAGTTATACTCTTTGGGCTTTGATTTACGTTATCCAGTTGAGACACAGTCACTTCTAAGCTGAATAGTTTTAGATCTCCTCTCACCCTGGTTTGTATAGAAAACTGCCAGCAGGATTCTCAACAGTACTTGGATTGCCAGCCAGGTCACTTCTTTACTGAAAGTCCTTCAGAGTTTTCTGAACTCTTAACCACATCAGACCACAGTACAAAGTTCCATATGAGCCTGCTTCCTTTTATTTCTGACACCTTGTTCACACTTTTGCTCTCAGACATACACTCTACAGGGGGTCCCCAGTATATGTCGGGGTTGTGTTCTTGAAAAGGGCCATGAATACTGAAAAGACCTATCCAAGTATGTCAGCAGTGGTGTAGGCAGGAGGGGACACTTAGGTGAGTGCCAGAGTGGGTGGGTAATGATGGAGGGGGAGGAGTGATCTGTCAGCCTCTCCCCCCTCCAGCCAGCTGGGATGGGGAGGGAGAGAAACAAAATGATAGATGCTCTGGCCAGGGGCTCCCATAAAAATGTGTGCCCATAAAAATGTGTGCCCTCCACACACTTTGCACCAGCACCACACCGATGCGTGGGGCTTGCTCCACTCTGCCCACCCGGGGCTCCTGCCAGGGGGCGGGAGCTTATCCTGCTATGTCCACCAGGGTAGCAGAAGCAGGGACTGGCAGGGGAGCCTTGCGCTCCTGCCAGGGACCGGTTTCAGGGCCTTGCCCCACTCCATCCGGAGCCCCTGCCGGGGAGCAGGGTCAGGGACTTACCCCACTGCACCTGGCACTCTTGCTGGGAGTTGGGTCGGGGTGCAGGGGCTTGCCCCGCTCTGGAGCTCCAACCAGGGAGCTGCATCGGAACATAGAGGCTTATCCTGTTCTGACGCTCCAGCATATGCAAACGACGGATATGCGGATTAGGCCCAACATGAATCGGAGACATATACCGGTGACCTCCTGTATTTCAACCATGAAGTAATGACTGCTGTCTGTTCAGAGCATGTTAGGACTTGAAAGATCTAATTTTGCATCTTTCTGGTTCTTCTTTAGCACTAGACTTTCAGAGTCCCCTGATTACAAATCATTCTAATATTAGATTGTTCTTTTTACAATAGAAACTTTTTTGCTTTGATGGTTAACATTCATAGATTATGAGAGATATTTTATTATTTTATTTAGTCATTTTCAAAGACTACTTTTATAGTTTGGCATTTTATAGATGCAGGAAACTGAGGCAGAGAGGTTAAATATCTTTCATCTGGTGCTTCAGGGTAGCAAACAGGTGAATGAAGTAGCAATTAACAATCAGAAACATAGGATTCCAATTTACAGCACTATTAGCCCATTATGTATCCCAGAAAATTCCACAAATTGAAGTTATGGAAAAGTCTGCTTTATACGTACCAGCCAGGAACCAGTGATTATTAAAGCACGATTTCTACCAGATTGAAAGAATGGCTCATTTGTTTTTTGAGTGGAGTTTATATTTGATCCAGCTTTGTTATGCTGGTTTTCCAACCTTGTTTGAAGAAGAGCACTGGAAAATGAATGCAGAGTTTTAATGCAGATCATCTAAAAACTACAAATTCTGACTGATTTTTATAGTTACTACTGTAGTGAGCCCTATCTATGGGAAACCTACAGGTAAACTTCAAACCAAGCTAAGTGTGAACTGGTCAGTACCTGGATGGGAGATATGCAAGAAAGGCATAGAGCATATGCTGTAAAAAGTGGTTAACAACTCTGTGGGTGGCATTCTGGGTCAGTATTGCTCCAAAACCCTAACACAAAAGGTAAATTGCATTGCCCTGATATTGATAATGTCTTTCAAATTAAATGAAAAAGGAAAAATCCTGGCCTCTTATGGTTATTAAAAATTGCACAGCACTTTTTATAAAAAGAGAATTAGTTGCGGTATTCTGGACAAATTCCAACTAGGTGATTATAACTTGATATCATAAGTTTCCCCATTCTCGTAAATTTGTTTAGGGAAAAAAATCTTCAATGTCTGCCGTAAAATGTTGTGTTGTGTTGATATTTCTGTGAAACAGCTGTGATATTTTCATATTAGAGGTTACTATATTACAGTGGTGGATAAAGATATTGCATGTCTTAACTACAGATGGATCCTAACATACTTTACACTACAGACTGTAGAATCATTCTGGGTGAAAGACGCTACATAAGCCTCAGTTGTCCTAACTTTGAGAAGTACTTATGCAAGGTGCTGAACTAAGTTATGTAGTTATTGTGATAGTATACAATTTATAAAGTCAACTATGGTTAGCTTATTACCTCCACTGTTTTTAAAAGGCATGTTTCTGCCTGATCCACGAGTAGGGCCTACCCAATTCACAGTCCATTTTGGTCAGTTTCATGGTCATAGAATTTTAAAATTAGTAAATTTCATGATTTCAGCTATTTAAATCTGAAATTTCATTGTGCTGTAGGGGGACCTAATCCACAATGGAGTTGTTGGGAGGTGGAGGGAGTGGGTCGCAAGGTTATTGTAGGTGGGGTTGCAGTACTGCTACCCTTTCTTCTGCGCTGCTGCTAGAGGCGGCACTGCCTTCAGAGTTGGGTGGCCAGAGAGCAGCAGCTGGTGGCCAGGAGCCCAGCTCTGAAGGCAGAGCCGCTGCCAGCAGCGGTGCAGAAGTAACGATGGCATGGTGTGGTATTGCCACCCTTATTTCTGCATTTCTGTTCGTGGGTGCTGCCTTCAGAGCTGTGCGCCTGGCCAACAGCCACTGCCCTCTGGCTGCCCAGCTCTGAAGGCAGCCCAGAAGTAAGGGTTGTAATACTGTGACACGCCCCCGCCCCCAACTAACCTTGTGACCTTCCCACAACTCTTTTGGGTCAGGATCCCCAGTTTGAGGAACACTGGTCTCCCCCGTGAAATCTGTATTGTATAGGGGAAAAGCACTCAAAAGACCAGGTTTCGCGGTCCGCGACATATTATTCATGGCCATGAATTTGGTAAAACCCTAACAATGAGTAGGTTGCCTTGGTAAATTGTAATGTAAAATGGTTTAGGAAAAAAAATCCACCGACCACCACATAACTGAATATTGGCCACTACTGTGGCTGTATCTGTGCTACAAACTAGGAGCATGATTCCCCTTGCTGATGTACATATACTTGCACTAGCTTGATAAGAGTATGTATTCTGCATGGCTCAGCTGTGGCTCCATTGTGCTACCCATGCTATCGTGGCTATACTGCTATTTGCAGTCACGTTGGCTCAATGGGAGCAAGCACAATTATGCATACATGAGCAGGGGAATCACACCTCCAGCTTATAGAGTAGACACAGCCTGCGTCTCAGTTACACTGTTAAGGCATCGTAAGCACCACTATAGTAGGAATCAGAGGAGAAAGTCAGATAAAGGAAGCCACAGGAACAGTGTGGTGACTTTGAATATTTTGAAATTTGAGATTTTAAATGCCTACACAACGGAATGTTGTATGCTTCTAACTTACCTGATATCCTCTCCATAGCAGATCGTAGTTTCATCTGTTAAAAGTTCACAAGAAAATCCAATGTTTTCAGCAGTTTCTGTAACAAAGTCACACTTCAGTTACATTCTTTAATGAATCGTTATTAAGGTGGCGAGTCTGTCACAGAGATCACGGATTTCGTGACTTTCTGTGACTTCTGCAGTGGCCAGCGCGCCAGGCTCAGAGGTAGCTCAGGCAGCCCCTGCACTGCCTGCGCAGCTGCTATTGGCTGTTGTTTCCGGCCAATGGGAACTGTGAAGCCAGTGCTCTGGGCGGGGGCACCACACAGAGCTGCCTGGCCCTGCCTCCACCTAGCAGCTGAGTGAGAGGGATGTCAGCACCTGGGGAGCCCTCCAGGTAAGCACTTCATACCAGAGCTCACTTCATACCATCCCATGCCCCATCTCCTGCCCCCTCCCGCACCCAAACTGCTGCTGCTGTGGGGAGGGAGGCACGGAACCAAGTAGGGAACGTGCTGATCCTGCCAATCCCACCCTCCCCACAGCACCAGCAGGGGTCCCGGGCTTCGTGTCGCCACCCAGCTACTCATCCCCAGCACCTGGACCACCATCCCCAGGCAGTCCCTCCCCAAGTTTTATTCACGGGTATTTTTAGTAAAAGTCACGGACATGTCATGGGCCATGAATTTCTGTTTACTGCCCATGACCTGTCCGTGACTTTTACTAAAAATTCCCATAACTAAAACAGCCTTGATCATTATAGAGAGTGACTAATTGCACTCTGGGGCTTTTTAAATGACTTGAAGATTCAAGTTTCAGTATGACAAGTTTGCCATCAGTAAACCTTGACACAGTGCTACCTTTCAACTGACTTAATTAGCCATATGTAAGATAATTGACCAATCTATGTACTCCATCCTGTCTCAAGAAACTTTTATTTTTCAAATAAATGTTAAGATAAAATTTCAAATGAGAAAAACACAAACTGAACAAGTAAACTGGCAGGCTCCTCATTAAATACTGAAGTAGGTTCCTAAATACAAAAATGTTAAAAAAATGGTTTAACTTAAAACCAAAGACGAAGAAAGTGTAATTACAGCTAATGGAAAAGTCACAGTATGGTTAGATATTTCAGGGGTCTCAGTACAGTGGTTGGTATTATTAAATATGCTATAATAATTAGGTAAACAAGAGCAAGATCACTGAAGATCATTGTATTTGTAGGTTATACTTTTCTTTAATTGCAACCTTAAAAATACAATAGTCCCTCAAAGATTATGTCATCAGATTCATTGCACCTTTAAATTAAACTAAACATTAATAAAGCAATTAAAGACCACACTGCTAGTACCACCTATTAAGACTGCCTGATATTTCCCATGATAAGACCTTGTTTTCAGTGACTTATAACTTTGTGAATCTAACTGGGCTGAAATTTTCCACACTGGTGTCTGCGTTAGCCTGCCTCATTTTAAAAAATTTAAGCAGGCCCTCTGTTTCAGACAACAGGACTAGGGAAAAATAATATAGTTCTAGCACCCCCAAATGTAGCACGGGGTGGCCTTTTGCATAAGGGATATGCCTTTTGCCATCCCTGTGAATTGCTGTCCAAAACAGACTTATTGAAAAAGTCAGTTTGTACATGCTCTGATACTTGCAAGACTTTAACAGATAAAATCTCTAAAGACTCCCTCCTCCTGACTGAATATGCTCCTTCCTCTCACAGCTCCTGTGTGTGACAGAACTGTGAATGCATCATCCCCACTGACTGACCAAGCATGCTATAGCTTAGGGCTAAAGAGGGCTCTTTTTAGTGCAGTGGTATCCAACCTTTTTATGCCCAACATCACTTTTTGAATCTAAGGGTAAATCAGGATCTACCCCAAGGCCCTGCCCCTTCCCCAAAGCCTCTCCTCCCCACTCACTCCATCCCCCTCCCCCCATCACTTGCTCTCCCCACCACTCACTCACTTTCACCAGGCTGGAGAAGGAGATTGGAGTTTGGAAGGGGGTGCAGGCTGTGGTGGAGGGGTTCACGGTATGGGAGGGAGCTCTGGGCTGAGTCTGGGTCAGAGGGTTGGAGTGCAGGAGGGGGTGAGATGTGAAAGCTCTAGGAGAGAGTTTTGGGCAAGAGTGGGCTCCAGGCTGGGGCAGAGTGTGCGGGTGCAGGAGAGGGTACAGGGTGCTAGCTCTGGGAGGAGAGTCAGGGGTGGGGCAGGTGGTTGGGGTGTAGGAGGGGGTACAGAGTTCTGGCTCTGGGAAGGGGGTCAGGACTGGAGGTTGGGGTGCAGGAAGGAGGTTGGCTCTGGAAGGGGTCTTCAGGCTGTGGGTTGGGGGTGCAGCCTCCCACCGGGCAGCACTTACTGCTGGCAGCTCCCTATTGATGGTGTAGCGTGGCTGCCGCTAAGGCAGGTTCCCTGCCTACCCCAGCCTCATGCCGCTCCTGGAAGGGGCCAACGCTTCCCTGCAGCCCCTGGGGGAGGAGGGTGGCAGAGGACATGTGGCTCTGCACATTGCCCCTCGCAAGCACCGCCCCTGCAGCTCCCTTTGGCTAGGAGACCTGTGGAGGCGGTGCTTGCAGGCAGGAGCAGCACGTGGAGGCAGACCTCTGTCCCCCCAACCTCCAGAGCTGTGGCGCTCCGTTGGCCACTTCCAGGAGTGGTGTGGGGCCAGGGTAGGCAGGCAGTCTGCCTTAGCAGCAGCCACACTTCACAAACAGAGATTGCATTCAACTGGGAGATCTTCTAGGTTTGACCAGTCAATCCTGATCGACTGGTTGGTGACCACTGCTTTAGGAGCTCCTCTGAGCTGGGGTGGAGCCATCCACTAGGACTGAGATAAGGTAGACCGTGTCTCCTGTGCTCTCAGTGATGCCCCTGCTGGCACCAACGCACCATAGTGTAGGAAGCAGCCTGAGTTGAGTGCAGAGGGGACAAAAGCTGGACTGCGGGAGGGAAAGTAATAGATTGGAACAAGAAGTCTGGTGAGACTGGGAATGGTTGTGGGGAGAGGGAGATACTAGGACTCTAACAGTGAGACCAAAGACTGAGACTTGCTAGGGAAGAAGAGTGGAGAATGGGAGAATGGGAGTGGAGGAGAAGAAAGGACAGGGACATGTCAGGGAGGATGAGACAGAAGCATGCATCTCATTCCCCTCTAATGCTGGTCCACAAACAAGATAACTAGGTATGGCAGATTTTTAAAAAAAAAATAATTTAAATGAATAACTTATTTTTATCTATTTAATTTTTCAGTTGTGCAGAATTATGAGGTTTAAGCATTTTAAATTAGTTTGATAACCATTAAAACACAAACTGCCTACATCAATATGTCTAAATTTTAATACTAAATCAAGTTCTGAATTCTCAATAAGCATTTTTCTTAGTTTGCTTATCTGTACATTTAGTTTATCATAGATGGAAATATTTTCTCATTGGTTTGTATATTGTAACTGACATTTCCTGATACTTCCAAGCTTAAGGAGAATCTACTATTATACTCAGTTACTCCCTTATAACTCAAGTAGTAGGGTCTATGTGCTGTGCAGTGGATCTATACTTGGTTCCAACATCAGTGATGACTCACGTGAGTGTCAGTATGATACTACATGATGGAATTTGTTTGCCTTTTTAATAACATAGGAAATTACACACACAAACATGCCCTTATAAACATAGAATCATAGAACATTAGGAGTAGAAGGGACCTCAGGAGATCATCTAGTCCAACCCCTTGCTCAATGCAGGACCCATCTCCAATTAAATCACCCAATGGATTTTTGCCCCCTCAAGGGCTGAACTCACAACCCTGGGTTTAGCAGGCCAACGGTCAAACCACTGTGCTATCCCTCTCCCCCAACATTCAAAATGAAATAGTTAGGAGTTAGGAAATGCCTGTGTATCGGCCTCCTTGTGCGTATGCATTATGATAATCTCCATTACACATACTCTTGTGTCCACAGAACCTCTGTATAGAATGGACTTGCTCTGGGGTTGAGTTATGGTAGTCTAGTTAAGAAAACTCATCTGAAGAACCCCTGTTTCATTTGTTGCAGACGTTGGAAGGTGTGTAGTGAAGGAGGCAGAGACTGCAAGAACAGTAAGTATGGTTCCATGGTTAAGACAGGTGAACATTACCCTGGAGAACTGGATTCTACCCCTGCCTCTACCACCAAGCTTCTGTGTGATGGTGGGCAAGTCACGTAAACATTTATTCTCTTTTGCAAACACCTTTAAGAAGAAAGTTTCCTTTTTGTCAGCAACTTAAAAGTCAAAATTCACTTTCATGAATCAGCCTGGCTTTATAACCATAGAAACAGGAGTTAATAATGGAAATAGCAACTCATTCTTCCGTTAAAGTCATGTCTATCATAAACATTATTTTCCATTCGGTTAACCTTGTAATTGGGCAAGTTAATTGGTTGAGAGCCAATTGTCACACATTAGTTTCTAATTTGGAAGTATAGCAAAGATTTTTCTCTAAAAATAATTCATAGGTAAAGGCCATAATGGTCATCTGGTCTGACCTCCTGCACAACGCAGGCCGTATAATCTCACACAACCAACTGATCATTAAGTGGAACTTCCATCTGAGCTATTGCACATCTTTTAGAAATATATCCAGTCTTGATTTAAAGACTTCAAGTGACAAAGAATCCACCACGTTCTTACGGAAGTTGTTCTAGTGATTAGTTACCCTGTTAAGAATTTGAGTTTTATTTCAAGTCTGAATTTGTCTAGCTTCAGCTTCCAACCGTAAGATCTCATGTTTCTGCTATCATTATAGTAATGTAAATACCTTTTTTGTCACCAGTAAGCACCCAGATTTTAATGTCCGCCTTTGCAAGTTTGGAAATTGTTTCTGGAACACCATCCTGTAGTTTGTCTTCAATAGCTGTAGCACCCAAGAGCTGGAAGTTATTGGAAACACAAGCATTTAATAAGAGAAAAATCCAGAGAGGGAACAGGTTTAGTTTGTAGTATAAAATGAAGCTATTTAGATACAGAAGAATACACTGTTGTCTCTTGTCTTGTGCTTAGATGACAGGCTCTTTGGGGCAAGAACCATCTTTTCGTTGTATGTTTGTACAGCACCTAGCACAAGGGGGTCTGGTCCATGATTGGGGCTCCTAGGTACTATGATAATAATACACACCACCATTACGGAAATAGATGACTTTGATAGTTGTTGTTATGTAGAACACCACAGGAAACATTTTCATCTGTGTATTATATTCCTTCCCAGTTACATATAGGATTTTTTTTATTACTGTAGTTACAACTATATTATAAATTCTCCACTTAGATACTGAATTTTACACTTTAAAGACGTATTCCCCACTGTGCTTAAATAATGTTTTACTGAAGTCACAAAGTAAAAGAAGGAATGTCAAGAGCCTAAGGTAATGGAAGTGCTTTTAAGAGGGACAGTGACACCATGAAGTCTTGCACTATCCAATACCACTAACAAGATGGTAAAGGTAGCAGATAAGGTGGTTGATATTACTAAATAGAGCATAATAGGTGGTGTGGATTAAAACAAACTGCCAGCATGACATTTCCTCAGTAAGTAGATCCTTTTTATAGTTGTAATTGTGCAGTTTGCTTGCAGCAGAGAGTTCCATAGAAGCTACATCCAAGAGTTCTTAAATCCAGAAAAATTTATTGTAAGAAAGTTTCCCACAACAATACTGTTGCAAGCTGGGCTGTATGCCTGAGATGGCATGCCCACACTCTGGTCTATAGTCAATTTTTAGAAAGGCAATCCAACACACATTGCAGGCTCAAATGGGAAATCAGCAGTTAACAGTATGGTGATCCTGGAATTCACCATTGACCAGTTCATTTTAAACAACAAACTGTTTCTTGGTATACTTCAGATGGCCAAGTTCTGCTTTCTAGTTACCCCAGAGAAACTCCTTTAAAGTCAATAGCATTTGCCAATGCAATAGAGCCTGATTTGGCTTAGGGTATTGGGTTTCTTTAACCAAAAAAAAAAAACAACAACAAAAAAAAAACAAAAAAAAATCTTCAAAATGACTGATGAGAGGTTTTGTTGTTTTCAATGCTATTTGCAATTTATACTTTTGCTTCTCATGAAGTGGTCTAGATTGAACATACCCAATTAGAGTTATCTGAGTGACATATCTTGATCAGACTGTTTGGTCCATCTAGTCCAGTGGTTCTCAAACTGGGGTTCATGAATCCCTAGGGGTTTGCGAAATATTACTGGGGGGTCTCATGAAAAAATTCCCTAATGGCAGGCAGAGCTGTCCCTAGGAACTTCAAGCGGCATGATGCCAGCATCCTGGAGCCCCTGGACTTCCAAGAACTAAGCAGATCAAAGCAAGCATATCTGTCCCACTGAGGAGATTTAAACTTCAAGACTCCTTATAAGAAATGGAAAGGGAGGTGGATATTTTTTGCTGATTTTAAAGTTAAATAGGCAGCTAGTATTGTTTTTATATTTATTATGAAGAACAAGTTTAAGCTTTGTTGTAACATGCACTGCTTGACTGGACTGCCCAAAACCTGAATGCTTGTGTAGGAGGAACTCTTTTGTTCCTCTTTGAGTTGGCTTCTTAAATACCTTCCTGCTGTTTCACATCTGATACTCCTTGATGAAACACAGGAGCCTTGTCTCATAACAGGCTTATTCAAAGTGATACAAGCTACAAAAGTGAGATCTTGGAAGAGTATTGCCGATTTCATAATGTAATAAAAATACTGTAATGATAAATTATAATTAATAAATAACGTGCAATAAGCATGTCATAAAAATTATATTTCCAACATCACAGCTTTTATAATTTATACTCATGTAAAGGAAAAATCCCTGGAAATATTCATTTTTAGGACGGGGTTTGTGAGACTTCCTCTTTCACTAAAATATTTTCACAGATTGTTAAAGTTTGGGAACCACTGATCTAGTCTTAACCCCTGTGTCAGGCACAATAAGCAATACTCAATCCTTCAAATAAAGGCAAGTTAACCTCATACCATACAAATCAGCTGCATCACACACAGTGGAGGTAAATTTAATACTAGAAGTATTTCAGAGCTTTGAACAGCTATAGAAAGGTTCCCTTTCTGCAAATTATTTGTAATGCAGTTATCATCATAGCAAATAGCTATTTATCTAACAAATTTTAAAACCTGAACTTTTTTTTAATACAACTCATTTCTGAGCTAGTGCTACTGCTTACAGAGATATTAGCAGCCTTTTTGGAATGGAGGAAAGAAGTCCAGTGAAAGCTAAACCAAAGAAAACCATCTTCCTTCATTCCCTGAAGCTCTCTAGAACTGAGTTTTGGCAGTCTCACAAAATCTTAATTAAAATTGTACTCACAAATGTGCTAATCAAAAAGAGCTATTCAGTTTCCACAATGGTCTGTTACTATTTGGACAAAAATAAAAACATATTTATAATTTAAAATATTAAAACTTACAATAAGGTTTTTTTCTATTTCTTCATATACTTTATCCAAGGCTTCATCACGGTTACTTGTAGCTACACTAGCTTCCATGAATTTTTTATTCCATGCTTCATATTCACCATGACTAATATCCTTGTAGCAGAGGCATAATGTCCTCAAGGTTTCATTTGCAAAAATCTGTGGAAAAAAAGAGAAACAAATTGCATAGATTTCAATATTGACTTAAAATTGAAGTTGAGATGATCTACTATGACTAATCAATCTGAAAGAACTCAGTCACCAGCTGCTAATGTACTCAGACTGTACGATGAAAGTTGGACATTGCAGAATAACCAAAGATGAGTTGCAGCCTGAAAGAATTCTAATCCTTCACTTATGGTGTTAAATAAAAGATTCTACAATCATTTGGAAAAAATGTAAAACAATCGATCCAATAATAGTACATAGTGCAATTTACCAGTCAATCTAGGTAGGTCTAGAAAACATGCTGCAAAGTACAAGTAAAAAAGAAGGAAAGTTCAAAGTGACATGCAAGCTTCTCAAATAATGAAAAACTAATATCAGTATCAGAGGGGTAGCCGTGTTTGTCACTTTTGCGGATCCAGACTAAGAGTCCTGCGGCACCTTATAGACTAACAGACATATTGGAGCATGCTCCAATACGTCTATTAGTCTATAAGGTGCCGCAGGACTCTTTGTTGCTAATTTCAATATGTACAATGCAAACTTTTAAGATACAATTCCATTAAAAAGAACAAAAGGGGGAAATCACATATTATGATTTTGAACATCAGAACATCTAGTAGCAGCAAGATAAGTTGTTTTGGAGGCTATTTGGCTTTTTTGAAAACTTTGTTCTAATAGTACTATGGAGCCATATTTTTCATAATTATTTAGCAAATTAGAAATAAGTCAACTCAATGAAGTTGTAGGTAAAACTAAGCTATTTGCAACTACCTATGTTAAAAATGGCATTTAAAAAAGCAAAACTTACATCTAGTGCTTCCTGTGTAATCTCTCTCTGAGGATTCATTGGATGCAAACGTTCATAAATTACTGTATCAGCTCCTTTACAGTAAAGTTTAATGTTTCCATCTGGTTCTCTTACTAAATCAGAAAAGGGAAAAAAACAAAAACAAAAAAACCCAAAGGGTAGAGGTAATAAAGGATACATTTCTGATCAGATTTTGTGTCTCGCTATTATGTCATCAGTTTTCTGGTAACAGGAAGATCTCTTTTTTTAAAAATTAGAGAACTTGAAATATTCCATCAGAGAACTGAAAGTTAAATAACAGGGCAACCAATACACAACTTCTTTAAACAGGAAGAGACATTTGAGGCTGGAATGCCTAGAGTTAAAATTACTAAATCAACTTTCTCTCCTATATTGGTATAAGCTCTTTGAGCTCAATAGCTTAATTTTGGTTCACAAACACATAATTTCTTCCTCTAGCCCTGCTACAAATGAACAAGGTATTGAAATTAGTTAGAACTGTGTTTTGAGAGCATTTTTTAAGAACATCAACACACAAAATTTGCTCATAAGAACAGGAGAGAGACTACAATGAAGATATGTTGCAGTGTGCCTTCATTTGCAATAAAATAAACTAACCCTGCATTTGATATGGTCGGATAGCCCACTTTTGAAATTGTTTTAGTGAATTTGTACTTCATGGGCTAGAGAAGAAACTAAGATCAAAATTAAAACTGTTCATTACTCTTAAGTGAGATAACACTTCAGAATGTGAACAAAACGGTTACTCCCCTCTCATAACTGTTGTTCTTTGAGACGTATGGCTTGTATCCATTCCAATTAGATGCACGTGCACCATGTGCACAGTCATCAGAAAATTCTTCCCCTACCAATATCCATTGGGTTGGGTGTGGAGCCCCCTGGAGCCTTCATGGTGCTTTCATGGCGCTCAATATATGACCATATCGACCTGGTGCCTCGTCAGTTCCTTCTTGCTGGTTACTCTGACAGAGGGGAAGGTGGGTGGTGTGGAATGGACATGAGCAACACATCTTGAAGAACAACAGTTACAAGAGGGGAGTTACCATTTTTTCTTCTTCGAGTGATTGCTCATATCGATTTCAATTAGGTTACTCTCAAGCCTTACCTAGACAGTGGTGTCGGATTTAAGGAAATGCTGATTGTAGCACCGCTCTGCTGAAAGCCTCATCATCTCTGGCATGTCAGATGATGGTATAGTGAGAGATCAAGATATATACTGAGGACCAAGTTGCTGCCCTGCAGATTTCTCAGATCAGAACTGGGCCGGGAATGCTGCTGAAGAGGCTTGGGCCCTTGTGGAGTGTACCGTGATCCAGGAGGATATTCTTTGAGATGAGACCAGGAGCCCTTTCATCCAATCTGCCACCACTACGAACAACTGGTTCGACTTCCTGAATGGCTTAGTGCACTTGATGTAAAAAGTTAGTGCTCACCGAACACTGAGGGAGTGCAACCTCTGCTCCTGGTTACTGGCCTGAGGCTTAGGGGAAAAGACAGGCAGGAAAATGTCCTGACTGGTGTGGGAATGCAACACCACCTTGGGAAGAAAGGCTGGGTAAGGCCTGAGTTGCACCTTATCCCTGGGGAATAAGGTGGGTCAGAGGTGAGGGCCTTTAGCTCTGGACTCTTTGGGTCCGGTCCAAGGTCGACTTTCCCAAGATGAGGAGGAGACCCAGTCGCTCGAACGTGTACCTGACCAAATGGATTTGGGGCTGCATCCACCCTGAGTGGTGCCAAGGGATGGAGCATCGCCAGCTGGCCTTGCAATAGTGCCACTCGATGTGGTACCGGAGACTTGACACAAAGGCAGGGTGACTTTGGCACTGCCATGGCGATGAGATCCCTCTAGGACTCAAAGGTATCCAGGGTGGATGGTAATTCCACCTCCTCGATGGCCTGGTCCAGGGAGTCCAACGGCACTGGATTCGACGGTCCCCCTTACGGGGCCGAAGTCAACAGTACCATCTCCACAGACTTCAGCCCTGGGTGCTCCTCTCAAGGATGTGTCCCATTGGCTGGCTCCAGAGGGGTGGAGCTCTGGGACGGACAGCTGCTCCTCTCTGGCTTCCGGTGCTGCTTCTGTGCCGGGGAGTGGTGCCAGGTTGACCCTGCTAGTTTCAGCACCAGGGAGCAGTGGTGCTGCGGGTCTCTGCCAAAGATGCCACTTCCACCACTGTCGCCGGGATGCTGTGCACTTGGTGCCAGGTCTTCCCACGCTGGTGGAGGCTATGGTTTAAGTGCCGTCCCTGTAAGGAGCTGCTTGAGGCAAAAATCTCATCTCTTTTTAGTTCTGGGCAAAACCCTTTACAAATCCTGCTCTTGTCAGCTTGGTGAGCCTCCCCCAGACACTTTGGACAAGCATCATGGGAGCTGCCCGTTGGCATGGGCTTGCTGCAGGACTTGCAGGGCTTGAACCTCTGGGACTTAGGCATGTAAGCCCTCCCAAGGAAAAGCGGTCAGGATAGACGGTAAACCCCCCAGCCCAACAACTAGCTACTAACAACTAACTAATAATTACAGAAAATAACAAATTAAGCTAGGGAAACGTGGTAGAACTTGCTAAGCAAGATGCCACAGTTCCAACGACCATCACTGGCGGTAAGAAGGAACTGAGGAGGTGCTGGGTCGGCAGGGTAGGATACTGAGCACCATAAAGGCACCACTCCACGGGTCTCCACAGCCGACCTGACAAGTGCTGCTAGGGAAACACTTTCTGACCACCGTGCACCTAGCTCACGCACATCTAATTGGAATCAACATGAGCAACCACTCGAAGAATTAGACATTACCGGAATCTCAAACTTTTCATAACACGCACCCACATTTTAATACAGAGATTGTCCAGTGGACACATCTGCATCCATTCACAGACCACCTCCACTGCCATTCACAGAACTGAGTAGACCACACTGATAAAGGAATAATATCCTTGACAGCACTACAACAATCACTTAACATGTAAGAGTTAAGTTAGAAAAGTGTATTTCAGTTTTATGTAAAGCAATTTAGTAGCTGGGAATACAGAGCAGCCACCACCAATAACCAGGCATTTTGCCAAAGACAACCATAACAGCGCAGTGTGAAAACCTTCATTCTACTGGCTTAGAGAGTTTTTCTTTAGAAGTCTCTAAAAATAAAGTTTTTTTGAGATCAGCTTACCAATAACAGACATTCGTTTTCTATCACTGTTGAAGTCCAAGATAGCGAGAACATCATAAGTTCTTTCAATCCCCATCTCACTTATAGTAATGGTATTCTGAGTTCGTGAAAGAAAAGCAAATCCAAAGTTTCTGGCTGCTGTTACCAAGGCTCCTTCATCTGGGGAGGCCGCTTGATAGTTGAGCTGACCTATATTATTAGAAGAGTGAAAAGGGGAGAAAGCCATAGTATATTTTAGTAATTGATTCCCTGGTCTAGAATACTGCATTTATAGACAGTTTGGACTTGAAGACCCCATGCTTTGTAGCAATCAAGGGTCATATGGGGTGCTTAATATTTTATGCTTTTGATTTCCCTTTATAACTCAGGATCCATTTTTACTGTGCATTTAATTAAAAAAAAAAAAAAAAAAAAAAAAGGAATGGCATGCTCTAGCAATTCAAAGACAGAATCTGGGAGCTCATTTAATTCCTGTCCTGGACTCCTTTCAAATAGGCAAGGCACTGAACCTCTCTTCCTCAGCTTCTCCATCAGTAAAATGGAGATAACAAAGCTTGGTTACACATCAGTGATTTTTATTTGTAGAATCTTAATTTCTCTGCAGCATTTTGGAAGATAAACAGCCTCAAGACAGAAAGCTGTGGCTACGTTAACTATTGGGAAAAAAATTAACTTTAATTAGAGAAGACCAAGAAAAACAAGCACAAAGTTACAATGAATACAGTCACAGATTCCAAGGCCAGAAGGGACCATTGTGATCAAGTCTGACCTCCTATATAACACAGGCCATAGAACTTCTCCAAAATAATTCCTAGTGCAAATATTTTAGAAAAACATGTAATCTTGGTTTAAAAATTGTCAGTGATGGAGAAATCTAACATGATATTTGGTAAATTGCTCTTATGGTTAACTGCTCTCATTTAAAAATTGACATCTTATTATCATTCTGAATGTGTATAGCTTCAGCTTTCAGTCATTGGCTCATGTTAAATTTTTCTCTGCTAGACTGAAAAATCCATCATCAAATATGTGTTCCTTATGTCTCCACACAAGTATTTATAGACCGTAATAAAGTCACCCTTTAATCCTTCTCTTTGTTATGCTAAATAGATACAGCTGCTTGAATCTCTCTCTCTCTCTGTTTGCTTACCTTTTAACCATTCTCCTGGCTCTTCTCTGCACCCTCTCCAATTTATCTACATCCTTCTTGATCTTAATCTAGTTACTGAATTCATATAAGACCAGGACAACAGAGTAGCTGGAAAATTCAACACTTTGTCCTCTCCTCTTGTATACAGAGTATGTTTGGACTGAGACTTTTATTCTTGCTTCCACAGTTCCCTAACTTCCCTAACTTCTCCCCACAGCCACCCATCTGTACCTTTAACCTTTATTCATTCTTCAGATTGCAAAGTTCAACATTCTTCTTTATTCAACTTAGTCCTCTATGGCACTGTATACATTTGTGCCTATATTAGAATCATTGTGAGGGAAAAAGCACATTTACTGAAGGGGAAAAAAGTGTCTATAATCCAAATCATGCTCGCACAAACTAATACTTAACAGTTTATACATGAGTTGTCCCACTGAAGATTAACTTCAAGTGTGTGAAATTACACATGTGTATGTAAAATCTGTGCTTATCCCTGTGTGTTTATTTTACCCTTTATTTGGTGTTAATGCTTTTGAAACTCTGTACACCAAATACAGGTTTTCATAGGGTGAAGTGTAATACTGTGAAAACATTAAGTCCTCTGTATTTTGTATTTGTACAACTTAGATTCAGAACACATTTACTGAAGCAAGTATTTAATATATATTATGTCAAAATTGTGACAATTCAAAAGTAAAATCTGAGACTTCATGACACACGTAAAGACGGACAATTTTAGCGCAAGCACTATCCTAGAGTTTATATAATAGCCTGGTATTCTGTCTCACTTGTGTGAATGATGTTAAAGCTGAAGCTACTATGTGTACATTTTACACAAGCAGAATACTCACCATCAGAAGCATCCACCATTACAGTATGGCAAATTGCAAGCAGAAAAAAGAACTGTCGAATTTCAGTTTCCTTTCCACTTCTAATTTTTTCTATCAGATAATGATCACAAAATGCGAGTTTCCCATCTGCATACATGTTCCAGCTAAAATCAACTTGCTGGATTAGGAAAAAATGAATAGAATTTGAAGTGAATGCAATTACTTCATGATTAGATAAAAGCTTCTCACATTACTTGTCAACTGACTTACCTCTTCATGGTTTTGAAGTTGTCCAGACCTATCCCTGGATTCTCCTGTAATGGAAACAATATCGTTCTGAAATCTTAAAGGTATCTGACAATTGCAATGTCTATTGCTCAAAGTAGACAGAACACAGATTAAAGGGAATTGCAGTGTACCTACATTTTTATATTGGCACCCATTATTTCATAGTATATAGGGTGGAATTTTCAAAAGTGCTCTGTGTTGGCTTAACTCTGTTTCCACTGAAGTCAATGGTAAAACTCCAATTAACTTTAAACGGGAGGACAACTTCAAAAACACAGCCAGCATTAGAGCTTGGGGGAACCTGATTTTTTATTACATAGCAAAAAAAAAATTTAAAAAAGAAAATTTCCTGTGAATTAAAACACCAAAAAAAATTAGTTTTGGGTTGATTAAAACATTTTGCTCAAATTTTAACTTTTCATTTTAGAATATATAATAAATTAAACCAAAAGTAGTTTCAAAATGAAAGATCAAACAAGCTGTTACAAAAAGGCCAAAAATGGAACTTTTGACTTTATTGAAACATCTTTTCCCCCAAATTTGATTCTAAATGAATTTGTGAAAGGCAACATATTTCAGTGAAACTTACTGCTTTTGACAAATCAGCATTTTCTGACAGACAGAATTTTCCATTGGCAAAATTTCCAATCATTTCTACTCAGCACTGACTTAAATACCAGCTATATTTTTTTTATCCTATGTCTCTTTTAAAAATGGCTAAAAAACAAAAGCAACCCTCCAGCTCCAATTGTGAATAACTTTAGCAGCAATCAATCATTTAGTCAGGAAAGTTTAACCAAAACTGGCACAAAACTGCACCCTGCAGGTGAAGCAAGAAGTAAAACTAGCAGATTCCATGGACCAGAGGATGATCATTGCATTTCATGACAATTTTTGAAGTTTTAAATATGTTTTGTTCCTCACAGGAACTGAATCAGGCAGAGTTTTCATTCCAGATTACTCTGAACCAGGCAGAGTAAGATCTTGAGGCCAGGCCACTGCCATAGCCACCAGGTTAAAGAGTCCCTCTCTCTTTCTTCTCCCTTCGTGACAAAATCTTAAGTCATAAAAAAAGATACATCACCATGAAATATTTCAGCTTTGACAAAACTAACATTTTGTCAAAATATGCTGTTAGCGAAAAGTATTCCAACCAGCTTAACTAGACAGGCACAGATCACGCTCGTTGAGACTGGGAACCAGCATAATGGTGCTTGGTCCTTTTTCTGCTCCCTCTGTAAAGCTCTGTCAGAAACTGTACTGCTCACCCCTCTGCCCACCAATTAGCTCCCCAGAAATGGAGATTTCTTGAGTCCAGAGTGGGTGAGTTAATACTGATTGGATTATCATTAATATAGCCACAAAGTGTTCTGTGGGGTTAGGATGCAAAGTGCCCAGTTCCCGTAGCCATCTCCCCTCCTCCCTGCCCCTTTGTCTACTACATGCAAGATGGGAGCATGGAGAGTGGAACAGGGGAGAAAATGATTTGGAAAAACCAACTAGATCACTGTCCTTGTAGAAGCAAAAAGGTACCATACCCTTTATATTTGGGGGGTTGAGAATGTCAGAATTCTCACAATGGAACACACTTGTGTCACTGAAGTGCATTAACCAATAAGTATTTTATATAGTGGGCATACAACAGTTAAGATTGAAAAACAGTTGCCAGTAGAGAGGCATAATAGTTAGAAATGACCCAGATTTGCAAGGATGGTGTCCCTTGCCTCTGTTTGCCAGAAGCTGGGAAATAGGCAAGAGGGGATGGATCACTTGATAATTATCTGTTCTGATCATTCCCTCTGGGGCACCTGACATTGGCCACTGTCGGAAGACAGGATACTGGACTAGATGGACCTTTCGTCTGACCAAGAATGGCTGTTCTTGTATTCTTATGTACTTACCATATGTTTGTCCATTTATGCAACATTTTTTGAAAGCCATGATGTTCTGTGTAAGCGTTCCTGTCTTATCTGAGAAGATGTAGTGGATTTGTCCAAGCTGTTCATTCAGAGTGGTGGTTCGGGCCTTAGCAGGTGTATCCTTCTCAGGGTAATACATTTGCAGATCCCAGTTTATAAAATAGCTTTGGCCTAAACGAATCACTTCAACACTAATTGAGTAAAACACAACAGCAAGATCATACCATTAACAGGTTGCTATACATTAAAATGCAAAGACATTATATAGATCTATCGAGTTCTGAATGAATTTTCAAGAACACCAGTAGAAAAAATAAACCCATGTTATCGGATGCATTAATATTTAGAAATTATACAAAGGAGCTAGTTTATTTCCAAAAACTCACCCAGCATACAAGCTACTCAAAACAATCAATTCAAAGTGCACAGCTCAGCTTAAACAGCCCAGTACAAGTCAGATAAGAGACTCAAATGAAGCATGTCAAAGGTGATCCCATATTACTACCACTGGAGAGAAAGAGGAGGTTACTCACCCTGTGCAGGAGGAACTGATGTTCTTCGAGATGAGTGTCCCAGTGGGTGCTCCACTTCAGGTCAAGGTTCATCTCAGCACCTTCGATCGGAGATTTCTACAGCAGTACCCCTACGGGCCACGCACACGCTGTGCCTACCTCATGAGCCGCCAGTATTTGAATAGCGCATGCATGGTCCGAGCTCCTCAGTTTCCTCTCTATAACTGAGTGCTTTCCGGATTCTGAAGTAGAGGGGAGGAAGGGAAGTAGTGGAGCACCCACAGAGATACTCATTTTGAAGAGCATCAGTTACTGCACAGGATAAGTAATTTCTTCTTCGAGAGATGTCCCTGTGACTGAAAGCAGTATCTCTAAGGATGGCTGGGACTGCGGATCAGGTGAGGAGGTTGAGAACAAGAGAGCTCTGCCCATCCTGGTGTCGGATGCTGCCGTGTGAATGAGAGCATAATAATTGGTGAAGGTAAGGTCTGATGCCCAGATAGCTGCCTTGCATACGTCAGAAAGAGGGACATTATGGAGAAAGGCAGTGGAAGTGGAGACAGCTCTATCAAAATGTGTCCTAACTGATGCAGGGGGTTGTCTGTGCTTCAGTTGGTAGAAGAGATGTATGCAGTCTGCAATTCATTTCGAGAGTCTCTGGGTAGAGATAGCTTTTTCCTGTGATTGCTGAATGGTAGAAACAAAAAGTTTGGGGGTTTTCCTAAATGGTTTTGTTCTACCCAGGTAAAAGGATAGTGCTCTGCGCACATCAAGAGTGTGCACTGCTGTTTCAAAACCACTAGCACAAGGTTTTGGGGAAAATGTTGGTAAGAGTATTGGCTCATGAAGGTAAAAGGAAGAGTGCATCTTAGGCAGGAATTTCGGGTGTGCGTGGAGTGTGACCTTATCACGGAAGAATGTGGTATACAGGGTTCCGCCACAAGTGCTCCCATTTCTCCTACTTCTCTGGCAGATGTGATCAAAGAGTTTATCCATCATGGCTTTGAAGACTAGGTGGAGGTCCCAGGGTGCAGCAGGTGGTTTTACATGTTGATATAATGTTTCGATGCCATTCAGGAACCTTTTGGTTACTGGATGGGCAAAGAATGTAGTGTTGTTGATCTTATGGTGAAATGTGGTGATTGCCACGAGATGGACCTTGAGGGAACTTGCAGAGAGACCTGATGTTCTAAGGCATAGGAGGTAATCCAGCATCAGTGGGAGTGGAGTGGAAACTGGGGAGGTCTGTTTGGCCATATACCAAGATGTGAACCTCTTCCACTTATGTACGTAAGTACTGTGCATGGTGTGTGTCCTGCTGTGTAGCAGGATTGTCCACACTTGTTCAGAATATGCTAACTCCCCATTAGAGAACCATTTATTAGCCAGGTCCTCAGGTGGAGTCGCTGTATGTTGGGGTGAAATAGCTGGGCCCTGCATTGTGATAGGAAGTTGCCGAGGGAGGGGGAAGGGGAATTGGTGGCATGACCGACATCTGCATGAGGAAGGGATTCCACAGGCCACACTGGGGCTATTAGAATGATGTTGGATCTATCTGTTTTCATTTTCTGTATTACTCTGTTTAATAGAGGTATTAGTGGAAATGCACACGAGTGTGTCAGTCCATGGGAGCATGACGGCATCTCCTCGAGAGCATTTCCCCAGGCCAGCTCTGGAGAAGAATGTTGGGCATTTTTTGTTTATTGCTGTAGTAAATAGTTCTAGCTGGGGATAACTCTAGGTCTGGAAAATGGTGGATAGGATGGTGTCGAGTTCCCACTCATGCTGTATGAGGAAGGATCGACTGAGCTTGTCTGTAGTGGTGTTCTGAGAACCGGGCAGGTATGGGGAGGAGATATGGATATTGTGTTGAAGGTACCAATTCCATACTTTTACCACCTCTGTGCAGAGGGAGTGAGACCAGGTTCCCACCGTCTGTTCACATACAACATGCACGTGACGATGTCGATCATTATCTGAATTGTACAGTTTTGGATAATGAAAAAGGAAATGGAGGCAGGCATTGCATATGGCTCATAGCTCTAACAGACTTATATGAAGCTTGGTTTTCGTAGAGGACCAGAGGTCCTGAATGGGGAGGTGACCTATGTGCACTCCCCATCCTGTGAGAGATGCATCTGTAGTGATGGTCAGTGAAGGGGATTCTTCTTGGAAGGGAATCCTGGCACAGATGTTGATAGGAGCAATCCACCAGAGGAGCGAATCCTTGACTTTCAGTGGCATAGTTAGCAATTTGTTTAATCTGTGGATATTTGATTTGTATACTGTGGGTAGCCACCCCTGAAGGCATCGCACATATGGCGGGCATTTGGCCTATCACTGTACATTGTTTGAATACTGGAGAAGCGATTTGTTCATATTTGAAATTTACCATCATACAGTATTTAATTTATTAAAGAGGCCAAGTGTTTTTAACATTAATTTTTCATCTTTCAGTCAAGATTTGTATAGTGGCACACAGTGTGGCTTGCCTTCCTTTGAAAATACCATTAAGAGGAAAAGAATACAATATCTTTTTGGGAAAAGGGGGATTGGAGAAAACCTCATCAAATGGAAATATAGTTAATTTTACTCCAGACCCACCACATTTTTAACTTTAAAAACAAAGAGATTTAATTACCTTACATAGAGAGAGATGGGAACCATGGTGTTAAGAACAATGATGTAGCCCCAAAAATTGAGGAAGCCACGGTATGGAGGGCTGTAGTCTTCACCATCATACAGGTACCAAGAAGTATTGCCAATCTGCTGCTCCCAATAAGTGTGTCCAATAGCAAGGCCAGCTGATAGGAGGATCAATACAATAAAGATCTAGAACATAAAGTGCCAAGAGTATTCTTTGTAAGTCAATGGCTTTATTTGCTAGGCTGTATTCCCAACCTCGACCTCTGTGGAGATTCTCATGAGACATGTTCTTAGTAGTTATTCAAGAAAAGGAAAAACAGATCTACTAGGGCAACCTTTCCCTTGAAAGTTCTCTTTTAAGAAAGGACATTTGCCAAGATATTAATAATTACAAAGACACTACATCCTTACCCGTGTTATTAACATGACAGATTTTTCCCAAAATTGACCCGTGTTTGAACCGAAGAAGTTTTTAAGGTCTAATTTTCACATTTTACTATACGCAGACAGCTTGACTGTTGCATTTTAATTCAGTTTGGAAACGAAGCTAGCAACATCTAAGTGCCTGGTTGGTTTTAGTTCAAGTCTAACCTAGCCAAAGTTTATAACATTGCAGGTGAAATGTTTAAATTAATTTTAAAATAAAAAATGAGCATTTGTTTAAAAAAATCAATTAAACTTTGTTTACTCACTTTGCAATTGTTTTCCTTTATAATAAGGCCTCAACCTTACACGCTGTTCTAGAAAGACAGGCCCATCGCAGACACAAAGCCCACCAACTTCACTGAGTGTCTAACCATGAAGTGGGATCCACCCATGAGGAACTTGCAAGGTTAATGCCTAAATTTGGGCCTGAACATACCTGATAGCATGCCATACTATGGACAATGATTATTGAAACTAGGTACAACAGGACAACATTCACAACTATACAGTATGAACTCCAAAAACGTAATAGAGTAAAAAACCCAATCAAAGTCTGTTACCGTGTAAACCATGTAGTTCATGAGAGAGTCAATTTTAGTCCTTTTAAATCTGGTCTTTCCACTGTTTTTCATTATTTTTGTGTCTCCTCCTAAAAACAAAATAATAAAAAAAACCCACAAACAAAATTAATAAAAATAAAAAGAAAGACATCAAGCGTGAATATAATTTCATAAAAAAATGTACTAGATTTTCTAAGTTTGCAGACATAGGGTCTGACCCTGTAGTGTGCCGAGTGCTGTCAAGTCAGGACTTCAATTCCACTTGTTTCCTGTATCAAAGATTCTACACCTTTTAAAGGGTAGGGTATTCAGGGATCTATCCTTCACATAAGGACTTCAATTGAAGTTAATGGAAGTGCCTATGCTGGACAGTTATGAGATGCAGCTTTTACCTAGTGACCTTGCTGTACTTAATTCATATATTTCTGTTTGTTATATAAATACCTGCAAATATGACCACTCCATGGCAGAAGTCTGTATTCCTGATTTTACAGCCACGCAACAAAATTTTATCAGCATCCAATGGATAAGTCCTGCTTCTCCAGAATAATGTTCCTGTAAACTTATCTAGTCGATTATTGGGTTCTTCGCATTCAATAAAACCTAATAAAAATATAAAAATTAAATACATGTAATGATCAATACCAATGGACATGTTATGAAATACTTACATAGGATTTTACTTTAGTCCTTTTACAGGAACAGCACTGAACTCTGTTACAAAAAGTACAGCATTTAAAAGCAAAAGTTCTGAATGAAATGTTTGTTTGAAAAATTGAGTGCAGATATTCAATGCTATATTGCCAAAAATGTTGAATATGGTGAACCCATTGGCTTTTTAACTTTAAGTTCATCTGAAGACTACAAATACACAGTATACAGCGGAACTATTTTCTTGCTACAATTGGCATGTTGTATTCAGCCCTCAGTTACGTCGACTTTCAGCCAATATTTTTACGTTAGTATTTCCCTGACGGTGAAGGTGGTCATCATGGGAAAGGAATGTAGGTTTCTCTCTTACTGGATTGCTTACATTCCAGACTGAAGCTATTATTCAATATTTTATGCTGTTTTGCTTTTGGGGCTTAAGTTGCATTGACCCAACAAGAAAAATACATTGTCATATATTGTCAAATTCATAACATGCACGTGGTAAAGGTATTCTTCCAAATTTGAATGGTTTGGCCTTTTTCCCTTGTTTGCAAGCTACATGAATAATGTTGATATCTACGAAGGGTTTTTTTGGTAGCCTTTCAGCCTAAAGCATTTAATTACAGTGTAGCTTCTTACAGAGACAAGGCAGGTGAGGTAACAACTTTGATAGGATCAGAAGTGACAAAGAGTCCTGTGGCACCTTAAAGACTAACTAAAGTTTAAGGTGCCACAGGACTCTTTGTCACTTCTGCAATTCCAGACTAACACGGCTACCCCTCTGATTCTTGATAGGATCAGTTTCTGTTGGCAAGAGAAACAAGGAGCAGGTCTACATTTAAAACACTGCATCAGCACAATTGCCTCTGTAGAGCTTCAGTGAAGATGCTCTACGCCAACAAGACAGAACTCTCCTGTCAGCACAGTTAATTCACCTCCCTGAGAGACTGTAGCTATGTTGATAGGAGAAGCTCTCTCACTGACATTGCACTCTCTACACTGGGGGTTAGGTCAGTATAACTACATCATTATGGGTTGTGGATTTTTTACATCCCTGAATGATGTAGTTATACTGATGCAAGTCTGTAGTGTAGACAAGACCAAGCTTTTGAGCCACACAGAGCTCTCCCTCAGGTCTGGAAAAGGTACTTCCAGCATCACAGCAAATGCAACATGGAACAGATAGTTTAGCATAAGTAGTTAGCACATACTGTAAGTTGACCCATGAAGAGGTTGGCATATTGGGAAGCCATCTTGGTACCCATCACTGTTCCCACAGTTTGGGCAAAGTGTTTATTGTTGAATGTAAAATTGTTATGAGTGAGGATAGAATGGAGGAGTTTGGCGATGAGTTTGGGGTGGATACCTTTTTTTCCTGTGTCTGCAGAGATGTTAATGGACCACTCTACTGTGAATGGTCCCTTCCAATATGTGATAACTACTTATGCTAAACATGGTGTTCCATGTTGCATTTTGCTGTGACAGCGGGAGTACCCTTCCCAGACCTGAAGAAGTGCTCTTTGTGGCTTGAAAGCTTCTCTCTCTCACCAATACAAATTGATCCAAAGACTATGTTACCTCACTCACGTTGTCTCTCTAATATCTTGGGACTGACATGGCTACAACTACAATTCATGTATTTTAGTTTATTGTCTGTTTTGTGGGCTGTTATTTTGATTGCTATTGTGAAAGTTATGATTGGTCAACTTCATGTCACATGGTATTTCAGCTTCCATCTGAAAATGGAATTTAGCTCTTCTTGAAATTTTGGATTCTGATATGTTTATGAAACACAAAAAATCCTGTTTGTACAAATGTAAGTGAACAAAAATATGAGTGATTGAATATTGCAATCTGAACTTTGGCCTGATGGTGATAATTTTTACTACTTTTTACCTATATTTGCTGTAAATTTGTTTGAATTTTTTTTACTTTCAAGTATAATGTACAGGATTGCTAGAGAATTTTAATTAAAAAAATACAGTTCTATCTCAGGTCCCAAATGGAGGTGATGTAAAATTTAAAAAATAAAATACACTTTGTGTTTGCACAGTAAAATTATGTTTAATATTAAGAGGAATAGATACTACTACTCTCTAGGTTCCTGATATAAAACATTTGTTTTTTCCACAGAAAACATAGGAATGGAAATACTAGTTTAGGATTTCCTCTCTCTCCACTCATCAATATACCCCAGAATGTCCATGATACCAAATATTTTTCATTCAGATTGTATTACTGAGCAAAATACAATTTTCAGTCAAACCAGTTGCTTGTACTGCATACTGACATAAAAATAGAACCACATACATATTACCAACAGCCCTGCCTGAGCTCTACATATTGTTTAACTGTAAATTATTCAAGCTACATTTGAGCAACTGTAATGAGAATAAAGTGTTTGCACAAACCATCAAATTCTGCCATTGCACTTTCTTCTTGGAGATATCTATCTGTTACCTCAAGTGACATTTTGAACTTTAAGTTAGTTTCACTAAAAGAAAAGGAAAAAAAAAAAAAAAAAGGATTTTACTAAAACTCCCCCAAAAGGAGGAAAATTTGAAGCCACACACACAGCTATTATCTGTGCACACCCACTTTGAGAAAAATGGTAAAATAGCACATTTGCAAACATTACATTAATGCATTTGAAATTCCCACAAATTGCACAAGTAATTCTAACAAGAAAGCTTGCTCATTTCTGTCCATAATGGACATACTGATTACTTACGTTCAACTGTAAATATGGAAATGTGAGCCAAGAACCTCGCAGTGCCAACTGGCAAGGGGATGCAGAGAGATTACAGGACTCTTCTGAGTTTGATATGTACTTTTTAGTTCAAAGAATGTCACTTTAGGTCTCAAATGAAAGCCGGTGTTGCTCTGGTCATCAATAGCATAGTGAAATGTATGTACAGGTACTATGTAAGGAGTGAGTATATATACTCAAAATATATTCCTAATGTATGTATCAAGGTCCTGGTCACCAGCAAAGGTGAAAAACACATTTTCTGTCAGACAATAGATGTTTATCTGTATGTTTATAAATAAATTGAGAATTGTCTTGTTCACAAAGGGTCTCTATGATCACTCTGAATGGAATGCAAAGGAAGGATTGTGAGGACTTCAGAAAGAAACTAACAGGAAGAGAAAAGCAGCAGATGGGAGGAAACCAAATCTGGAGGTGTACAACAAAAGTCTGCTTGAGTATATCTGAGGGAACAGGACAGTTACCTTTCACTAAGGAAGAAAAAGGGCAGTGATTTTGTTTCATGAAAGAGGGGTCACAGGCTTAGCTGAAAACACTGGAGAGAACTTTGGGCGAGTTAAACTTATTTGGATAAGAGAGTAAATTATTAGTTTAGTCTCTAGAAAGCACATTAAGATTTTTTATAGGTACTCATTTGTTTCCATTATTCTTACTATCACTTCAATCTTTATTATTTAATAAATTTATTCTTATTTTCACAATGAATATATCTAAGTGCTGTGGTGTGGAGCAAAGTGCTGATCCCGAGTTGAATCTTACAAGCTGATGTATACTCTTTCTTTGGGAATAGCTGGCTTGATAATCCTGTGAGTGTTCAGTGGATAAGGGGCTGGAGATGCTGCAGGCAAAGCTCCGTGTAGTCAGGGCTGGTGTGTGCCTGTCGCTACCTATGCGGAAAAAGCAAAATCTGCTTCTGCCTGGGGCTGGTAGTTTCAGGGAGCTGATCCACAGCAGGCACAAACAAAACTGTTTCATGATAAAGGCATGTAATGGTCAGATGCCTCATAACCCTTGATACCCCGGCGGAGCAACACAGAAAAAAACCGCAGTTATACACAATTGTAGAAAAACAGACCCAAAGTGGGAAAGCTTTGGCAAGATCTTCATCTCTTATTTACATGTCTCTTATTTACATTTCTTTAGGGATAAGAACAAACACTTCAGAGTTCAAACAAGGAGAGTCTCAAATGGTGTAATATTCAGATCAGTCACAAAGAACACCAGGATTGGACTTGTTGCTTTGTAATTTCTCACTTTAGAGGCACTTTCTGCACAAAATGTGGTTTCCAAATAAGTGGATTAGAGTACACCTGTGCACGTACTATTATGCTGGATATTATAAAATAAAATTCAGAAAAACTGGTTTTAGTTTATTATAACCTTGTATTAATAGTATTTCATTGCCAAAAGGAAAAAAGTAGAAAGGCACTGTATAAAAAAAGCTTTCTACACATTGTTTCTTCCCCTATCTCATTAATTTTGTAAGGGTTCAAGAGATTACCTTTAGACTCATATTAAAGCAGTAACTAGTGATAAGTAATTTTCCATTTTTAGAGGTTCCCTGCATGTCTCTTTTTCCAGTACATTTTACAAGATCAGTGCAGCTGTAATTTTCCACAGTATTTTGCCTATGGCTGCTCAGCTTTTAACTGCTGTTAGGAGAGGGCATTGGGGGAAGAAACAGGATGTTAATATGATGCCAAATGGTAAAGTTAGTGGTATGGACGTAAATGCTCAAAGCCACTACTTTCCTGATGCAGTAGTGAAGCTTGAGAAATCTATTGTAAGTAAAGCAGAACCTAAAATTAAATAACTGACAAAATTAAGAGCTCTAGTGAAAAAGAGCAAAGCACACGCTACCTGCAATGTCTTGTAATCCAGACAGACTCTATACATGATTTTATAGAGTTGTAATGTAGGGAATAAAGATGTGGCCCTCAAGATCTAAATCACTGCCAGATGAAAATTTATTCTAACACATCTCACTAGAGATCCATATTATGCAGAGTTCAGGTCACTTGGACTTCATAAAAGCCATTCATTTTAGATAGAGTACAAATTAAAATATTTATGAAACAGTAATAACAAAACTCTTACAAATTAATTACCTTAAATTTGCCAGGCCTAATCACCACGGTATATAAAGAATTTCACTACTTTGGAATAATATTTCTGCAACACACACTTCTGCCCTTTCACCATTAAACCAAAAATGACATGTAAGAAATCCCGGACAAAGAGTCTTACCCATCTAGTTCAGCCGTCTCTACATAACAAAGGCTGTTAGGTTCCGAACTGGACAGCAGCAGAATATCAGCCTAGTCAAAACAGTACAGTAAATAAATGAAAGCCAAACAACATTGCACCAGACCAACTCTATACAAACAAGAAATGTAGTTTTTAAAAAATGAGGCCCATTTGCTTACAGGAACAAAGGCATTTTTCTTCAGACGAATGACATCTCCAACTTGAATATCTTTCCATTTTGCAGTTTTGAACCTAAGCATCAAATATTTTTTAAGATTAGCAGTATTCATTGAGGGTAGGATAAACATAAGTTTTATATCATCTTGAAGTGTATGGCATCTTCCCTAGCAGACTTCCACAGTGTCAGAGTAGAAGAGCCTTATATCTCAGGAGAGAAAAACATTCCTTATTCAAACAGTTCCTGGTGACTGAAATTCTTAAGAACTGCAATGCAGGCAATCTTCATCGTTTAACACACACTAATATTTCTGTCCCTTTCCTCAAAATTCACACTTGACACAGATTCATTCAGTGCTGTTTTTTTTTTTGTTTTTATGTGACTGTTCTTTCAAACCATTGGATGTAGGCAATTAACTTTAATTGTTAATAGGAGTTCTATATTCAAGTGGATAAACAGTGGAGAACTGCAACATAAATGTACAATATAATCTACAATTTAAGTTCTGCAGGAGTAATCAGTAACTAGTAAAAACATTACTTTCAAAGTTAAAGCAAAAACTTTACAATACCTTCCATTCCTGATAACATCACATGTCCGGTTATTAATCTCATTATCCATTCTATGGCGAGCCTTAAGGGAACAGGAAAAAGGAGCATGTTTACTCTTACTTATTTAAATAGCTTGTCATCAGTTTTAATATTAAGAAAATATTTCTTACGATGTCATCCACCAGGTCTTTGATTGCAGTTATCCCAAGCACCAAGAGCAAAGGCACTAGTGTTGTATACCACGATAAAGTAGTTATCTGAGGAACTGTCTGTGAATATGAACAAAGATCAGGGAATAACTTGGTGAGTCACTTTAGTGGCAAAAGGGACCAACAGATCATTCTAAACAGGTACTGTACAAGCTTAAAACAAAAAGGATGGACCATACCCTGAATTGCCCACAATCTAAGTAACTAGTTGTATTCTAAGCAGGGTACACAAGGCATAAATCTAAATATCAAGCTAAAATTATTAATGTGCAAATAAAGTGCATTGATCCAAGTTCATATTAAACTTGATGAATTTTTAAAAGTAGTTAGTCTGGAGTTATTTATGCAGTCCACTTTAGTTTCATGATAGCAATGTCAAAAAGCAGTTATTACTGAATAACTGAACGTACATTATCATCTTTATCATAATTATCTGTATTATGTCATCAAATTTTACCTGTAAAATAAGAAGAACCAGGAAATAGAAGTTGGCCACTCTTTTAAACTGTTCTAGCAAATTCAGTGGTAAAAAGGTAATTACATTGTATTTGTAGGTCTTAATTGCATTCCCCTGTTGAGAAAAAAAATTAAAAATAAATCATTCTAAATAGCAATATACTAACTAAAGGATACTTTTCCAATCCAATTTTCATTTCATGTAAAATGTTTTACTTTATGGTATCCCTCTCTACAAATGGCTGTTAAGTGTATTATGCAAATCAGTTTAACAAGGATCACTAGTCAAGTCAATCAAAATGACAGTTGGCTTTAATGTTATTTCTAAGTTGCCTTTTGTTGCTTTAGCCTTCAACCACCAATGCCTTAAAAGGATTATCTGGAGCACTATGTAAAATCAAGGGACTGGAGAAAGGATACTGAGTTTTTACGTCAAGGCAACTTCTTCAAACTGAACCCAGGTCAGTAGTGACAATTGAAAAGTCATTCCTGTTTGATGACTGTGCAATGGTCTAATTACAGTCCTAACAGAAGAGCAGGAAAGGACTAGAACCAGACAGATATCCTACTAGGATCTAGCAATTCTAAATTATTTGGTCTCTTTCCATGACCACAAGAACAGTTACCGGCAGTTTTAACTGAGGCCAGATGTACATGGTATAGGGTGACCAGATAGTGAGGGTGAAAAATCAGGATAGGGGGTTGGAGGGTAATTGGCACCTATATAAGGCAAAGCCTCCAAATATTGGGACTGTCTCTACAAAATCAGGGTATCTGGTCACCCTATGTACACATGGAAATGTACACAGATGTACACGGTTGGGCCAATGTACATGGCAAAGGGGCATTGCTGGCGTATATCACATTAGTAGATGTACAGAAAAATGAGCCCCTGATGGTGTGGCTGGGTCCTATGATGGACCCATCAGGGGTTCATTCATCTGCACATCTACTAATGTGATATATGCCATCATGTGCCAGCAATGCCCCTCTGCCATGTACACTGGCCAAACTGGATAGTCTCTACATAAAAGGATAAATGGACACAAATCGGACATCAGGAATGGTAACATACAAAAGACAATAGGAGAACACTTCAATGTCCCTGGATATTCAATAACAGATTTAAAAGTAGCCATTCTTCCACAAAAAAACTTCAAAAACAGACTTCAAAGAGTAACTACAGAGCTACAATTCATTTGCAAACTGAACACCATCAATTTGGGCTTGAATAGGGACTGGAAGTGGCCGGCTCACTACAAAAATCAATTTTCCCTCTCTTGGTATTGACACCTCCTCATCAGTTATTGCAGGTGGACCACATCCATACTGACTGAACTGGCCTTCAAATTGGTTCTCCACTTGTAAGTTAACTCCCTTCTCTTCATGTACCAATATATATTTATGTCTGTATCTATAATTTTCACTCCAGGCATCTGAGCAAGTGGGTTTTTCACTCACGGAAGCTTATGCTCAAATCAATTTGTTAGTCTTTAAGGTGCCACCGGATGCCTTGTTTTTGTAGAATAGGTAGGTTCCAATTGCAGAATCTTTATTACTGATGTTCATGCATAAGACAGAAATAACCCAAACTGACTTTCAGATATTGGTAGAGCTTGCAGGGGTGGTAATTACAAAAACATTTTATTTGTAAAATAAACAAGTTATTGCCCTGAGAGTAATCAAGGCAGGTCAATGTGAAATCCCATGATATCACTATTTGTCATTTAAGACCAGAACTGCACACAACCACTACTACTATACTGTTTATTTTAAAATAATCCTACTGTTTTTTAAAAAATGTATGTTTTAAATAATTTTTAAATAAAATTATTTATATATCCATAATATGATTTAATTTAGAGTGGGTGACCCAAGCCAACAACGAGAAGACTCCACTGTACTTAAGCATTTGGAAACAGATAATCATTTATTTTGAAGATGCACCAAATTCTGGCTTGACCAGGATGCTGTCTGCCTAAAGGCTGCCCTTAGTAAAGTATTGAAAATAAAACACTTAAACATTATTTGATTCAAATGTTAGTGACAACCATAGTCCGTGAATAGGATGCGGCTCTGGGATTCAGGAAGTCTGGGTTCTAAATGGCTTTTGGCTCACAAGTTTGTACACCAGTTTAGTGCTTGGCAAGCCAGGCTATAGCACACAAGCTAGCCATAGACTACCTGACAGTACGGACCCTGCTATAGCGCACTAAAAGTTCCATAGTGCACTTTGAGGTAGATTCAAAGTCTGACTTGCCACACACCAAATCACCACGTGGAGACGCCCTTAGTCAAATCACTTGTGCCTCAGTTAATCCATTCATGGTACTTACTCACCTTTGTAGATTGCAGAGTTATAGTAGTAAATGTACACTGTTTAATTATTGGAATATTTTATCATGAACTAACAAATGTTCTTCCTGACAAGAAATCTACATCAGTCATTATATATAAAGGAAGATGGCTTACGGCATATTTGCTTTTCTTGAAGCATAGAAATGTTGTTTTCTTAAATTGGGGTTGTTCGTGGAAGTTTCGATCATTTGCCTTAACTTGCCAGCTGCAATCTGGGAGAAGAAAAAAAAAAAGGAGTGCCACACACATGTCAAAATGAATCATAATACTTGATTGCTCCAACAACAAGGAAACAAGTTACAAATTTAAGGTTTACCTCCTCTGTATCTTTTAAGGCAACATGCAATGGAAAAAATCAAGTTGGGCCTCTGAATCTTTTTTTTCATTTCTGTATTGTTGGTAAAGAAGGCCTCAAAGGATTTTGTAAAAAAGCATCTTGTTAGTTTGTCTATGTAAGCAACTGAAGTCTAACCTACTCCAGGAGAAAAACATGTATGGCAAGCAGAAGATTAGGGACATTGTAATATAAGACGCTGGAAACTAAACAACTGAGGGAAAAGATATTTAATCAAACTATTTAGTTTTGCTTTTGTTACACCCATCTAACTCTAATACCCCATGAACAAAAAAAGGGTGTCTCAGAGACTGAGCAATCTTGCCCTTTAAATTAATGTGCGAAAGCTCACAATGCAGCTCTGGGACCGCCTAAGAAATCCTCCAACAATACTAGGCAAAGCCAGACTTCACATCCCCAATATTTCTGAGATCAAAATAAACAGAATATAAATGTCCACCCCTTTCTGACCACCTTTCTAGATCTTAGAGAAGGGCCCAATCCCAGTTTAATTAAAAATCCTACACAGTTCTAGCTGAAAGTCAGAGACTTAAAGATGTTCTAATTTGCGTGGAATTGCTAACACAATAACCAAGAGTTTTACAGCAATGAAGTGCAGGTTTAACAACAAAGAAATATTCTTCCTGCTATTGAATTGCTTTGTGTCCAGCAGAAACTTTGTCAAAAAGAAAAAAAAAGTCCAAAGAGCCTCTTACATCCCAGAGTGGCATTATGCTATGTCAGGGTTTTGCAATCCACCTTTTTATAGACCTGGACACTCTGGTATGCCTGAGATGCCCAGACCCGAAGAAGAGCTTTGTGTAGCTCAAAAGCTTGTCTCTTTCACCAAAAGGAGTTGGTCCAATAAAATACTACCTCACCCACCTTGTCTCTGGCACGGAAATGTGAATTTCAAACTGGTCAAGCAGTTCCTGTGAGAAGGGGGTTTTCTGGATTGCGTGCACCACAAGTACCTCATACAGACGTTCCTTATCTTCCCTCCATGCTGCCTTTGCACTCTAACCTGTTCACTCCCAGCCCCACTGTGTCATTTTGTCACTTCAACTGCCTCACTCCACCCTTTATATGTCCAGTCCTCACACACCCAGTACATTCTAGGCCAGGCCTGCACAACATGCAGCCCGGGGGCCACATGCAGTCCACACTGGCTCACCGTGCGGCCCGCGGGGGGTGAGTAGCAGTGGGGCAAGCCAAGCGGTGGGATTGGGGGAAGCAGATGGGGTGGGGTGAGGGTGAGGCTTTTTGGCCTGCAGCTGGTTTTTTTGCAGTAATATGGCCCTCACTGCTTTCCGAGTTGTGTAGGCCTGTTCTAGGCCTTCATGTCCTGTCTATTCACTGTCTAACCCTTTTCCTCCACTATCCTCCACTTTCCACTCCTGCCCTCAGGCCCATATTGTTGGTACCACTAAACACCTTGCTCCTGGCAGTCACTTAGGCCCTGTCTAAACTTGTCTAACTGTTTGAAAATTAGTTTAAAAACCTATATGCCTGCCCAGTGTGCATGAGGCCAAGCCAGTTCTGAACACTGTATTAGACCAGTTTTCTAGATTCTGCACCTACGTCAGTCTCCCGCTACACACAGTCCCACCGACAAGGTCACGGCATCTCTGCTCCTTCTTGCTCTGATTATTCTTCGTACTATACGTATGTGAGTATGGAGCAACAAAGGTGCTGAACTATACCCAGTAGCTCTGGGAATCCCTAAAGTAGGGGCATAGTACAATGACTTAACTGAAGCCTGCCCCACACTATCAGGGAACTTCTGCGAAACTGCCCCATAGGGTGGGGAATATATGCTTTTTTAAAAGCAGCTTCTTAGTCAATTGGCAGCCAAATTGCAACCTGCCTGACTTGTTTCAAACAGAGAAAAGATTGGCAAGAACTGTAGGATAGATATATTGGCTTCCACTCTATTCTCTTAATCCTTTTTTCTCATTAACTACTACTAATGAGACAGAATCATAAAAAGAGCACTAGCAATGAATGGGCACCTTATGTTTTGACCATTCAGCAAAATATTGGATGTTTTCTCTAAGAGATCTGCTCTAGGAATTACTTTGGAGAAGTTCTGTGACCTGTATTAAAACAGGAGATTGGACTAGATGATCACAATGGTCCCTTCTGGCCTTGGAATCTACAAGTCAATAAACCTTACTGTAAGAAAACTGAGGTTCTAAAACAGATTGCATCACAGATCAGCCAAACCAGTTGCAAAAAAACCTAAGTCCAAGCAGACCTTGTTACGACATGCTTGTCCCCTTCACATGATTAAAGAGCTGTCCTGAACAGTAATGTATGTTTATGAACGCACTTATTGTAAACAGGTCCACTGACAATTGTAGCATACGTGGACCCTAGTGGTAACCTGGACTGATGCTCATGCTGGAGGACTACAGATGACTGGACAGTGAGGAGAATTCTGAATTAAGTAATAAGTGAGTGAAACCTGGTTGAGCGGAAAAGACTTATTATTCAGACTACTTGGAAGGGTTTTTATTTTACACTCTTCGTTGAGGAAGAGAAAAGCTGTTCATTAAGTATTCAACTTCTAAGAAAACTAAATGGAAATCCTCTCTATCACGAAAAAGCAACAAGGATGAGATTTCTTTAGAACTACCTGACACTAGATAACCACTAGCTTGGTACATTCCACAGATTCTGCAAATTAAGCAGAGATAGTTGACTTTATTAAGTAGGGCAAAGAAAATGAAGATGAGTACAGATTAAAAAAAAAAGTCTAGCCAACATGGCTGCAAATATCATGTAAACGAATGCACTTTCGTCTTGTTGAATCTGCAATCAGACTGAAACATAGGCAGACAAATGGAAGTATGAACTTCCCCCATTGATCATGAAATTATGTTAGCTTTGAAGTTTAATTATTAAATACTTGAATTAGATACCAACATTACTGACCATGTTATCGCTCAATGAGAAACTAAAGACAGTCAGCAAAGTTTAATTTCCAGCGCTGCTAGAAATACCTTCCATATCCTGACAATCCATCAGAAACTGCTGCTAGAACACATTATAGTAGCAAAAGTGGGACAACAGTGCTGATTCATGATTTTGTCTCTAGAGGCCATGAAGAGAAGCATAAAATCCATCAACAAAACTGCTTCAAGATGAAAAACAGTTTTGAACTGTTATTTTTAGTTTAAGTCTCCAGCTGGCAGTGACAACTTGTTAAAAGTCATTTAGAAAACTATTTAGTTCTTGAAACTCAAAGCATGTGCATCTCTCATTTACACTGGTAGATATAACACCAGATCTATAGCTTCCATTAGATGTAAATTAAGTCTTTAATGAGTAGAAATTGTGACAGGTAATCCAAAATGTGACAGGTACTTTCCAAAGAGCAATCCCACTCCTTAGAGCACTTGGTGTCAGCACCACCCACAACAGTTTGTGGATATGACTTATCTCCTGCTAACCCAGAAACAAAATTAAATAAAAATTGCTAAAAAAAAATAAGTGGAAAGCTAGTAATAAATCTGAAAGGTTCAGGAGTAACAGTCCATCAGTTTATGAATATTTCTGAAAAAATAAACTGGATCTGATCCAGTGTGAAGTCACTTCACTGGGCCCAAATAGCTGTAGTGGGATGCGATTTTGTAGATGAGTGTGGATTAACTTTCTAGTTGATATTGGTTAACTATATTTTCTATTAATCCATGTAGATCTTCCAGGGAGAAAGTATTGAGTATATTCTTTAAACTGAACAAATTCAGCAATTTATGCGTATCTGGTACACTGGACAATCCTCTGAACTTTTATATTCAATAGTTAGTTTGGTACAATTTCTCATACTATTACCTTTCTTAACTGGTTCTCTGCTCTCCTCAGCCTCTCTGTTGATTCGGTTTTGCTCTGGTTCAACTGCAGGCTGCGGACTCTCCAATTCATCTTCTGTTTCATCATCACTGTAGGGCATTACCTCATCATTCGGCTGAGAGTCCTCATCAAAGGTTGTCTCTGAATCCCTGTCTGAATGCATTCTGCCTGCAGTCTGCAAACACTTGATAAAGGCAATGAATTGATAGTTAATATAAAAAAAAGCATAAAAAGCATTGTAATCTGTCTCTCTTTAAAATCAGGTTTGAAAACAGCTCTGCTAAGAACTCTTTCAGCTGAGTTCAGACTCTAATTTCAAAGATAAGTCAGAGCCATGGAACAGAATTTCTAATCCAAAACCTTTAGCACCTCTAGATTATCTTTCTGAAATTTTTAACTGACTGATACAATGATGATTGTAACTCACATACTAATTCCTTGATATACCCATAAGTTCTAGCAAGTATTACAATAGTATTACTAACTTCAGGACTAAGGTCTTTACATCTGTTACTATGCTGCAGCCCATGTCAAAACAGGAGAAACCCTGCAGATAGAATTCCGATCCTTCTGGTTCAGAAGCACAGGCTCTTACCACTTGAGCTAGAAGAGAACCTTCCTAAGCAGTGACTGGTATAGGGACTGATAATCAATTCCAGTTGCATCCATTAGGAAGGCAGTGGGAGAAGCTCACACACAAATAATTTATTTCAATAAGATTAAAGGAACCTTTATTTTTCATGTCAAAAAACCAAATGTGAAGTGTTTAACTATTTCTATAGGCTATTTGGACTCATGACTAGTCTAATAAAAAAATATAGTAAAGACATTCATATTATTGCACTATAAAATGTAGTATTCTGATTAAGTAATACTTAGTACTGAGAACTGATTACAAATACAAATATTTTATATTGGAGACTTCTATTATACACAAGTCTATTTAAAAAAATCATTAGCATTGAACATGTTATTGTACCTACATACTCTCCTAAGATAAAAACATAGCTAAAACATAACAATGGCCATACTGGGTCAGACCAAAGATCCATCCAGCCCTGTATCTTGTCTACTGGCAGTGGCCAATGCCAGGTGCTCCAGAGTGAGTGAATCTAACAGGTAATGATCAAGTGATCTCTCTCCTGCCATCCATCACCACCCTCTGACAAACAGGCTAGGAACACCATTCCTTACCCATCCTGGCTATTAGCCATTAATGGACTTAACCGCCATGAACTTATCCAGTTCTCTTTTAAAACCTGTTATAGTCCTAGCCTTCACAACCTCCTCAGGCAGGGAGTTCCACAGCTAGTCTTCACCTCTTCCTGAAAGACTCTTTAAAATGTCTAAATTCCAACTCCCAAAAGTCAAAATATAAACACAGATTTGTGGTCTGTATTTTCAGAAGAAACATTTTTGCAAATTATGGCTTTTAATTCCTTTTAAAATGTTCAAAGATTTGGCCTTCTCTGAATTTTCACAATCCTGGATAAGAGCAAGACTTCTAAGAGGAATCATCAGTCTCTTCCACCAAAGTATTTTGAAAGAGCTAACAATTGTTATTTTTGGAGTATTTTCAGCATCTTGAAGGATCATTTCCTATTTTGGAGTAAGCCTCCAAGATGTATGTTTCAAAATATTAGGTCATTTTTAAAAATAAGTCAAGGCTTTAAAAATATACTTACATGATACAGAAATGCCTTCATTGAATTACACAATCTGATGTTAAACTTAATCTTCAAAACATGAAATATAAATTTAATACTATTCTTCCAAGTTATGGTTTAAATGTTAAAGACTCAGTGGGCTCATTGGCAATTAAACAGGACTAATGGAACCATTTTAAACAAACATGTTTAATAATTTGTTTGCCTATCCAGACTTGCCCTGCTAACAGATTACAAATCACACTGTAGACAAATGTGGAATTGTCTGAATTCAAGAAGGATGTTGATAAATTGAATAAGGTGGAGAGAAAAGTCTTCAGAATGCTTGAAAGATTGTTAAACATGCCTCATAATGAAATATTAAGGACAACATATTAATTTTAACAAAAAGTAGATTAAGATGTGACTTGATTATAGTTTATACGAGTTTTCCTACATGGGGAATAAATATTTGATAATATAAGGCTCCTCAACCTAGCAAAGGTATAACAAGATGTAATGGCTGGAGAAGTTGAAACTAGACAAATTCAGACCAAAGTACTTTTTCTCTCTTTTTTTTAAAGTGAGTGTAATTAGCCATAAGAACAATTTATCAGGGGTTGTGAAAAATTCTCCTTCACAGGACAATTTTAAATCAAGATTGGAAGTTTTTTGAACAGATATGCTCTAGTTCAAACAGGAATTAATTCGGGGAAGTCCTCTACAGCCTGTGTTTACAGGAAGTCAGAGTAGATGATCACAGTGGTCCCTTCTGGCCTTAGGGCTTGCCTTCACTTACAGTGCTGCAGTGAACTTCTTCCGTCAGCATAGTTAATCCACCTCCCTGAGAGGCGGTAGCTATGTCGATGGCAAAGCCTCACTATCAACATAGCACTGTCTAACCCAGGAGTTTGGTCAGTATAACTGCATCACTCGGGGCTTGGATTTTCCAGGGCTCATTATCTGTGGATCTATTTCCATCTGTCACAGTCACTCTTTATTCAGTATTTTGCACACTTTGGAGTTATTAATATTAGCCTAATTACAGCACACTGCTTTAAATATGGGCCCCAATCCTGCAACTGGCATCATACAAGCAGACTGTTGCACCTTCATCAAGTCCCACTATCTTCAGTAGGGCTCTACGTGCAGCATCCCACCTGCATACCCACCTGTTCCAAGGCCATGTACGCATAACTTACGTGTACATGTTTGCCAAGGAAGCACTGTAAATATAAACAGTGTTTACACCAAATTTAGAGCTCTGTTTAAACATATGATGTCTCTTTGGTAGATGGATGCCCGAGAAAGACAGGTAACATCAGATTACTATTTCTACCCTCCATCCCAGGGACAGTGGGCAACTGCTAGTCATTTTTTTCAGTACAATGTCAGTTGTAGAAAGTTAATTACTGCCTCAGATTTGTAATTATTTAAAACTACAAATCTCCCTACCAAAAACTGTATAGAAGTTTTCCTGTGTTGTGGAGGGAGCCATTTTAAAAGGTCATCATGGAACTTTCCCCAATTTGATAAACAGAAGATTTGAGGATCATCATTGTAGATTTAAAAAAAAAAATAAAAACTCCAGGAGTTTTAGCAAAGAAGATCAAGGGCTTTGGCCACAAATGCCTTTGTGGATAGTGAGAAATCCTGGCACTCTAAAGGCCAAATAGATGACATAACACCTATACTTTATTTTTTCTCTGTTCCACGGCCTACATTTGTAAAATGTAACCTTACTCCCATCATACTGCATTTAAATGCTGAAACATTAGATGGTTGCTTTATATCAATTTTCAAAAGCCAGATTAACTCTGACTAATGAACTAATAGAATCTCTCTGTGCCATTATACCATAGCAGGGTTATGATTCAAAAGCTAAATAGGCTTCTTTGAACCAAATCAATGAGCTACTTTTGTCTTAAAATAAAACAAAATAAAAAATGGAAGCAGCCCTAATGATATTAAACAACCACTGAGAACACAAAAGTTCATTTCATTTCTTTACTTAATGTAATAAAGTTCACTAATATAATTGCCCATTGCCATGGAACAAGATAACACTCACAAGAGACCATCAGATTTGACACTAGTTCAGGGTCTTTTCAGCATGCAGATAGCCCAAATTTTTATGACTTGTAGATATCTGGACTGAAAGTCAGACACCCTCAAGATGGTGGTGCCACTCTTCAAAAGGCAGCTTTAATAGAGATTAGTTCTTTATCACAGATCTCGTAACTCTGCTCTTTGAGCTTAAAGGAGTAGAATGCACATGGATGGTGTGGCAGGGCAGGGGTAAAAACCCCTAGAATGCCCTGCCTCTGCAAGTTAAACCCTGCTTGCTGGCAGGAGGCCCAGGGGCAGGGCTGGCCATAGCCAGCAGGAGGCCCAGCTAGAAGCCCTAATGAGGGCTAGCTCACAGAGCTAGGCTGGGCTAAAGGGCTACAGCTGCAGCTGGGAGCTGTGAAGGCTATAAAAACCCTGACTCTTGGTCTGTTGCGGGAGGCCAGGCAGGGAACAGGAGGCTGCAGTATAGTCTTCTCGCTGCCAGCAAGGTGCCTCAGGGGCCTGGAGACCCAAGGCCCAAGATAATGGGGTAACTGTCGAGGGATTGGGGGGAGCACTGTATATAGCACTGAAGCCACGAATGTAAGCATTGTAAATAAAAGACACATAGGGAAGCACTAAGAAAAGGTGTCAAGACCTTTATTAAGACCAGTCAGACCACAGGACCAGCGCGGGCCCTGTGACAGATGGAATAAGTTCTAGGGTCTATGTCATTGTGATAGTACAGCTCCAACTGGCATACTGGATACTTCCACCTCAAACTATAAAGGTTTCACCAAATCTAGACCCTGACGTAAATGCCTTCTTTAAGTGATCAAAAATTGACCAAACTTCCCACATCCAGGCAAATGGAGCATTCTTCAAGAGCAGTCCAGTCTTTGGGACACCAGTCCAGCAAAATTCTTAAGGAAATGTTGGAAAAATTTTTGGAAATCCAAGGAAACTTTGTACTTGATGCACATTTCTTAGGGTTGCCCAATTTGTGATCACAGATACTTTTTTCCAGGATCCCCACTGATGCCACTGGGGCAAGTTTCTATGACCTAGAAATTCCATGGATTCCAGTCACATTTTTCTAGATTTGCATATAGCTGATGCTCACAGAGAGGTTCCAGTACTAGGCGAATGTGCTGGTCACAGTAGAGTTGGTTTTCTGAAAATAAGAATATTGTCGAGGTATTCGATCTAAAATGTCCCTAAAAATTTTATTAAGGAAATGCTGAAAAGTCTCTGGGGTGTTTGAAAGACTAAAGACATCACCAGATACTCAAAATGGCCATACTGAAACCAGAACTCTGTCTTCCACTCATCACCCTCACAAATCCGAGCCAAATTATAAGTGCCACAAAAGTTAAGCCAGAGTCATCTATATGCAAGAAGGGAAAGCCTTCAAAAAAATTGCACTGAAGGAGAATTGTACATCTATGCCAAGACTATAGAATTCTCTCTATTTAAGTTTGTAAGCTATTCACATTACCATCGTATCTGAAAACCTAAGTGAAATTCACCCCAGTGCAGAAGGCCCAACCAGGGCAATCAGCACGATGAAGATTTCCACTCTTACGTCAAAAGTCTGTTAATGCTTAACTGGCATTAGTTTATATATTAAAACTGCCCTGCTACACTATACTCACAGGCAATCACACAAGCTAAAAATTTTACTATGCTGCAGCTGTCAAGCCATCAAGAACCCATTTGAACAGATGGTAATTCTTTTGTGCCTGGCACATGACCACTTGAGCTATTGTGAACCTTAAGAGAATGATTTTATATTGAATAATGATCCCTTTCCAATTCTACAAACAAAACCACCACAAATTTATTGCTGCCATATGTTGTAATAAACTGAATTACAGAGGATGAAATTAGAAGCATGGCCTAATTTTTCACAAAACAATGAGACTTAAGTGTACTGTGTATTAGAAATAGGGTGACCAGATGTCCCAATTTTATAGGGCCAGTCCAGATTTTTTGGATCTTTTTCTTATATAGGCTCCCCACCCCCATCCCGATTTTTCACATTTTCTGTCTGGTCACCCTAAATAGAAAGAGGTAAGCCCAGGCACCTTCTCTTAAAGGCCACATCCCTTTATCTGTCAAATTGTATTCAAGTCAGTCTAAGGAAAACTAAAAATAGTGATCACTATGCTACACCTACTTCCAGATCCCTCTGGAATGTATCCCAGATACATTTTGTAGTTTTAGAACCCCATGTAATTGCAGATACACCACATGCCTCCTTCATCAGTGTGTGGAAGATCCAGAATCCAGAAAGTGACTCAGACAAACTGACAACACAGGAAGCAACAATGAGCTTATTATACATAAAGTAAACTAAAAAGATTGAAAAAACTCTTTGTGCTCCTTTTTAGAGTTAAGAAATCTAGTATTAATTGTTTCATTGGTACTTAGTATTGCCTCCATCTGTTTTCTTACGTCCACTTGTTATCTCTAGTCTCAGATTGTACATGGGCAGGAATCATCTTTTTCTGCTAAGTATTGTACAAACATAACAAGGCACTGACTGATGTCTCTATGACAGAGGTGGGCGAACATTTTGGCCTGAGGGCCACATGGGGGTTCAAAATTGTATGGAGGGCCGGGTAGGGAAGGCTATGCCTCCCCAAACAGCCTGGCCATGCCCCCTATCTGACCCTCTCCCACTTCCCATCCTGACTGCCCTCCTCAGAATCCCCGATTCATCTACCCCGCTGCTCCCTGTTGCCTGACTGCCCCAACCCCTAGCCACACCCCCACCTCCTGACAGGCCCCCAAGACACCCTGGCCCTTATCCACCCTCCCACTCCCAGCCCCCTTACCACACCGCTCAGAACAGTGTGTCTGAGCCAGAAACGCTGCCGTGCTGATCCACCGGAGCATGCAGCCCTGCCCCGCAGAGTGCTGATCACTCAGCGCGCTGAGGCTGTGGAGAGGGAGGCAATAGCAGAGGAGGAGCTAGTCTCCGCACCCAGGAACCAGACAGAATTAGCCATAGTTTGCCCACACCTGCTCAAGGAGTTACCACAATACAAAGAAAAGTGGGTAGGTACATTTTTTCAGATAAATCATGTGTTTTAAACCGGGCATTGTCTCCAAAGGGAAAGAAATTAAACTAAGAGACCGAATAGAAATGACAGAACTATGATAGGCCAGTAAGTATAGTTGTGAGATTTTTTCGGGAGACACTGGGAAGATACGTCACATGAAGAGGTTACATTCTTGGCTATTGGCCCATGTATGGAGTACCTTGTCAGGCATCGTGCCTCAGGTATGACATAGCGCATCAGAATTAGAATAAGCATAATAATGGATTCTAAAAATAATGTTAATGCTTCTTAAAAATTCCCTTATGTCACCAAGCCAGAAAATATATTTCTTAAAGTAAAGTTCAGTGTCCACAGGTTTAAGCACAGTTTAAACTCAGCCTAGCAAACATCAGAATTACAGCAATTGGGGGATCTTGTCACAGCTTGCGTAGCCTGGCCCTCTGTTATGGCTGTACTGGTTTTCCTAAACTTAGAGTTAAATCCTTCTAAAATGGAGAAGCTACCTTTTCCATAAGTGCTAGCTAACAGTATTAAATCCCCATCTTGCAGTATTTGTGGGCATGTGTTCACTAGCAACTGTGTAATTGCAGCACCAGCACTGGGAAAGAACTCTCCCAGCGCTATAAAAAAACTCCCACTTTGATGAGAGGAATAGCTCCCAGCACTGGTCCATTGTCTACACTGGCACTTTACAGTGCTGAAACTTGCAGTGCTCAGGGGTGTGGTTTTTTACATCCCTGAGTGAGAAAGTTGCAGCGCTGTAAAGTGCCAGTGTAGACAAGCCTTAACACTTAAATCCATTTAAACATGATTCCATGGCCAGAACAGATAGGCCTTAAGATAATTAGGTAAATATGATCACTCTACTCTGCACATAAATATGGTGTACAAAGCACTGTGTTGGAATTGCAAGCTTTCCCTTTAAGAGTGTGTGTAGAGAGAGTGGGGATTCCTGGCCCACTTGCAAGCGAGGGGGCTCTGCTGGGAAGCATGCACTCAGGCTACAAGCAAGGTGTAGGGAGCAGCCTGTTGTGTGTGTCTGTTTTTGGTTACTGTGTGTTATCATTCTGGATCTAACAATAAATGTAGTGTTATGTTGCAGCCTTCCAGCAAGAGTGTTATATGTTTTTATACAACTTCTCTGAGTGTATTCCATGAACATACCAGAGAAGACTGGCAACAAGGAAGAGATATAACAAGAGTTTAAAGAGTTTAAAGCCATAGGCAAGCATTTGATCAATACAGATAGTTTCCAGTGTAATTAATTTTTTTTTTGCAATATATATTCAGAGACTTGAGCAGTATTTTTATGCAAATTCTATAGAAGATGTTGATAAAAAAAGGGCTATTTTCCCAACATTGGTGGGCAAAAACAACATTTACTGTTCATAAAAACTTGCATTTTTCACTAGAACCTAGTGAGCTGGTGTTTAAGGACATAACACAGACTCTAGTTAAACATTATGTGCCTATCTTTTTTTTTTAAACCCAAACAATATAAATTTAATCTAAGAAAGCAAATAGAAGTCAGTCTCCTGAATTTTTGGCAAGCACATAGTCTGCTATGGGTTGTTTTCGTAATTTTCTGAAAGAGAATCTGAGAGGCAGTAACTATGTCAGTGGGAGAAGCTCTCCCATCAACACAGTGCAGTCTAAAGGGTTAGGCTGGTATAAATAAATCCATATGCCTGAACAATGTTTTACACCCCTGAGTGACATAGTTATACGCATATAGGTCTGTAGGATACAGGTGGCCTCAGTTAGGTAACTGTACAAAAGGGGTGGGTAAGTTGAGTCACACATATTGATCATAAAAATATTACCAAAAATTCCTATTCTCCAACATATAATTCTCTGTTTCTATTAGCACACGTTACTATTTCATTATGAGTACCAAAAAATAAGAAAGCTGAATATTCAAACAGGCTGACACCCTGTGGTTTTGGTGCTCAATACAATACTGACAAAAGTTTGTCCCTACAAGATGTCAGGTACTCATACCAAAAATTAATATACATTTTGCTGTCTGGGGAGAGGCAGAGCTGGTACCATCATCAGGTGCCACTATTCAGTTAGAATAATCTCAGTCTAAATCCAGTTCATTATTATGTATTGAACAGTCACAGTCTAAATGCATCTCAAAAGTCAATGATTGAACACTAAAAATATTTTCTCCATTGTATTCTGCACTTGCTAAGGCTCCACAGGAACAAGGCTTAGTTTTGAAAGTTTTTAAGAAAAGAAAAAAGTATTCAGAGGAGAGCAACAAAATATTGATGGAGAAAAACATGTATTGGTTTGATTTTCAAGTTAAAATAAAAGATTAAAGAAAGAAGTAACTGTAGGCAGTCTCTAATGTAGTAATATTACAGATATTCATTTAGAGGGACAGTGAAGACAGGAGTAAAAAAACCAAATTATCAATGAAAACCACAATTATTGCATGGAAATTTGCATTATATAAATATCAAGCACATTGTATACTAATTTAAGAACTGACAACAATACACTCAGAGAGTCACAACCCTCGCTAAATAATTTAAACAGTTTAAAAATTCAATTAACATAGCTACACTGTGCCAGTTACTCTCCTCTCCCCAAAATTAAACACACATGCTTTTAGTTTTACCAACAGGACACAAAAAGAACAGCTCATGAATATATGCAAGAATTTGGAGTGATACACACTTATACAAAGGGGTATTCCAAGTGTTGCACTTCTCCTTAAATTTTCTAGAAGCAACTGTATACGTCTTTAATTTTATCCTGGGAATGAAACTTACAAAGTAACAATTTATTGACATTTGAGAACTATTCTCTCTTTCACCAGTGTATTAGCACAGTGATTCCATGCAATTCTAAAATCATTTTGGTAGAGCTCAGTTTACTCAGAGCATTATCTTATTATACAATGTGTGTCAATAATAATGATCTTGAAAAAGGAGTAAACAGAGGTGGCATGATGATACAAAATTACTCAAGTTAAGTCCAAAGCAGACTGTGAATAGTTATAAAGGGATCTCACAAAACTGGGTGACTGGGCAACAAAACGGCAGATGAAATTCAATGTTCAATGTTGACAAATGCATATTGGAAAACATAATCCTAACTATACATAAAAAATGATGGGGTCTAAATTATCATTCAAGAAAGATTTTGGAGTCATCGTAGGTAGCTCTGAAAGCATCTGCTCAATGTGCAGTGGTAGGCAAAAAAGCTAACAATGTTAGGAACCATTAAAAAAGGGAAAGACAGTAATACATAATGCCACTATATAAATCCATGGTATACCTACGCCTTGAATGCTACATGTTCTGGTCACCCCGTCTCAAAAAGATTAGAAATGGGAAAGTACCTAAAATGTTAACAAAAAATTATTAAGAGTATGTGGAACAGCTTCCACATAAGGAGCGATTAAAAAGACTGGGACTGTTCATCTGAGAAAAAAGAAAGACAACTGAGGAGGGGTACAATAGAGATCTAAAAAATCATGAATGATGTGGAAAAAGGAAATAAGGAAATGCTATTTACCCCTTCATATAACACAAGAACCCCTTCATATAACACAAGAACCACCAAATGAAAGTAATAGGCACATTTAAGATGCGTGCAGCAGATGCAACATGACTGTTTACGGAATATTCATCTTTTTATCATCAAATACCACACACAAATGTTCTCCCTCAGGAAGAAAAAATACACATGGGACTGCTCCTGTCTTTCCCCTCCCCCGAAACAGGTGGATCAGAAGCAAAGGGTTCACTCTTAATAGAAATTGTCATAGGTTTAAGTTGAAGAATCACTATGGATTTCCTAACAAAAATACTAATCAGTTCAGAACACTGATGAAGGTCTTTAAATGAAACTTGCATTAAGAAAATATATATAATTAATAAAAAGTTTTGGAGTGCTTTATTATGTACAAGCCACCCCGAAAAAAAGAAGAAACCTGGAATTAACAGGACATTTACCAAACTTCCCTCTTCATAATACTTGTGCATTGCATCCCCCTTTCCCACATCTAGTCTGCCTTGGACTCTATAGTGTTATTCTGGACAGAGACCATCTTACACACTGGTTAATGCATTTGCTGGGTCCCTGAATCTTGCTGGGATTTCTAGGTGCTACTATAATACATAACCTCAATATCTGTTAAGTCACAAGTTATTGTCATTGTACAGCATAAGAAACTTCTCTGCATCAAACTTATTCAGTAAATGAGCCTGCTCAAGCAAAGACATTTCTGAAATACTCTAGTAACAGCTCTTGAATGCAACTAGAGTTGAAGTATATAAGAACAAGATAAAGATGTTCTGGGTGGTTGTTGAGATTTATTTTTGTTATTAAAAGTGAACAGATGCTCACTATTAATTGAGGTTTGGTAAGATTTTTTTAAAAAAACGACAAATAGGTCACGACTAGAATTACCTCTATATGAAAAACCAGCATGGGAGACAAGTGACTTTTCCATTTCAAGATGCTCAACAATGGAGAGTTATTTTCTTTGTTGTTTGGACAAAATGAAATAGAAGGTAATTTGATGAATCCTTGTAGTTCTGACCAAGTTAAAAACTGAAGTCTCAAGAGCAGCAGCATCTGACTGTTGAATACTGATTGGCTATTGAGTTAATTACCCTAACAGTATGTTCAAAATCTAAGGAGTTCACATTTTGTATTGCAAAATAAAGAAAATGTATATTTCCATCATAACAGGAAAGTAATACTATAGATAAACTCTAGTTAAAGTATTTTACTAGGGAAGTTGAACAATAACTGGAAGCGTGTCATTAAGAATACCACCACAGTCACTAGTCAACATACTTCACAGGCTGGGGTGTTCCATTATGCATTTTCCAAGAAACAAACATTGACCAGGTCAGTGATATCTATTTCCTTCCTACTGAGGACGCAATATTGCAACACTATAGATGGAGAAATCTTGTTCATGTTAAAACCAGATTGTTTTTTCAGCCTATATTAAGATGTTTGTAATTACATTCAAGCGTTTTAAGTTGCGGAACAGCTTGTGACAGATGTACAAGAGGACTGAATACAAATAGAAAAAGAATGTGTGAGCTGTTTAAGCAATCTAAAAAAAATAAATAAAAAAATAAAAACGAGGCATGTGCACCAGTTGTTTCTTTGTTATATATACAGGTGGCCAGGTAGATTTGTTTTTTCAAAGAGTTTGGTTTTCAAGAATAGCGCCCCCCCGGGGCCCCCCCCCCCCCCAGGTATTTCAGAGTACAAAAAGGCGTAAACCCAATTACTGTTCCTTTGCAGATCACCTTTAACTCTGTTCAGTCAGTACTAGAGAAGACATGCCTAAGAATCAAACAAAACCAACAAGGAGTCCTTGTGGCATCTTAGATACTAACAAATTTATTTGGGCATAAGCTTTTGTGGGTTAAAACCCACTTCACCAGACGCATAGAGTGAAAAATACAGTAAGCAATATATATACTACAGCACATGAAAAGATGTCTTAACAAGTGGGGGGTCAGTACTAATGCGTCCAATTCAGTCATGGTGGAAGTGGCCTATTCACAATAGTTAACAAGAAGGGGTGAATATCAACAAAGGGAAAATTAACTTTTATAGTGACCCAGCCACTCCCACTCTATATTCAGGCCTAATTTGATGGTGTCTAGTTTGCAAATTAATTCCAATTCTGCAGTTTCTCACTGAAGTCTGTTTTTGAAGGTTTTTTTTGTTAAAGAATGCCACTTTTAAGTCTGTTATTGAGTGTCCAGGGTTAATCAAACATTAATCATTTAAGTTGGTTACACGGAGCTCTCTTTGATGAATCATTAATAAAGGAGAAGCCTAGAATAACACACTCTGGTATACAGCACTAACAAAGTTTTCATTCTAGTAGTGAGAGAGACATTAAATATTTCACTCTAATAGCAGTTCAAAACAGAGCAGCTTGTATAAATATCTGTATTTCAAATCTGTGTATGGAACAAAGTGTCTCACATAATCTCTGGTTGTCTTTCAAGGGCTTCCTAACAGATAAATGTTGTAATTAGAGTAATTACATTTTATTCCCAGAACTAAAGAAAAAAGTATTTACGTGACACATTATCATCCACACTGCATTGCTCATCCTGCCAGCTAGAGACTTTCTACCCTAAGCACCAAGCAAGAAGTAAACCGAGACCTGGTCTACACTACGGAGTTAGGTTGACATAAGCTGTCTTATGTAGACCTAACTATGTAAGGGTATGTCTACACTATGAAATTAAGCCAATTATCTTGAAGTCGATTTTTGGAAACAGATTGTATAAAGTCGAGTGTGTGCGCCCCCAGTAAGCACATTAAGTTGGCAGCGTTCGTCCACAGTACTGTGGCAAAAGTCAACATTCCAAGCGGTGCATTGTGGGTAGCTATCCCACAGTTCCCGCACACTCCGCAGTGCCCCTCCCTCTGTGAAAGCAACTGCAGACAATCATTTCATGCCCTTTTGCATGGATTGCCCGCGCTGACATAGCAGTGCAAGCATCGAGCCCGCTCAGATCTCCGCTGCAGATCTCCACTATGTGAGACACTTTATGGCCATTGTAAACACCTCACGCCTTGTTGTGGAGTTTATGCTGAACATGCAAAAGAAGGCGAGCAGGTGACGACAGTGCTGTCATGAGAGTGACGACAGTGATGAGGACATGGACACAGACTTTTCTGAAAGTATGGGACCTGGCAATTTGGACATTTTGGTGGTAATGGGGCAGGCTCATGCTATGGAATGCCAATTCTGGGCCCAGGAAACAAGCACAGACTGGTGGGACTGCATAGTGCTGCAGGTCTGGGATGACTACCAGTGGCTTAGAAACTTTCGCATGTGTAAGGGCATGTTCACGGAACTTTGTGACTTGCTTTCCCCTGTCCTCAAGCACAAGAATACCATGGGATTGGGAGCAGCCCTCACAGTTCAGAAGCGAGTGGCAATAGCCCTCTGGAAGCTTGCCACGCCAGACACCTACCGGTCAGTCAGGAATCAATTTGGAGTGGGTAAATCTACAGTTGGGGCTGTTGTGATGCAAGTAGCCAACACAATCATGGACCTGCTGCTATCAAGGGTAGTGGCTCTTGGAAATGTGCAGGGTATAGTAGATGGCTTAGCTGCAATGGGATTCCTTAACTGTGGTGGGGCTATAGATGAGATGCATATCCCTATCTTGGGACTGGACCACGAGAGTGAGCAGTATATAAACTGCAAGGGATACTTTTCAATGGTCGTGCAAGCACCGGTTGACCACAAGGGACGTTTCACCAACATCTACATGGGATGGCCGGGAAGGGTTCATGACGCTCGCGTCTTCAAGAACTCTAGGCTTTCTCAACAGCTGGAGCAAGGGATTTTCTTCCCAGACCAGAAAATTACTGTTGGGGATGTTTAAATGCTGATTGTTATCCTTGGGGACCCAGCCTACCCCTTAATGCCCTGGCTCATGAAACCATACACAGGCACCCCTGACAGGAGTAAGGAGCAGTTCAACTACAGGCTGTGCAAGTGCAGAATGGTGGTAAGGTGTGCATTTGGCCATTTAAAGGCTCACTGGCACAGTTTACTGACTCATTCAGACCTCAACAGAAAAAATATGCCCATTGTTATTGCTGCGTGCTCCACAATCTCTGTGAGAGAAGGCGGGTGGGGGAGACATTTATGGTGGGGTGGGAGGTTGAGGCAAATCACCTGTCCACTGATTATGAGCAGCCAGACACCAGGACAAGTAGAAGAGCACAGCAGGAGGCACTGTGTATCAGAGAAGCCTTAAAAACCAATTTTATGACTGGCCAAAGTTCTGTTGAAACCCTGCCCCCTTGGTCTACTCCTCTTTAAGCCTACCGCCCTCCCCCCACCCTCGATCACTGCTTGCAGAGGAAATAATTTGTTTAAAAAAAACATGCATTCTTTATTAATTCATCACATTCACAGGGGATGACTGGCAAGGTAGCCCGTCAGTGGTGGGTGAGGAGGGAACTACCAGGTGGGGTGGTGGATGAAGGGAGGACAAGGCCACACCGTATTTCAATTTTTTTTTGATAAAGTCAGCCTTCTGTTGCTTGTGCTGTTCTCTGGGGTGGAGTGGTTGGGTGCCCAGAGCCTCTACCCTCCTTCCCCTCCCGTGTTCTTGGGAGTCTGGGTGGAGGCTATGGAACTTGGGGAGGAGGGGGGGCTGTTACACAGGGGCAACAGCGGTGATCTTTGCTCCCGCTGAAGCTCCACCAGACAACGGAGCATGTCAGTTTGATCCCCCAGTAGCCGCAGCATTGCATCCATCCTCCTTTCATCGTGCTCATGCCATCTCTCCTCCCATTCCTTCCTGTCCTCCCATTCAACCTTCCTGTCCTCCCGTTCATCTACTGCTTTCCTAGACTCTAACATTGTCTGTCTCCATGCATTCTGCTGAGCTCTTTCAGTGCGGGAGGAGTGCATAAGCTCAAAGAACATTTCATCACGTGTGCGTTTGTATCATGGAAAATCCCTGCTAGCCAAACGCGAGCAGCTCAGCGTGAATGACCCCCACAGCACACACACCCGCCACTTGGGTAACTGTGGGGAGGATTTCTTTTCAGCCACAGCCAAACAGCCCAGTAGGAACATCCATGTATGAATGTCCCCTTACTTACATTCCCATATTTCAAACAGGTTACCATGAACGATATGACTCTGCTGAGGATAACACAAAAGAGATAAAGAACAGATGTTGCTGGAATGCCAGCAAACCCTGGGGCCATATGCCACCATGCTTTGTCATGCTATGATACCACACTACTTGCTATTGACCTGGCGTGGTAAAGTGTCCTACCATGGAGGACGGAATAAGGCTGCTCTCCCCAGAAACCTTCTGCAAAAGGCTTTTAAGAGTATCTCCAGGAGAGCTTCATGGAAATGTCCCTGGAGGATTTCTGCTCCATCCCCAGACACGTTAACAGACTTTTCTAGTAGCTGTACTGGCCATGAATGCATTCCAAGTCCTCAGGGCAATCAATCATTAATAAATGTTTCCTTTTAAATCATGCCTTAAAGGGACACTCACCAGAGATGCCTTCGCTGACTTCTCCATTTGGAATACCGTCTTGGGAGAGTATTGGCTCTAGGGTGATAAAAAGATCCTGGCTGTTGGAGAAAAGGGTCTCTCCGCTTGCCTGCTGCTGCGTGGTATCCTCATCTTCCTCTTCAACTTCCTCATCCACTGAATCCTCATGCCTGCTGAGGAGTACACCATCGGCGGAGCCCATGGCCACCGGTGGGGGGGGGCGGGGGAGGAGCTAGCATTTTATGCAGTTCATTGTAGAAGCAGTAAGTTTACAGCTGTGCCCCAGAGCTTCCGTTTGCCTCTTTGGTTTTCTGGTACATTTGCCTCAGCTCCTTAATTTTCACGCGGCACTGTTGTCCATTCCTGTTGTAGCCTCTCTCCACCATAGTTCTGAAGACTTTGGCAAACATATTGGCATTTTGTTTGTTTGAACGGAGTTCTGCCAGCACGGCTTCCTCTCCTCATATAGCGATCAGATCCAGCATCTCCTGTATGGACCATGCTGGAGCTCTTTTGCGATTCTAGGACTGCATAGTCTCCTGTGCTGATGAGCTTTGCATGGTGACCTGTGCAGGTGAGCTCGCCATGCTGGCCAAACAGGAAATGAAATTCAAAAGTTCCCAGGGCTTTTCCTGTCTACCTGGCCAGTGCATCGGAGTTGAGAGTGCTGTCCAGAGCAGTCACAATGGAGCACTGTGGGACAGCTTCCGGAGGCCAATAGCATCGAAATGCGTCCTCACTAACTCACAGTCAACGTGGAGATGTCGATTTCAGCGCTAATCCCCTTGTTGGGGAGCAGTACAGAAATCGATTGTAAGAGCCCTTTAAGTCGACAGAAAAGGCTTCCACATGAGGACGGGTACAGGGTTATACCGATTTAATGCTGCTAAAGTCGACCTAAACTCATAGTGTAGACCAGGCCTAACTGTCTACACTAGAATGTTGTTCCCACCGATGTAAATCACCCAGTACATTGACCTAATAACTCCACTTTTGCAAGAGGCATAGCACTTAGGTTGATGCAGTAAGGGTGATGGAGTGTCTGTGTAGACACTGTGTTACCTACATTGCCTGTGGGCAGTCAGGCCCTGTCATTCTTGTCAATTTCACAGCTATTATTTCACATTGCCTCTCTAAGCATCCAGTTGTCAGCCAGCGCAGGGGTTAAAACTTTAGCTGGCAGCCCTGGAGTCGTTAAATTCTGATGGGATTCCCCTCAGTTCCAAGATCAGCTCCCCTTCCCTCCACCCTCCCTCCCTCCCTCCCATTATTCTAAGAATGGAAGGAGTCACTGCTAGTGAAGGCTGGAGGATATACAACCACATCACAATTGGCATTTTGTCTTTTATACTAGTCAAACAATATCTGTAATATCCTTAACCTTTATGCCATTTTACATGAATTATGTTTGCGTCCTACTTTGCTCAAAGGCAACCTTGTTAATTTATTTGCAATACGAGCAATGTCACTTAGAAGATATTTGATTCTTTACCTTCTACTCTATAAAACAATAGAGCAGAAGATAAAGGCAGCTATAAAAATATAGGTGACGTGGATTTTAAAAGCCAGTTTGTATTATGCACATTGGCTTACAATTCAGGATATTTATTTATTCAGGCAATTGGCCCCAAAACACTGCACAACTGAAATATACTTTTGACAATGCACAGTGTCTGTAAAAGTAGCTATGTACTTTAACAGTCTTATGACATTGCTTCATAATGAGTGGAGTGTCAGTCAGTCATATAGGACGTGGAAGAGTAAATACATCCTGGATTCATATATATCCTTTGACATAAAAAGCAGTCATTGTAAGAGGTGGTAAGTCCAGAGTTTTGCTCATGTTTCCTGCTCATGTTGGCAAAGTTTGGCATTTGTTTGGGGTATAAAGGTCCAATACAAACAAAACAGAAAAGTTCCAATGGTCAATGTTCTAAAAAAGACCAGCAATCTAGACCTAAAATTGTATAGTAATAAAAGTCTGTAAGTATAAATAGATTTCAGTTCATGCTTCTCAATGATAATTTGGACTTTTTTGTGGAAAAAAGAGTTAAGAAATATTTAAGATGGCAGCACCCTTTAAAAATTAGTACCAATAAATTCAGTGACACTGAATATCATAGCAATCATAAAAGTTCATAATGAAAAAACAAAGCAAGTCAAAATTTATTGTAATAGTGGTTAAGTGGATACAGAGGGAGTCTCGCCCAATCCTACCTCAGGATAGTGCTGAAGTTACTGGCAATAGGAGCCTTTGGTAAATGAAGATAGCAAGGGATTTCTCAGAACACTATGGCTCCAAATCCCATGCAGTAATCAACTATTTAAAGTACTTTACTTCATTTTGCTTTTTAATTCCATTTCAATACTCCAAGCACATACTATCGTAGTACAGGGCAACTTGTAGTCCCCCTCTAGGGTCCCTCAAGATTACCCGTTCTAGGCTCACAGCTCCTCAGCCATCACCTCTTTTGGGGAGAGACCTACGTGTCTCTCCCTCCAGACCAGGGGATTTTCCATGCAGCACAGTTCCCTGCCTCTACTGTGATATTCCCAGCAAGTCAGAGTGCCTAAACAGGTCAGTGTCTGTTCTTTGTATCTCTCCAGAGGCTAGGAACAGAGTAATTGCCAGCAATTATAAGTTACCTTATAAAGAGTTGCGTGGTAACAAGAATTACAGAGAAAACAATAAAAGAACTTACATACATGCTAATAACCTTACCAGAGAATGCCCTCCAAGCCCAACAAGAGCTCTGCTAGGCATCAGAAATTCCAATGTTTCATAAGGATTGTCCCCTTGTCTCAACCTCTTGGACAGACGATTCTGTCCATTTGCTGGACCAGAAAAAGCAAAGGCCATTTGTCATTTTAATTTAGGCTATTTATCCAAGAGTCCTTTCTTTGTCTGTTGGTCTCTGGAGAATTCATTTTCATACAGTATATGCGAGCCTCTAAATGGTAGTATCTCTCTGGGAGGTGTTATAACCTGAGTACATTTGCCTAATCACCCTCCACTGACTGTTCATAGTTCCTGGAGGAGCTATGGTCACTCTCTGCCATGGAATTACACACAGTTCCTGGCCTACAATGATGCATAAATTTACTGCTATAAGATCACCCAAAAATATTCCCATGTCCATCACACTGACTCTTAAAATGTCATAGCTAACAGGGCTGAAAGAGTTACTTCCACTCCTCTGTGTAATTCCACCAAAAGTTCATATTTCTGAATGAAATGACTCTTTGAACAATTGAGCAGATGTGTCCAGTTTCAAAGAAACTGGAATATTTTAGTTGTTTCTCTTCGAAGATGTAGGGATAGCTCAGTGGTTTGAGTTCTGGCCTGCTAAACCTAGGGTTGTGAGCTCAATCCTTGAGGGAGCCATTTAGGGATAATGGGGCAAAAATCTGTTGAATGATTTAATTGGGGATTGGTCCTGATTTGAGCAGGGGGTTGGACAAGATGATCTCATGAGGTCCCTTCCAACCTTGATATTCTATGATTCTATGAATAGGAAACATGTTCATTTTCCATCTGGAGACAGGGAGGGGTTAAATGACTGGCTTAATGTCAAAGTGCAGATCAGTGCCAAAGTCTGGCAAAGGACCCAAGTGTCACATGGTTCACAATGGAGTATGCCAGTCTCAGGTCAGACTATCAGAAAATAGGGCATACACCCCAAAATGATGATATATACTATAATTAGGTTTCACCAAGCCAGTAACAAATGTGAACCCTTGGATCACTATACCAGTCTTACCATGGAGTCACAGACAATCTCCATTGGCTCTCCAGCCTATCTTGCCACCCAGACAAACTGGATTTAGTGATAATGGTAACGTAAGCCAAAAATCACACCACATCAGGTTGCTTCGAGTCCCAAAGGACTAGCCACTTATCCCCAATCAATTGGTACTCCAGACTTTATATCAAAGACAATGCTGGCAGCCAATTCTATACTAAACTAACTACAGGTTTTTTAGATAAGAAAAAGAAATGAGAGTTATTGAGAGGTTAAAATGGTCATAATATATTAACAGGGGAGTAAACCTCTGGGGACCTCCACTTTGCATCTGGCACACTTCCCAATAAGAGTCCAAACAGTCCATATTTATAGCTCCTTTACACAGAAAGCTAGCTGAGTGTTTGTACCCACTTGGGCTTTTTCTCTGATGACAGATAGTGAGGAATGCACTTGGAGTCCATGACCTTGATCATCACACACAATGACCACTTGCTTTGAAATTAGCATTTTCCGTTAAAATCTTTAGGTCCTTCATTAGCATTTCACAAGATTTCTTTGATGGATAATTTATAGTGTATACACAATGTAAATGTTTGCTGTTACATTATAAGTTAGTGAAAACAATGCAAGTAACAACATATTAATTTTCATGAAGTTTAAACACCAAACACTCCTCTACATTCAACAATTACTTTGATCTATCCTAATAGCAAGTGATTTAGCCTGTGGCCCTGGCCTGACCTTCCCTAATGTCCAAGTGGAAGCCTGTGGAAAAGTCTGGCAAAGGACCTAAATCTCTCCTGAACTGCAGTAGTGGACTCTAACCCATAGAACAGTGACACACAAAGAATTAGTTCCTTCAGCATTTCAAGGGTATTACAAAATACATTTGGCCTTGTGACGGAGCAGAGCGGCCCCGCACTGGCACCGCAGGGGTTAACCCTTCCCTCTGGGCTGAGGAAGCCACACCCCGGAAGCCCTGCTAGGCATGCTCCAACTGGAGGAGCAGTATAAAAGCCTGCAGAGCTGCTCAGTTGGGGCTGACTGCTGGAGGGGAAGGACGCATACTACCAGCTCCTGCAGAGGTACAGCCAGGATCCTGGGTTCTAGAGGCCAGCCCAGCAGAGACGCCGCTGGAGGCCCAGCTGGACATCGGCTCGGAGGGGGAACACTGCAGGAGACCCCTGGACAGCAGCATGGGTAGAAAGTGACCCAGGGAACTTATAAAGGGACACACCCCCTCGGCGTGTTGCGGGTGGATCCCCGCTGAGCTAGGAGCAGGGAAGCCCTGCCATCAGGTGAGCCCTGGGTCGGGACCCGGTGGAGCGGGTGGGCCTGGGTCCTCCTAACCCCCGCAGCCACTAGGCAACACTGCCCCGGGAGCAGGAGCCTTTGTCCAGACTCTGGTCATTGGGCCACACTGCCCCAAGAGTGGAGAGCCTTTACATAGACTCTGGCCATTGGGCCACACTGCCCCGAGAGCGAGGAACTTTCGTCTAGACTCTGGCCATTAGGCCGCGCTACCCCAGACAGGGGGGAACTCTATGGACTCTGGCCATTGGGCCACACTCCCCGAGAGTGGGGAACTTTCATATAGACTCTGGCCATTAGGCTGCACGACCCCAGACCGGGGGGGGGGGGCGGGCACGTTATTGACTCTGGCCATTGGGCTGTACTACCCCACAACAGGGGGGAACTTTATGGACTCTGGCCTTTGGGCTGCACTGCCCCGAGACAGGGGGGAACTTTATGGACTCGGGCCATTGGGCCGCGCTACCCCAAGGCAGAGGGGAACTTTGTGGACTTGGGCCATTGGGCCGTGCTGCCCCGAGACAGGGGGGAACATTATTGACTCTGGCCATTGGGCCACGCTGCCCTGAGACGGAGGGGCACTTCATTGACTCTGGCCATTGGGCCACGCGGCCCCATCATCGGGGACTACAGAGTGGCTGAGGTCCACCGCCACAACCCGCCCCTGCCACAGAGGGGCGCTGTGGGACTGGACCCACCACAGGCCTCTTGGGATACATCATTGACTTGAATTAATATTTGCCTAATTAATATGTTAGGCTGGGGGAAACCATGAATAATGGAAAACTTTATCCAACAGAATAAAGGCCACTGCATACAATTCTATCTTACACTTTATATCCAGAAAATCATCAACAAGTTTCCAGAGGAGAGCAGACCTTCCAGATGATTTCTTGGGGCCTTTATCATATACAGTATGCTGAAATTATTAAACCTTATACTTCATCCAGGACAATTATATTTTGTCCATGTCTTATGTTAAGAAATTTAAGGCAAGCATAAAATATTTAAAAGTACTGCAAATGAGGTTACATCATCATATGTGAAGTCACTTGGAACAGAAACAATTGAGATGAGGGTCAGACTAAGCTGCGTTAACTTTCTGCTCCCACAGTTTTAATCTTTGAAGATCAGAATACTCTGAGAAAAGTCAGAGAAGGAAGTGGTAAAAAAAGCAGCGTATGACTATTACAGAAATAAAGGTTATGAATTCAAAACTGCAATCAGGCATCCTGATTCTGAGTCACGGTCATGTTAAAGTGATGAATGGTCAGTATTTTGTTCAAATCCAGTGACATTTCTATATTCAGGGCATGCTTTTACTAGTTCAATACAGCAAAAGCGCCTATACTTATGTACATGAATTTTACTGTTAAAGATTTCAAAGCACTTTACAGTTAAGCCAGGGACTTGCTAGTTTACAAAAATAATAGGTCTTCCATTACCTAATACAAACATCATCCATGCACGACTGGAAAAAGAAAAACCATGCTCAGTTCTTATCAAGATTCTTACATATTTTGGTTACACCCACAATGTACTAGACACTTATCAAAACAAAAGACAGGTCCTGTCCTGAAAGCTCATACAGATTAAAAACATAGGCAGACTGAGCAAGGAAGAAAGTGCATAGGGCAAATGTCGATAGACCATGTCTTGTTAGTACTAAGTATTTATAATCCAGAAGAGCAGGTGTTTTTGATAGAGGGTATGTGCTACAGCTGCGCTGCTGTAGTGTGTAGAGACAACAGAAAGGATCCTCCTGTTGCTGTAGTTAATCCACCTCCCCAAGAGGCAGTAACTAGGTAGACGGAAGAATTCTTTCCTCAATCTACTGTCTACACTAGGGGTTAGGTTGGTTTCACTACATGCTTTGGGGTGTGAATTTTTCACAACCCTGAGAGACACAGCTGTGCCAATGTAAATTTTCAGTGTACGTCATCACTGACTCAGAAAGAGCACATCAGGGCTAGAGCGCAGTATGAAAGAAGGTAGAGATTTTGTGGGAGAAATGGACACTGTGTGAAGGCTAGCATTTTTGGGAAAGTGGGTGGGGCAACCAGGGGGCTCTGAAGGATGAGAATTAATGTGGCAGAAAAGGGAAAAACTGGAAGAGTGATTCAAAGGGGGGCTGATATGATCCAACTGACAAGGAAGGAAGATTTTTTGGTGGCAGCATTTCAAATGGAGACTTTGTCTCTACCCAGTATCTATTTCTAATGGCATTTGGAGAAAAAAATTCAACCTACGGGATTAATTTAGCCACTAAAGTTAGTTATATCAGGGATGAATTTTACCCCATGAGTGAAGAGGCAGTCATGAGATGCAACTGAGAACACTGATTTAATACCACATACTAAAGGCTTGTCCACACTACCACAGGAGGTCGATCTAAGTTACTCAACTTTGACTGCATGAATAGTGTAGCAGAAGTCGACATATTTAGATCTACTTACCGTGGTATCTTCACTACGGTAAGTTGACAGCCGATGCTCTCTCACTGATTCTGCTTGTGCTCCTCATTCTAGTGGAGTACTGGAATTGATGGGAGAGCGCTCAGTGGTCGATCAACTCCTGATGATGGATCAATCACTGCCTGCTAATCTGGCCGGTAGTGTAGACAAGCCCTTAGTCCTGCCATGAGTGCAGGGGACTGGACTAAATTTTCTTTCAAGGTCCCTTCCAATCCTATAATTCTATGTATCTTCAAATGAAGTCTAATCAATTACTAGGGAAGGAGCAAAATATTTTTTTTAGTTTGTAAAGTGAAACTTTTGCAGCCACAAAAGTAGTTGCCAGTTTCCGCTGACTATTGCAAATAGTAAAGCAGATAATCAACATAAGTGAGCAATACAGAATCTCTAAGAGTTGTCACTTTGGGACACTGCATAGCTGTACATTTCACAGCCTGATAATTATCAAACAGATAATGTGTTTAGTTAGTGTTTCTACAGTTCCTGCTAACCATTTATTTCTTACAAAGGAACAGTCAAAGTTAAAGCACTTTCATGATAGGAGATTATTTTCCTTTTCTCACTTCATATTCTCAGTGGTCCCAGTCAGATGGCCTAATGGAATATTATCCTTCATTAAAGATTTATTAATCAGTTTATCCACAGTAATAGGAGATTCTGCATGGAAGCAGCCAAATTTAACTAGATATACTTCCAAAATATTAGAGAGTTCAGATAGGTCAGATGCATTTTATAAACATGTAGTAACAGATTAAAACTAAGTATGAACTTTTTAATTTGGTTTAAAAAGAACAGTCAGCATTGGGGCAAACTAAAAACACAGTTCTGCCACCACTGAGCTTTGGAACAATGTGTGAGCTGTGTCACATGAGATTCTCTCTAGAGAGAAGACAACCCCCCCTCCCCCGTCAGTTTATACTACTACTATTTACAAAATAATTAGTCTCATTTCAATAAACTAGTAATGTAACTAAGACATTCAAACAAAAGAGTGCTTCAAAAACAAGCTTATACTTGAATGTCCATGGAACATCCTATCGTTTTTCCTACATGGGACTTTGGTGTGTTCTCTATTTCAGTTACTCCAAAATTCCATCCCAGGCTTTACTTGGTCCATCTCATGCTAGGTCTATGCTGGTGTCTGGACACAGGCCACACATAGTTGTGCTGGAGTCCCCTTACCATCCACAGATGGACCCCCAGAAGAACAGGTTTCAAGGCACGCACAAGACAAGAATGCTAGAATGCCTGAAAAGTATGTATATGAAAAGTATGTATATGCGCAGGCTGTGGCCCAATCCCACACTTGCCAGTGCATAGTGTGAACGGTGAAAGGGACATGTTCTATACCCCATATTCAGTGGTCCTTCAGCCCCATTCCCAGACTGCACTGAACCCTTTCCAGCCTAATCCTTACCCAAATCTATGACAGTCCCTGTCCCCCGTTCTCAACTGCAGTAGAGACCTGTGCTGACCACTTCAGTTGTGCTTCACTCTTTCCATCACCACCAGTACTTTGCATGCAGTTTAATACAACACTCATCAAATGTGTCAATAACTGTACTAGTTTGAGAGTAGATAAGAATGATGGTATAGTTACCCATGGAATATACAATCTTCTCTTGTATTCATCAAGGTTTTTTGGCATACGACAGTGAGAAAAGCTTTAAGGAATTGGACTGCACAATTTGATAAACTTTGTACAAGCCGAATTTGGGGCTCAGTTTCACTTATGCAACTCCACCGATATTACAGGGGTTATGTAAGTGGTAGCAGAATATGGCTCAGCAGGAATTTATCACACAGTGCAGTGAAGTCAGCCAGAGTATGGAATTCATTACCCCAGGTCATTATGCCAAATGGCATAACTGAATTTTTAAGCAAGGCTGGATAATTGTATTGCTAGTAATGACGCTTAGGGATAGGCATGTTACTCTACAATAAGGGTGATCAAATCACGCTTAAGGGTGTAGCCTGAAGTATTAAGGAAATAACTATTTTCATTGCATCTAGCTGGGAGCACTATGGGAGATTTCATCTTCCTTAGAACACTCATGCATTAGATCATGCCAGAGATACAGGAGAAATTGGGAAATTTCAATTCCAAGAAGTAAAATTAAAGAGACCAGAGCATGGTCCTGATGGACTGTTATCTAAAGAAAGTATAAAGCAATTATAGAAATTCAGGTGCAGCCAGTTACCAGAAGCACACCACATATATTTACACAGTGAGTTTCTTTAAAAAAAAAAAAAAAGGAAAAAAAAGTGTGTGGAATAGAGAGACTGACAATATATAATATCCGACAACAGTAGTTGCTGATAATTAGAAAGCTCCTAATGTAACTTTTTTTAAAAAAAACAATGCCATAGGAATTACAAACCTAACCATCTCTTACCTCATGACTGATGGAAAGTGTAGATAAAGACAGCTTTCAACAGCTGCACTAGACCAACTTGGAAGGGCAATTTAATTACATGACTTCTGTAAAATAAATGTGTATCCCTCACTAACCTGTTAAGAGGTTTCCTTCCCTCCCTAAAAAAAACTTTAGGACAGGGGTTAAAGATGGACCCAGGAAATAATTTGTCTTTTCAAGACTTTTAATTAGATCCTTCCTAAAAAATTAATAATAATAAATAAAAGAATAAAGGGGCAAAGTCTTGGCAAGAATTAAACATTTGTTGAGCAATGGGAAAGTTATAGTAAGCAGCTACATAGGTGCTAAAATTTCAAGGCTATTAAAAGAGACATATGGAGAGTAAAGGATGGAAATGCACTTTAATCTTCCTTCTGTCACAAATATATTTAAGATGTTTTCTAGATGTCCAGGGCTCCCTTAGGCCTGGCCTATACTAGAAAATTAGGTCAGCATAACTATGTTGCTCAGGGGTGTGAAAAATCCACACCTCTACCTTGTCTTAACTACACTCCTTAAGTCCCTGTGTAGAGCGCGGTACATAGAAGAATTCTTCCATCAACCTAGTTACTGCCTCTCGGCGAGACAGATTACCTACGCTGACAGGAGAATCAATTCCGTCAGCATAAGTAGTGTCTACACTGAAGGTCTACAGTGGCACAGCTGTACTTTTGTAGCATTTTAAGTGTAGACACTCTCTTAAAACAAGTACAGTCAGCATCTGTCTGTTAATAGTTCCCCAGGGTCCTACACTGGAATCAGTTATTTAATTTATTTCATGTTTTAGAGGATAAAGAAGACAATGATCTTGTATTCCTGCCACTAAGTGGATTTGTTTAGTAAAATGCACAGAATTAGAAGATGCTACAGATAATCTTAAATTCGCTGGGGATGTTGGACAGGAAAAATGGTTCAGTGATAAGAGCACCTGGGAGAGCAAGATTTATTTCCCTACTTCACCATCAACTGCTTGTGTGACTCTGGGCAAATCACTTAGCTTCACTGTGCCTCCGTTCCCCTACAAAATGGACATCACAGTACTTTCCTACCTCACAGATATACTGTGATGATAAAACCATTAAAGACTGTGATGTGCTCTGATACTTCAGTGACGGGGGCCACAGAAGTACCTAAAAGAGAGAGACTTCACAATAGGAGATACGTACAACCAAGTTGAGTTGTAACATAAAAAAAGATAGGATAAATGGATTCTAAGGGCTCGGTTACACTGGCACTTTATAGCGCTATAAAGCCCCCACGAGCGCTATAACCTCCTCCCCGTCCACACTGGCAAGGCACGTAGAGCGCTATAACTGCTGAGTTATAGCGCTCCTGGTAATCCACCTCCGCATGGGGAATAAGGGCTGTAGCGCAGCTGCTGTAGCGCTACAGCAAGAATGTGGACACCCACTGCGCTACAAGTGATCTCTGGAGATGCCTGGAGCCATTTAAGGCAATTGACGTCTCTTCCCTTTGTTTTGAACTTGGCTGGAGGAATGCGGAAGTACCTCTTTAGAGTTTCTCTCTTAACTCGGCAGATAAGCAATGCAAATGCTTAAGGAGGGAGCCTGTGTGAAAACAAAGCCTTCTGTGAACGGAGGCTCGCTGACAGGCTTTCAGAAGAACGGAAAAATCACTCTCTCTCTCCCTCCGCATACACACAACGCGTTCCCCCTCACCCCCCTCGTTTAAAAAGCACGTTGCACCCAGCTGAATGCTGGGATACCTGCCCTAATGCACTGCTCTTAATGCCGCATTAAGTGCCCCAAATGTGGCCATGCTATACCGCTGGCGCATCTGAGTGTGGACATACAATAGCGCTATACATATTACTGTATAAGGGGACGGCTATAACTAATAGTGCTATAATCTTGTAAGTGTAACCATACCCTTAATGTATAAAATGTGGAGGAAAGAGGCTTGAGTCATCACGGGTTGCTCAATGTAGTGTTTGCTCAGTGAACAACCAGGATAGCTAGTTATATTGGTTTTTCTGTCAATTTAATGTCAGAAAAGAGCAATTAAATAGTACACTTTAATTTGGCATGTTAAGTTAAATTCCCAACCTCACCTTAAAGAAAATATAGCTAAAACTGACAAGCAACATGCATATAAGAGCATCACAAAAGCAAGGGTTAATTGAAAAGAGAATCATCAGAAGCTTTGTGTATCACCATTACAAGCAAACTCTAGCATTGCACAATTAGACAGGTATAATGAAGCAGTTTTCACATTTCTTTCTCTTCCTGTAGTTGACAGTGGTCTGATCCAATAGGGCAAATCCTACATTCCCTCTACTACAAATCACTGATCAGCCATGCACCTTTGACATTAAAAGTGCCAAATAGCTGACCCAGCATGTACGCTACAAGTCAAGTCATATTTCTATCTTTAAGATCTCAAACATAAAAAGGAAAGAAAATGGAGTTTCCAAAATCTGTTGTAGTACTCACCCAAGACGCAAGAGGTGTAAAGTGACATGGCTTAACTGAAGTCAATTAGGGGATGTCTTCACTAGCAATGTTAAAGCGCTGCTGTGTAGTCGCAGCACCAGGGCTGGTGCATTGTCCACAATGCCACCTTACAGCTCTGAAACTTGCAGTGCTCGGGGAGTGGGGTTCACATCCCTGAGCAAGAAAGTTTCAGCACTGTAAAGTGCCAGTGTAGACAAGGCCATAGACTTTGATGGCAATACACCAGTTTACATTAGCTGACCATCAGGCCTCTGGTGCCTTGCGTTAGTACTATAATTCAGTCTCTGGAGGGTCAATTGTCGATCCTTTGAAGTTGTACTTGTATCTTTGAGAAGATCTCAGCCCAAGTACATCTGATTTAGTTCCACATGGATTTATTCAACATACTCCCTTGAAAGCAATGGAGAGGCATTTTAGCATATAAACTATATTTAGGATACCTACAATGATATACATGGGAAATAGAACCAAAACTCCTGGCATAGCTGCAGCACAGATTAGACAATGCATCTTTCATGATTATCAACACAGAATGCCAACAGACTAAGTCTGGTCAACAGAAGCATTCAAATTATGGTCCACCATGGGAGGTAAACAACACCTGGAAAGATTAAATAGAGTCAAATTCTGGATGTTAAGACCATTCTCTCGCCACCTCTGGAAATACTGATTCCAAGAGCATTTTTAAAGTATAGCCAGAAAACGTATATCTATTACGCAAATTGTTGCACACACGAGCTGCACACACACAAATAGAGGCAAATTTTTTGGGGGGAGTAGGGAATCTATGCCCCACAAATCTTCTTTCAAACGCAACTAAAAGGATGCTTATGATATTACCTTTTGTAGTAATTTCCTTTTCTAAATACAACAGTGAAAAAATTATAACTATGGTATGATACTAACTAAATAGCAACCAAAAAAAGCAAGACTCTCTCATTATTTGCTTAGTGGGAATTAAACTGTATGCAATTCAGGTAGGTAATACAAATAAACAAACATAAATCTCTCAGGCCCTTTAGGAACAATAAATTTATGATAGTCTCAAACTACAGAACTAAGGCAAAATAATACACGGGTGTCAGGCTCAGTCTACACTGCACCAGGAAGTACAGAACTGTTTTTAAAGGATGGTTGCCCTGACATTTCCTTGATCCCTCAGCATTACAGAGGAGTGACTAAATTCCTGGAACTCTTTTAAATAGTCTATTTCTGACCCATGCATATATATGTATGAATTTGCATGAGGGTCATAAGTAGGCAATTTTATAAAGTCCTACAATTTCTTACAATCACTCCCTCTAAAAACAATCAACTCCTCACTCTGATATCATGTCAGAAGGATGCACCCAGGCAGCATCAGAAATAAGAATGAAGCTGAATTACAACACTGACTTTCTGTATGGCCTTGTGCAAGCCAATTCTCTCCCACTCGTCTCTGTAAATAGGAGATATACCTACCCTAACAAGGAATTCTGGAAATAAATTAGTGCCTTATAAACTAATAACATGTCTATTTATTAAGAATCAGAAAGGTAGCCGTGTTAGTCTGGAATTGCAGAAGTGACAAAGAGTCCCTTGGCACCTTAAAGACTAACTAAAGTATTAGAGCATAAGCTTTCGTGGGCTAATACTCACTTTGTCGGATGCCAAACGAAGTTGGTATTAGCCCATGAAAGTTTATGCTCTAATACTTCAGTTAGTCTTTAAGGTGCCACAGGACTCTTTGTCATGTCTATTTATTAACGTTTAAGATTGAACAAACTGTGCATATCAACAAATTTATGTTTTAAGGTTCAGAGGTGACTTGATCATGTTCAACAAGCACCTAAATAGGAAGAAATTTCCAATAATAAAAAGCTTTATAATCTTGCAGAAAAGGGCTTAATGAATCCAATGGTTGGAAGTTGAAGAAAGACAATGACTAGAAATGAGATGCAAATTTTGGCTGTGAGATAAGTTAACTATTGGAACAATTTAGCTAGGGATGCGTAGATTCTCCATGCCTTCCAGTCTTTAAATAAAGACTGGATACAGCGGTTCTCTCTCACTCATACACTCACCTGTGAAAGAAGAGTGGAAAGCAGAGGCTGCTGGCCCAGCACTCAGCTCTGAAGGCAGCACTGGGCCAGCAGCAGCACAGAAGTAAGGGAGGCAATCTGAAAACTGATATATTTGTCAATATCGCTTTTCACAGCAGACTTAGCTCCCCATTGCCACCTTCATTTCTGCGCTGCTGCTGCCACACTGGGGCTGATAGCTGGAGCCCCACCACCTTCCGGTGAGGGATCGGAGGGGAGAGAAGAGAAGAGTACAAGCTGCCTTCTGGTGAGGGATAGAGGGGGTGGAGGAGGAAGAAAATCCAGAGATTGGATGGCAGGGCTCCAGCTGTCCCCTTTATCCCTGCCTCCCAGGTGTGCACGACCTTTCTGCAGGAGTCCCAGCCACCCAGGGCTGACAGCCAGAACTCTTAAATAAGTAAATAAATAAATAAATAAATAAATAGCACACAGCACATGCCTCCCTCGATACATTCCCATGCCTCTATTGGGAGGCCCTCCCCATAGCTTGAAAACCACTGATCTAAAAGCTAAACTATTATGCAAACAGAAATTATGGGCTTGGTGCAGAGTTTATTGGGCAAGTTTCTTAAGTCTGTATTACGAAGGGCATCAGACTTTAAAAGATTGTAATAGTTCCTTCTGGTCTTAAAGTCTATGATTCTGTTTTTCACATGAATAATAAAGCTGTTTATTCAAGGAAAACCACATGCAAGCACACAAACAAGTCAATTCAAGATATGGAAAAAATCGGAGAAAGTCCAGAGAAGGGCAACAAAAATGACTAAAAGTCTAGAAAACATGACTTATGAGGGAAGATTTAAAAAATTGAGTTTGTTTAATCTAGAGAAAAGACAACAAAGAGGACATAACAGTTTTAAAGTACATAAAAGGTTGTTACAAGAAGGAGGGCGAAAAATTGTTCTCCTTAAACTCTGCAGATAGGACAAGAACAATGGGCTTGGACCCCAGAATTTGGCCTGATCATTAGAAAGAAATATGTTTCTCAGCCAGCCTGCTGAACCTGTGTTGATTAAAATTGCCTGTCAGTTTTACAAGGCCAGTGTTAACTATAAAAGCACATCCAAAAACAAAAGATTGTTTTAAAAGTAATAAGATAATAGCTGTTCTTTATGGATAGTACAATTTTATTTTCCTAAACTTCAGGATAAGATCTGTGAACCCTCCAACTCTTGCATGCTTATCTTGTTTGTTTCCTTTTAAATATAGTAAGCAGAATGAATAGACTTATTGAAGTCTGCCATGCCCCACTAATTTTAAAGTGATTATGTTAAAGGATGGATAGATAGCAAGGGCAGTTAGGTTGGACATTAGGAAAAGCATTCTGTCAGGGTGGTTAAGCACTGGAATAAATTGCTGAGGGAGACTGTAAAATCTCCATTGTTATATATTTTTAAGAAGAGGTTAGACAAAAATCTGTCAGGGATGATCTAGAGATAATACTTAGTCCTGCCATGAGGGCAGAGGACTGGACTAGATGACCTCTCGAGGCCCTTTCCAGTCCTACGATTCTAAAGAAGTGCCTTATCGATTTTCTGTTAGTAATAGGAGCTTTTTAAAGACGCAACCAGAAAAAATGTGCAATCTTTGACAAAAAATATACATTACATTCTGCTTCCAAAAAAAGTCAGAGATTGCAGCTAAGCATATTATTAATTTTAAAAGCCACAGCAAAACAAAAAACTAAAAAATCCTAAGCTACAAAATGTTTTTAACATGGTTTTTCACTAATATAGTTTCATTATGAATGAGAAAATATATAAAATATAAAAATATATATATAAATAATAAATATATATATAAATAAATATATAATTAATATATATATATATTATATATTTATAAAAATATAAAATATATATAAAAATAATATAGTTTCATTATGAATGAGAAAAATTGACAATGACTATTCTCTTTAAAATGCTCAAATTTGTACTGTTCAGTCATAAGACTTATGGAAACATACACATACACCCCATCCCCCCTGCCACACCTCTGACCTCAAAGTGGGCACCATCCACAATAGAAACCATTAAAATAAAACAAAACCCAATTTCCTAGAACAGTTTTCCTCCCATTCACAGCTGTGTGTACACTACAGAAGTGTAAATACAAGTCAAAATTTCATCTAGGCAAGTAATAGGGAAAGCATCTCATGCCACAGTAATACTAATATAACAGGTAACTTCACTTATTCCCTTTTACACTCACCCCACCCCTATCTCTCCCCAAACACACACACTTAAGCTTTACTCATATTAAGATCTGGGGGATCAGGGTCTTAATGAGAGGGTCAATTTATGTATATGGGGAGGACTTCACATGGCAGAAAAAGATTCACTTCACACCTGAAATTGCCTTCCTCTGCATTTCAGAGCAGCACCACTACATATAATCAATAGTGCACTCCTTATGTAGTCTCATTCTTCTTGTTTAGTCCAAGTATCCATTAGCATTTGGGCATTACTTCTTTTGGTCCAAACATATAAAGTTTTTGGAAATGTTATGATACCATCCCTATAAGATGCTTGTTTTTAAATAAATCCTTTCAAATATAGATGCCTTCTAACCACTCTCAGTTAATGAGTTAACATGCCTTGATGTGTCACCTGGGCAAATGCCACAAGGCAATGCTAGGTTAGACACTCAGGGTCAGATTTATTCAGACACCTTGTTAATATCTTTTTAAAGAGCTGTCAGGTAATAGTTACATAATGTAAAGGCTGAACACTTGCAACTTTCTCAAAGAAAGGAGATAGATCACAGGAAGTAGAGACAGGGCAACTAACATTGTTTCATTGCTTCAGAGTGGATTGTTCTACATTCTAGAGAAAGTGATATTAAGGAAGCTCCACTACTTCAAAATTAGAAGTCTTTGAGCACCGCTTTCACTCTGGTAACAGAATGTATTCAGTAGTATAGTCAAGAGAAAACACGGTTAAATAGAGTTTCCCCTATTTCTCACTAGGGGAACATGGAATTTAGCTTACTCACATCTTTTTTTCCCCACTACAGCCTTATTGAATAGGTCTCTAACATACTGATGGAGGCCAGGATGCTGCGACATTAATTTGTGCTTTTGTTACACTATTGTTGTGGGTGGTATGACACAGGAAAGAATTAATGTGATTTCTGAAGCCAAAAGCAGTTTATTGCCATAGGTGTATTTTATAACTGCACATATATGCCACTGATTTCCACTCATTCTTTTCTTTAGTTAGCCCACAAATTTCTACCGTAGCTCTGCTTTTTTTTTTGTCTTTTGGTGCCAGAAATGGCTGGGGTAAACTAACAGGAGTTAGATTTATAATTAAATATACTGTGCCTCTCCTTTATGTTAATTGTGTTTCCCTTCATTCACTCAGAAGCTTTCCTTTGACTATACAGATTGATTGGGCTCTTGGGGGGTTATTTTCTCCAATTTTTCCTGTGCTGCCTAATTATTTGTTTCTTGCTCACCTATCCCACTACTTCTATCTTTGTACTGTTTCCACTCTATGCCATCCTGTTCATTCTTTCTGTGATAAGGACAACCATGTCTGGTAAACCTGCTCAAGTTCAAGTTATCAAATTAAGATATAAAGCAGAAAAAATATATATTTTAAAGTCTGATATCCAACATGGCACAAAACTCTATTGTGTTAGAAGAGTTTTACAACTGTCCTGAGGAGTCAAAATGTACGAATACTTGTTAGGTAGTACTTTTACATCTTCAACATGTTGATCACATGGATTAATTCATCCTCTCAATACCCCCAGGAGATGGGTAATGAATCTTCTTTGCATTTTAAAGAAAGAGAAACAGATACGGAAAGGTTAGGAGATTTGCCCAAAGCCACATAGCAGAGATGAGATTAACATTCAGGAGTTCCTGGCTTAGTTCTTTTGCTCAGACAATTAGGATCAGACTGTTCCATTTAGCAGATGTTGGTTAAAGTAAACAGCCCAGGATAAAATTGGAACCTCTTATGATTTCAATTTCCAAGGTAGAATTTAAACCTATGGCAGACTGCATGATCACGCTTAACACAACTAACATACTGTCAAAATAGTGTCTGCATAACTACAGTAAAAAAAAATAAATTGCAAATGAGTTCAGGCTAATTTGAACAGAAGAGGCAGGCAAGTGGCTCATTCAATTTAGAATTGCAAATTGTAAGACTAGGGACCAGAATACTCTCAGGAAGTCTCACAAGAGAGAACAAGAGAAGAGAACTTGCAGTAACTTGAATTGTAAGGCCACTTGACTGTTTAGCACTAGTTTAAAAAAAATTATTATTATTAGTAGTAGTAGTAGTAGTAGTAGTGTTTGGGATATAGGTCCAGGAGAATGAAGTATCAAACATTCCAACGCTACAAAAGTACTCAGTCTTTTACTGGCAAGGAAATTCACATTTGGAATCTTCAGAGATTGTAATAAAGCAGACAGTGACCAAATCATCATGTTCTCTGTGAGCTTGAGTTAATATTAAAAAACAAATCAGCCACCAACCATGATATGATACCATACAGTTTGACACTCATAAGCTCATATCAAGAGTTCGATTTCCAGGCTTTAATAAGAGCATGTGCAGGATTTATTTTAGGAATTGGTTAGCTAGTAGTCCATTTTGTTTGTACTTGACTCACTTTTCTCTCACCTTTTGTACAATGTATTTACAATAGAAAAAGGTGATCACAACTCTGAGAGCCTCCAGTACCCAGAAGTTAATGGTACTATACATATGCAGCTACTTACACAGTCCTCCTGACTGTAGCATTTGAGGTATATCACTTTCTAATTATTTCTAGCATATTCTTAAAAAAAAAAAAAAGAAGAAGTTAGGATATTGTTTTGATACCCAACTCATTCAATTAAGCAATTCTATTAGAACTTTTAGAGGAAAAAAGCTAATTTTTGGGGACATTATTTTAAATCTTAATAGGTAATAGACATGGAGTAGTAAGAGATCTGAACCACAGAAATAATTAACCAAAAACCCAGAAGAATTAAAACTAATTTTCTTTGGTTCACTATTACATTATGTCAGGGGCCAGGAACCTTTCAGAAGCGGTGTGCCGAAGCTTCATTTATTCACCCTAATTTAAGGTTTCGCATGCCAGTAATACATATTAACGTTTTTAGAAAGTCTCTTTCTATAAGTCTATAATATAGAACTAAACTATTGTATGTAAAGTAAATAAGATTTTTAAAAAGTTCAAGAAGCTTCATTTAAAATTAAATTAAAATGCAGATCCCCGCCCCGATCGGTGGCGAGAACCCAGGCAAGGTGAGTGCCACTGATAATCAGCTTGTGTGCCGCATTCAGCACCTGTGCCATAGGTTGCCTACCCTTGCATTAGTTGGTCAAAATAGTGACAAACCACACAGATGATATTCTTAGCAAGTTTTATTACATGATTATAAATGTTCCTTAATAGGTACCAGCTTCACTTCTGTAGAAGATTATGTAAACATCGTTATTTATTAGTCACTTACACCTGCAAGATAAATTACCACCAATTTATAGATGTGAAAACTGAGACAAAATTTAAGGGCCCTGCCCAAAGCCACTCAGTCTGATCCAGCCAGGATTATCAGACCTCACAGCTCTTCCATTCACCCTATCATAACCACAAGTAAGATGCACCAATCAATTACTAAACATTCTCAATATAGTGAGGAGTTGTTTTTGTCATTAGAGTTTGAACTTCTATTTCTACATTCCCTATAAGTAAAAGTCTTTCAGGTCAGGATTACCTGCCTAGGTCTATATAGCACCAAATTACACTGTTGCCACTCAAAACAAAAGCCACCAAAAAAAACCCCCACCACTAAAAAATACTGTTTACAACTGCAAGTGAAATACACTATACTGACTTTTGTGAATCACAAGATGACTCTAATCCAGAGATTCAAACAAAAAATGCCCTCCCAACCCCCAAACTATTTTTCTGTGATATTGTGCTATAGTCCTTGTATTTTAGAGGATGTGACAGCCTGAAATTCATGTAATGTATGGCATTTATATATCCTTTACATCTGGCCCAAAATATTAAAGTTTAAACATTGTTATTCCAATATATCTCATTTTCTTAAGTGAATAAAAAGGAATAAAACCGCCTCTTAGTTCACTAAGGAATTAATATACTGTAAAGTTTTCCTTCCTTTGTTATACTGCTGTGCTTTACAGAAAGTTGTGCAGATCGAAATTGCTGCAGTCACAATGGAATCGGGGATCATTTTCATATTAAAGGAAAAGGAAACTTTTAGTAAAGAGCACAAGAAGTAGACTTTAAAAAAATCATACTGCAGCATATACAGCGATACAGAAACGGCATATTCTAGAGTCAAAGCAGGTGCATCATAATTTGCCTTTGTCCACCGAGTCCAGGGAGGAGAATGACGTGCATTTCTTTATTGTTTTAACAGACGGGGATTGAAAAGACATTTGAAAACAAACACCAGTAGGTTTGGCTTTTTTATTTCCTCCACCAGCTTCAGCAACAGATCAATGCCAGGCGCTTCTCCATGAAGTTAATGTTTACCTTTAAAAGTGATCATTCTGAAAATGAATCAGAACTGGCAGGTGCACGGGTCAAACAAGCTCGCTGTGTTGAGAGCGCACTATTAAGAGATTAGTGAATGCCCAGGGAAAAACGGGATATTTTAGCTTTACACTATGTACTATATTAATACTTAACGTTAACGATCTAATTTAGTTTATGAAGCGCATCCAGCCTCTACCCTGGAGGTCAACTACAGAAACCTCTGAGATGGAGGGAATTTGCCCACAAGTTTGCAGAGACAAACGCTGAAGGGTGACAGCATTTGCACACTGGATCTAGCTGTGGCCTGTTTGGATTCCTGTCTAAGAGCTACAAAAACCTGTTTGGCCTTCCCTGCTGATCGGGTGCGCGGCTCTGAACTTTGGTTTGGGTTCAGGCAGAGCCACTCCTTCCCCCAGCAGTTGGCATGGGAGCCTCCATCCTTTCCGCGGAGCTGGTGCCCTCGCACTCTCAGGTCTGAGCAAGCCCGCGGGAATAGCTCTCAAGGAAGCGAGCCAGCGGCGCGGGCACTAATCGCGGGTGGGGAGGGGAGGCTGAGCCACTGAACCAAACCCTGAGTTTAATGGCAACCACGTCAAGCCAGGGGTGTGCCTGCGGCAGCGCCCCTACTTCCAGCCTCTGTGAAGCGAGCCCGGCAGAAGGAAAGGGGGCAGGAGCCCGTGAAAGTTACCCGGCGGCGCGGGGGCTGGGTTACAGCGGCGCTGGCGGGGCGGCAGGAGCAGGGCAAGGCGCGTCTCGCCAAGCGCAGCGTGAGGACACAACCGGTTTGGGCTTGGTGGGAAGCGGCTCCATTTAATCCCCCGCTAGGGGGGACCAACCTCAAGCCCCTCAGCCCGCCGCTAGAGCCGGGGGACACGCCGCCGCCGCCCCTGCCCCAAACTAACCAGCCCGCGCAGTCCCACACAGAGACACCCGCCGCCCCCGGCTCAGGTGCGAGACACACACAGAGCAGCGCCCTGCTCCGCCACCCCCTTACCTCTCGCTGTAGCCCGGGCTCCTCCGGCCGCTCCTGACAGCGCTTTCCCGCCCTACACTTGCATGCTCCCCGGCTCGCCCCGCTGCCAAGGCAGAGGCGCACCAGCCGCCTTGGGTTGGCCCGGGCTCCCCCAGCCCTCCAATGGCGCTCCGCTCCCTTCGCGGGCTGGCCCCGGACTTGCCAAACAAGTTCCTCAACTCTAGGGAAGGTGCGTGGCCGCAGGCGGGACGGTTAGAGCCGGGGGGGGGGGGGTGAGGGGTGTTTGCTCAGTGGGGCTCATCCTAGTCTCTGGGGGTGGAGGAGAGAGAGAAGCACCCACCTCTGCAGCAGCTGCCCTGAAGCCCTAACTAAGCCCTTCCCCTAGCCGGGGAAAGGCCCACGTGACTCCCAGGTAATAACAGCGACCACAGGAGCAGGAGACTTCACCCGTTCCCCATCCCCGCCGCGGGGAGCGGCCTGAGCTCTGGTTACACCCTAGAGCGCGGTCCCCCTGGAGAGCGACGCCAGCAGCTGAGGCAGAACCATCCCCGCTCCTCCTGTGCCCACTTCCCTGCCCAGGCCTCCCCGCTCTCCCTGAGGGATTGCAGGGGTTGGTTTGTTGTTGTTGTTGTTCGTGGTACTCAGCCTTGCCCGGGGCCTTGCTTAGAAATAAATCTGAACAATGGCAGAATCATCTGAGGCAATTACTCATCTCTACCCCACGTCCCTCCGTCGGTATCCCTTGCCCAATTCGGGACTTTCCTGGAGGTGGGAGTTGTCTTTTTGTTTTGTTTCCCTTTGAAAGAAGGGGAACTAAACCCGGGGCTCTCTTTCACAGTGTGTTTGTGTACATTTGCATCTAATTAGCTGTGGGGAAAGAAGCAAAGGGTTTTTGTTTTTTAAGCTCAGTCAGTTTTGAGATATACTGAAACTTGCACTAAGGGCCACTCCATTTGATGTTAGGCCTAATCCTGTACAACAGAGAAATTGTAGTAGTTCTTTTTGGAAACCTCTTATTTGAAAATGATTTGGGCAAAAAAGCAGAGTGTAGGCTGGGGCAATAGTATAAAACAGTTGTGCCCTGGTTTATGTTGTCTCATATGTCACTACTGTTGCTGGTGTCATAAATTTGAATGCTGAAGATGGGATGCAAAGGAGATACAGAAAGAATTGTGGGTGTTTTGTTTCTTTATAATGGATTCAGAGGTCTGGGAATGATTTTTTCCAAAGGTATTGTGTGTGTGTGTGTTTTACCTTAGAAATAGCTGGAATATCAAGCCTGGTCTTTCCTGCTTTTTCTCAAAGACTCAGAAATAATAGTCTTCCCTATGTCAAAGGAGTATTGTGAGGATAAACACATGCAAGATTTTTAGATTCTCAGATACTGTTATGATGGAAGACATATAAATACCTCAGATATAGTTATTAAAATTATACCCAAAGAGTTTTAAGCAATCCATATAAAATTCACTTCCTTTCACGATTACTCAGATGACACTTCCTCATTGCTTGTGATGATGTCACAAGCCCACCGATTCCGATGCTCCAGTTGCCAGAGTCCTCCATCATAGATGAGAAATGAGTGGATACTGCAAAAGGAAGCATAAAAAATAACTATGTAAACAATAAGGCCTTCGTTACATGTCATGGAGAAGCAAAAAAAAGACAAATAGATTTTGATTTCTTTTGCTACTCACCTTGAAATCCTGGTCTCCACTGGGCTAATAAACAGTTTCAACCCATTTGGCGACATTAAAAAAGAAACAAAGCATCTTTTGCGACCTCAGATGGAGCTCAAGTGTGTTGCAGTCAGATCCTGAATATAGTGTTCCCAACTCACAATTTTATTGGCCATATTTGGTGTTTTTCTTAAAGCCCCAGTTCCTGGAGTCATTTAATTATATGGGATTCAGATTTCATTATGAAAAAGTTTCTAGCTCTCATAGTTGTGAAGGAAAGCTTAGGCACTCTAAAGGCTCATAACCTGGACAGCAAATAAAAAGAATCTACAATGCTTATGTTTAAGCCAATCTCATGATTGCCGGGGGGAGGGGGGGTGATGTGATTTTTGAACAGTTGGATTGGCAGTACTGCCTATTGCTTAATTACACTGATACTACCCTGGGTGTTAGCAATACTGTGAATGTGTTGCTATAGCTTGTTTAACCACTTTCAACTCCGTTTTGCTCTATTTTCAGGTTTTCTTCTTTTTGGATGAATTCTGAAGTTAAACAAAACATCTTGAAAATAGAATGGAGATTCGTCAGATGAAACAGACAAAAAAGTAATGAGAGTAAGTTTACAGCAACAGACTTTCATAAGAATTCAATGAAGGGTCTTGGGTACTGTGGCCTTTTGAGAACCTGGCCACTGACCCTAAATTTGGCAGCCTAAGAAACCTTCCAGACAGTTTAACCTGCAGGTCAGCATATCAGGCAATAATGTTTCAAAGGCCTTCAAGGTGACCTAAAGAAAAGCACTCTCGAGCTCGAAAACTTCTTTCTTTCATCAGCAATTATTGATCCTACTCAGGTAAGAGCCCTTCTGGGAAAACACTTGGGATAGGATGTACCAACTTCTTCTTTAGCCTTTAAGAATTCTAGAGGCCCTCAATAAGCGCTCTCTGAGGGCATGTCTTCACTAGCAATGTTAAAGTGCTGGCTGTGGCAGTGCTTTAATGTGACTGTGTAGTCACAGCACAGCTCTCCCAGCACTATAAAAAAACCCATCTCTACGAGGGAAATAGTTACCAGAGCACAGCTCCCAGTGCTAGTGCACTATCTATGCTGGCACTTCACATTGCTGAAACTTACAGCGCTCAGAGGGGTGTTTTTTCACACCTCTGTGTGAGAAAGTTGCAGTGCTGTAACGTGCCAGAATAGACAAGCCCTGATAATAATTATTGTAGTTTTTTGTTTTCAGATAAAATGCAAAATATAACTAACTCCACAGTAATGCAAACACACAAAATGATGGGTTTTGCCTGACATTAAGTTCTGATAAATCATCTGATAGCTTGTTTGCAATGGTTTCTGATGACTCATTATTTTTGGTACCAAGTTTATTCATACTTGTTTCAACAAAATTTGCTTTATTTCCTTCTGAAACATTGTGTTATTTGCACTGCTAGAAATTCATCATATAGTATTCATCAGCTAGAGTTTAGGTGTTATTCCAAAATCCCATATTTTCTCTTAGCTACTAATCTTCTCCAGCGATCAAAGACATGACTTGGAGTTATCAGAAAAAAGGAGAAGAATTCAGAAAAGGATGTAGTAGAGTGTAGAGATTTGTGAGAGTGAACATGAGTGCAGGAATAGGGACAGGAAGAATAGAGGAGGAGAGAGAATGATGAGAGCAGAAAATATAATAAGGTAAAAGGGATGAGGAGAAGGAAGTGGTAAAGTGAAGTTGAAAAGGGAGGAAGAGAGGGACAAACTGAGAAGTATTTGGAAAGCAGCTAGCATACAGTAGGTTCTAACACAAATAAATAAATACCTAAATAATAAAGAAGAGGTGTGGAGAAGTAATGCCAAATGAGTTGTGAACTGGCAGAGAAATTAATTAGCCAGCAAACCATAATGCAATAAGTTAATCAGTAAAATAAATCAGTTAAGCAATTTCTGATAACCAGTAGAGCTGGTGGACATTTTTCATTTTAAGCATTTTTTTTCACCAAAATTGATTTTAAAAATATATTTTGTATTTTAACTAAACAAAATCATTTCAGGCTTTGCTCCCCCCATTTCTCACCACTTTTTTCATTTTCACCGTTTTCAGTGGCAAGATGAAAATAAAGGAAGAAAGGTGGGAAAGGAAAAAGGGAGAGAAAGGAGGAAAAACCTACAATGGACACTGAATGTTTTATTTTGAAAAAAAGAATTAAATACAATATTTTGGTAAAACTTTTTTTCACAAAAATATTCCCCAAAGCCCCCCAAATTATTTTTTCTAACCCTGCAGAAAAAACCTATTTTGTGTTATTTTTTTCTGAAAAAAATTAACATTTATAGGCCAGCTCTAATTATCAAACAGAGCAATAAACTGAAGTCAAAGGTTTTACATCAGCATAAAGCCAATGTAAAAGACTTTAGATTCTGACTCATTAAGACCTTGTACTGTATCTCAGTTCACATTTGTGATGTCTGATTCTTGATGATCAATATTGTAATGAACTAACTGAACAATAATATGTGAGCAGAGGGCAGAGTGATGAATTTTCTAAGGTTGAATATTCTATTGCTCCTCAGTTTCCTCACTGAGGAAAATAGCTCAGTTAGGAGGGAAAAGTTCTGCCTCTGTTGAGAGATAGTTTGAGACCTGGAAGGATAGTGAGGAAGGCACCTGTTTCTGGTGGCTGTCAGTAGTGACTGAACTAGATTTCTGGAATTGGCTATGGGCAATTTGGTCTATCTCAATTTAACAGGATTTATGTACATAGTGTAAATAAACAGATTACATTGTTCCTGACTGCATAACTTAAGTTTCTCTCGTCAGTAGAAACTGACCAGCTCTAAGGCCATGAAACTGCGTGCGGGTATCAAAAGATGGTGCATGTGTGAAAACACACATTATAAGCCATTTGTAAATTGTATTTTGCAAATAGTTACCCTGTGTGCACATACAGTCACAGTAACTGTGCAACCAGGTAGTATCACATTCACATGCAGTTTGATACCACAATTGCTTCCCTCACTTGTTTATAACTCAGAGACTTAAACTCTCTGACTTGCTTTATCAATTTATAACAATACTTAACTTATCTCTTAGAGGTGCTATGAGGCTCTACTAGCAAATGTTTGCAAATTGGTTTGTAGGTTTAAATACTACATAAGAGCAAAAATTACTATTATCAGGACTAGCATCTGTGCCAATAAATGGTTTGTTGTACTATCAAGGATAGGTGGTTCTCTTTCAATAGCATTGGACTTTTATTTGCATTTGAAATGTAGTCTAAGCTTGCATTTTCATGTAGTCTAAGCCCTTCTCCCCCATGCCCTGCATGATTTTGGCATAGATGTCAGCATTTATTCTGCTGGTTCAGAGCTCTGCCTGCACAGATTCTTCTCCCCACACAGCAGTAAGGTCCACCACCTCCTGTGTTCTCCAGGCTGGAGTACGTTTGCAGCCTTGAGCATCCATTGTCAGCTGTGCTGACAAGCTCTCTGCGCTGATTAAATGATTAAATCAAAAGTTCCTGGGGCTTTAAAGGGAGCGGCTCTTTCCTGTGTACCTGGCTGAAGTGCAGTGGAGTTAAAAGTGCTCTCCAGAGCTGTCACAGCGGAGCACTATGGAGGCCAAGTCATTCAGATTACACACACAGTGTCTACACTATCCACATGTTGACGGATGGATGGCAACTGAAGCAATACGCCCCTTGTGGCGGTGTAGTACTTTACAACTTTACAAGCCCTTTAAGTCAGCGGAAGGGACTCGGTAATGTAGAGACATACATTATTAAACTGACCTAACATGGCATATGTTGATGCAACTTTGTAGTGTAGACCAGGTGTCAGTCTGGGTCAGAGGGAAACATCTCTCTCCACTCAGGATTCACAGTAACCTCTCCTGGAGCTAAGTACCTAAGTGCTTGCTCGGCTCTCCCCACCCCAAAAAGTGGGGAAGAAAACCCCCAAAAAAGTCCCGGAAGAAAGCCTCATCCACCTCATCCCCCGGGTCTGGTGGTCTGTAGCACACTCCCACCACAACATCACCCTTGTTGCTCGCACTTCTAAACTTAATCCAGAGACTCTCAGGTTTTTCTGCAGTTTCATACTGGAACTCTAAGCAGTCAAACTGCTCTCCTACATACGATGCAACTCCCCAACCTTTTTTTCCCTGCCTGTCCTCCCTGAACAGTTTATATCCATCCATGACAGTACTCCAGTCATGTGAGTTATCCCACCAAGTCTTTGTGATTCTAATAACATCGTAATTCCTTAACTGTGCCAAAACTTACAGTCCTCCCTGCTTTACACCAAATGGGCAGGGGGAATTGATCTTGCATGAACAGTCTAACCCCTGGACTAAAGTTTAGAAGGGGGATGATGATTTCTCCAGTAGTGTTTCGTGTAGGGCCTGATCTGGTAAGCAGCTTCTGAGAACACTCAGTGGATCAAACACCATGTGTGAGATAGGCACGGCAACACCTAGTTTGGGAATCCCACTGGAGCTTAGGTATGAGAGAGGCATCTGAGTGCCTACACAGAAGTGAGTGTGCACATGCTCAGTTGCAGATTTTTAGTGTCATGGGGACTTCACCAGTGGAAATTTAGGTTGGGGCTTTAGGCACCTACAAAGTTAGGCAGCAGCTGAGCAGAGGTTTGGAGGATTTTCATTTTGGATTTAGGTGCCAAAAGTGGCAGTAAGATGCCTAAATCTCCTTGTGACCCTTAATTAATTATTGTATCTGAGGGTTAGGAATTAATATCCCCCTTTTACAGCTGGAGAATGGAGTCACAAACAATTTGAGTGATTTTTACAAGAGCATGAAGGAAAACTTGTGGCACAGCTGGCCATTGAACTGAGGGCTCCTGAGTCTCCATCCAGCTTCTTAATCACAAAACCATCCTTCATTTCTTAACAGCATAATTCTTCTTACAACTGATATTCTCACACTGATAATACCTGATTACAAATATTCTGTTCCATTCTCACAGGAGAAGGCTCCAGGCAAATGCAACTGTTTCTATGCACAAATGTCCCATGCAGCTATCAATGTTCAGACTTTTACTCAGACCTGAGCTTGCCACCTGAACTCTTTAATGATTAAATAATTATCTTTAGTTTTTGTCTTGAAAATGACTTATGTCCACCATGGCTACGATACAAAATGAATCACAGGGCACAATGGATGATGCTATGAGCAAAAACCTTCCTGACTGATGTGGTCACAGCAGAAATATGATTTTAGCTATAATGTGATTTTTTTTTTCCAGATTCAACAATTTTACAGAGATTTTTTCCTTCTCTGGCTTTAGGTTGGTTGGATCACACTGTGGTGGATTAAGCATAATAAGACATTTGGTCAGTTTGCTTCTTGGAGCTAGGGTGGGAGTGGCAATAGTAACATGTTTGATTCACCACCACTTTGGACTTTGCTTATTTGACCAATATGTGAATTTAAATATTTTCACTTATGACTCTGTAGGGTAGATCCATATCATTTTAGGATAAAACTCTGCCCCAGTTTATAGAGCTGCTTATAAAATTTTCATAATTGTCCCAGCTTTGCAACTGAAAGTGCATAAAACCCATCAAAAGGCAGAAAACTGAGTGCTAAGGCTAGTGCTTTGTAATTTATTGTGCGCTATAGTGCTTTTCTTTTATCTTCTTTACTGTAGTGAGTGTTAAGGGCATATTGTCATACATAACTTTATATGTCCTGATTTTTGTCATATTGTCATATTTTGTGCCACAATCTTAAAAATTTTGAAAAATGAATCAGTTGAGGTTTTGTTCAAAGGCAGGTGTGTGGAGACACAAGAAGACTTCCTTAACCAGGACTGGAAAGCAGCCAGAGTGAAGTTTTGAGTATCACTACTGTCAGGGCCAGCCTGAAATTTCATCCACCGTAAATTGGCTTAATAGTTATTGTCTGAAGATTCAAAAAAAATTTATTTTGTGTATTGAAAAAGGGGTGTGGCCTCCAAACCTGATTTTTTCAGGCTATTAGAATACATTAGCCCTGAAGTTCTGATCTAAGTCCAATTATGGTAATTACATTCTGCCTATAGTACCTGAATGCCTCACAGTTTCAATTTGATGAAGTATTCTTCCTTGCTTTCTCTGTGAAATTGTTTTGTAATAAACATAATAAATGTTTGTCCCTGGAATAATTTGCCATAGCTTCTATTTTATCTTTCTATCATAACATTATAGAAAGCATAAGGGATGTTTCTATTTCAAGCTGTACAGTTATCTCTGTTTGTAAGAAGTGCAATTCACAGCTTAAAGAAAGAAAGAAAGGTCACTTATTATGATATCTCATTCATGCACTGCATGCTTTATTGAACAGGCTGGCAAGACTAGCCTAGGCACACAATAATTATGGGAACAGCAAACCATAGTGGCTAAGCTAGGTGAACAGAGATCTGTCATAGCACAGTTCTCACATTCTGCAGAATATAAAAACTGGAATGATCACCAAGGGAGTGGGGAATGTTCCAGGAGGCATGTTTATTTTGGGGGTTGGTACAGAGATTTGGTTGAGTGTTGTTTAAATATTGCTTCAGAAAGTGATATTTACATTTCTGATGTTTACATTTTACATTAAATAGTCTGGTATTAAATATATTGGTTTCATTTAAGAAAGAGACAGAAAAGAAAAATTAACACTTGAAATGACCAGGCACACAAAGCAACTTTGTGCAGCGATTAGTGTCATCCATGTTGTAAACACTGCTGCCAGCACTTACATTCCTTCCATCAGACCCTATGCACACTGTGGTTTGTAAGTTTTTTGAAACCCTTTTAAGACACAAACAACCTAACACAACTGTAGCTAAAGATGGGCTTGAGCTGCAAAATTTGAATCTGGAACTGACTTCTGCTCTTCCCTACTCCAGGATTTGTCGACATTCAGATCTGGAAGTTTGGTCTGAGCCCATTTCTGTCTGGAACACAGCTTACAGCTACAGCATCATAAGAAACCCTCTGTAGCCTGGTTTCAGCTAACAAAGAAGTTTTTAAAAAAATCCCCTTCACACTGGCTGCAGTGGCTGTTCATTAAGGGTTAGTGGGGCCAAGCCCCACCAATAATATCACAACCGTGTTTAAGTGTGTTACTTTGGTTGCAGAACCACCTGCTGCTACTGGGGCATGCCTGGTGGGTCTGGGGGAACTCCAGCCCCTGGAGGCTGCAATACCAGAGGACCTCTGGCCCTGTAGTAGCACGTAGACTGTAGACAGCAGAGGGATGATGCAGAACAAAAGTATCAGACAGGTAGCCCCACAGAGCTATTTGAATGTGCCCACCTCCCTTGGCTGTGCTCCTGCTTTTCCAGACTAAATAACAAGTAAGTGGGGGGCTTCTGAGAAATGGTGGATGTCAGGTCAGAGGGAGAATAGTTCGGAGCCTTGGGATGGGATATTTGAGCTTGTAGGATTGTGTATGTAAATGGGGCGAGGTTGATGGTGTATTTGTGGCCTGGGACCATCTGAAGGGAGAGGGTTCAATGTTGAAGGAGTGATTCTGAGCTGTGGAGATTCTGAATAAGAGGAGGGATTATCCCTTTTATATTTGAGCAGGGGATTGAACTAGATCAGGGGTAGGCAACCTATGGCACGGGTGCCGAAGGCAGCACGCAAGCTGATTTTCAGTGGCACTAACTCTGCCGGGTCCTGGCCACTTGTCTGGGGGGCTCTGCATTTTAATTTAATTTTAAATGAAGCTTCTTAAACATTTTAAAAACCTTATTTACTTTACATACAACAATAGTTTATGTATATATTAAAGACTTATAGAAAGAGACCTTCTAAAAATGTTAAAATGTATTACTGGCACGTGACCACTTAAATTAGAGTGAATAAATGAATAGTTGGCACATCACTTCTGAAAGGTTGCCGACCCCTGAACTAGATGATCTCCTGAAGCCTCTTTGAACCCTAATATTCTGTGATTCAATGATTCTGTTTTGCTGTTGGTAATATACCACCCTGGCCTGTCACCCAGACTCACACTCCTCGGGTAGTTTTTGACTGTTCTTTTACCCAGGGCCAATCAAGGGGCGGGGGAAGGGCAGGAGGGCCATTTGGCCTGGGTCTCAAGCTCAAAGGGGACCTCAAATTTAGACACTTGTTAATTTTTTTGCATTTGATAAGTTTCACAACTTGTTTTTATTCATATCCCTACTGGACCAAAATGTGACACGCTTTCTCAGTGTAAAGCTGCAAATTTAAGCAAATAAGAGATGTGACTTGCTAAAAGACATATTTTTTTGTTAACTGATATAGCTTTTGTCATATTAAAGAATTTTAAAAGTTCATAAATATTAATAAAAATATATCGGTCCTGGTGGCACAAGATTAGACCGTGATGAACGTGTCCTCTTAAATCAGCTGATTATATAAACAAACCACTACTTGTGGCTGGTGCTGGATCAAGTGTGTGTTGATAGGTAGAGAACTGTTATATTTTAGTGTCTTTATTGTTTTACGTCTTGTTGACTAAGGAATTATTTGTGTGTAAGAATTCCTTATTATTATCTTCATATGGCAGCTAAAAGAGGTGACTGGTTGGTTGGTCGAGCCCTAGCTTGGTAGCTTGGCCTTCATAATAGGCTTTTGTAGTCTATAGGCCCAGATTCAAGGTGAAAATCTGTGAGGATAGTGTTGTACTGTGAGTATCATGAGGACACCCATTTGAAATTTTTAGACATTATCCCTCTGTATCCGTGTCTGTTTATTATATATATGTCATCTCTTTGTCTTCAGCTCAGCCTGTTATATTATACCTTGTGTGCTGAATTGTGATTCAGTGATAAGGGTAACAAGCTGTCTGTTTCATTTTGTGTTCTTAATTAGTATTCCTTTGTTTTAAGTTTTTTCCACCATTTGTGTACCATTCAACATTTGTGTACATGTTTACATAGAAGATTTCAAGTACAGATAAGCTATTTATTTACAGCAGAATATTTCAAGGGTAGATAGATCACTATGAAGAGATTTGAAAGTGGGCAAGCAGGAGACAGCGAAAACAACTGAGTGAAGCAGCAATTAAGAGCTCAAAGCCAATAACTTCATTTCTCAAACCACTCGAAAACACACCTTACCCAACAAACAATGCTACAGATAATGAAAACTCCGCAACTACAAAAGGTGATATTTCAAACCCAATACCTGAACATGAAGACAGTAGTCAAGGAGATGTGCCAACAGTAAAAGATGCAGCAGAAGATCCTGTGTACAATCAAGGAACTCAACAACAGGAAGATGTAGATCTTATGCAGCAAGAGCAATTCATGAGTACTACATGTTTGACAGTGACTGACACTGGAATTATTGACAAGAACAATGTTGCCCAAATGCAATCTTTTCTTCAAATTAGTTGTTTTGCAATTCCAAATAACATTCCACAAGGAGCTAATCATGCTTTCCCTACTCATCTGCTGACAAAAAATTCTTCCAAATGGTGAGACCTGCACAAGAGACTCGAATTCTAGCCCAGTATCCTGTCTTCCAACAGTTGCCAATTCCAGGTGCCCCAGAGGGAATGAACAGAACAGGTGAATTAATCATCAAGTGAGCCATCCCCTGTCACTCATTCCCAGCTTTTGGCAAACAGAGGCTAGGGACACTATTCCTGCCCATCCTGGCTAATAGCCATTGATGGACTTATCCTCCATGAATTTATCTAGTTCTTTTTTTAACCTTGTTATGGTCTTGGCTTTCACAACAGCCACTGGCAAGGAGTTCCACAGGTGCACTGTACTTTGTGTGAAGAAATACTTCCTTTTATTTGTTTTAAACCTGTTGCCTCTTAAATTCATTTGGTGATCCCTAGTTCTTGTGTTATGAGAAGTGGTAAATGACACTTCCTTATCTACTTCCTCTACACCAGTCATGATTTTATAGACCTCAATCATCTCTCCCCTTAGCCATCTCTTTTCCAACCTGAAAAGTCACAGTCTTATTAATCTCTCCTCATACAGAAGCTGTTTCATACCCCTAATTATTTTTGTTGCCCTTTTCTGAACTTTTCCAATTCCAATATATCTGTTTTGAGATGGGGTGACCACATCTGCAGGCAATATTCAAAATGTGGATGTACTGTGGATTTATATAGAGACAACATATCTCCTGTGCTATTATCTATCCCTTTCTTAATTATTTCCAGCATTCTGTTTGCTTTTTTGACTGCCACTGCACATTGAGTGGATGTTTTCAGAGAACTATCCACAATGACTCCAAGATCTTTCTTGAGTGGTAATAGCTAATTTAGACCCCATCATTTTATATGTATAGCTGGAATTATGCTTTCCAATGTGCATTACTTTGCATTCATCAGCATTAAATTTCATCTGCCATTTTGTTGCCCAGTCTCCCGGTTTTGAGAGATCCTTTTGTAGCTCTTTGCACTCTGGCTGGATCTTCATTATCTTTAGTAATTTTTGTATCATCTGCAAATTTTGCCATCTCACTATTTACCTCTTTTTCCAGATCATTTAATGAATATGTTGAATAGGACTGGTCCCAGAACAGACCCCTGGGGAACACCACTATTTACCTCTCTCCATTCTGTGAACTGACCATTTATATCTATCCTTTGTTTCCTATCTTTTAAATAGTTACCAATCCATGAGAGACCCTTCCCTTTTATCCTGCGGCAGCTTACTTTGCATAAAGGGACCTTGTCAAAGGCTTTCTGGAAATCTAAGTATGCTATATCCACTGGATCTCCTTGGTCCACGTGCTTGTTGAGCCCCTCAAAGAATTCTAGTAGATTAGTGAAGCATGATTTCCCTTTACTATAACCATCTTGACTCTTCCTCAACAAATTATGCTCATCTGTATGTCTGACAATATTGCTCTTTATTATAGTTTCAACCAGTTTGCCTGACACTGAAGTCATCGTACTGGTTTATTTTGTTTGATAATTTCAAGAGAAAAACTGGCAAAGAAATTGCTGCTCGAGTACTAGCAATTCTAGAAGGTTTGAATTTAGATTTTCAAGTCTGCATTGGTCAAGCCTATGACAATGGATCTAATATGGCTGGGAAGTACAAAGGTGTACAAGCAGTTCTGCTTGAGCATAATTCAAACTCTATTTTCTCCAGCTGTGGAAACCACACACTAAACCTTGTAGGTATTGACTATGCTGAATCATGCAAGGAGGCAATTACTTACTTTGGAACTGTTTAGCAAAGGCACAGCCTCTTCAGTAGCAGCCCACAAAAGTGGGAAATTCTGAAGCAATATCTTCCTGTTTCACTGCATGGGATGTCCAAAACTAGATGGTTTGTACATACTGATGGTGTTCAACCAGTTGCGCTGCATTTGAATTCAGAGAGAAAGGATTTAAATGAGCTTGAATCTCTCAATCTCACTGCATGGGCTCGAACTGAACTTCAGTCTATTCGGAAGCACATGTCCAAATTTGAATGCATTCTGATGTCATCTTTGTGGATGAAGCTATTTACAATGATCCACCAAACTAATCTGGTTGATACCAAATCCCACCATTCATTTCTCCACAACATCTAAAAAACCTGTCCCTCCCTCACTGCTCCTAGAGCTAAAACAATTGTTCATGTTCAAGTTATCTCCTACTTTAACTACTTCCTCTCCGACCTCACTGTTTCCCGTCTTGCTCCCTCCAGCCCATCCAGAGTGCAGAAGCCAAAATTATCGTGCTTTCCTGCTGTTTGGACCTTGTCACTCCACTATTCCTATCTTTGTTCAGCTAGATCCCCTTCATCTACCAAATTAAGTCTCAGTATCTTATGCAAAGCCTTAAAGTCTCTGCACAACATGGTTGCTGCCTACTTTTTGGTCTTGTTTCTGACTGCATGGGTCCTTGCTCCCGTCACTTCCCTCCTCGCTACTTGCTTTGTTTCCTTATCTTACTTTTGTCTGTCATGACCTCCTTATCCCAGTCCACCAGGCTCCATCCTCTTGAAAACAGTCTTCTGACACAGGCTTTACAATTACTAACCAATGTCAATAAAATGTCACTACCACTCTCATAAAGAAAAATTTCTAAGTTATCTCACTGGGGGATCTCCCAGTACATCTTGTCTAACCTGTGTTTTTTAGGCTGTGTGGAACTCCTTCAAAGTTACAGAGATTAATTGTACTCCATGTGGGTGGCAGAATTATGCCTGTGGAGGTCCAATTGAAAAATTGGGGCCTAACTTTTTAGGTCCCTCTTAGAGAGACCCTGTTTCTTTTTATGCTTTGTAAATCACTTAGTACATTGTTGTCTCTTAAAAATAATAATGACAAGGAATGAATAAGAACAAATGAAGATATTATTTGGTCTTTAACCAATGGAACAAATGCTTTCTTTTATTTGGGGGTGTGTTCACTTTTATTTCTAGGTTTTATTGATTCGCTTCTGTACATATGTAGCAAAGTAATTTTCTTTCCCTCATATAAAGTTGTTTTAGAAAAATGAAAAATCAGTTGATGGCAAATTATAACTATAAAATAAAATATCTCTGAAACCAATATAACTTAACTAGTGAGAAATACAAACAGCCCTAGAAAACTACTGTGTTATTTTTTCTCTTAGCCAGTAGAGGGAGCATGTCACCATGAAAAGCCAAAACTAGAGGAAAGAAACAATATCAATGCATTGACATGTTCATAGATTCCAAAGTTGATATTTGCCATGAGGTAAATTCTGCTCTCAATTACACTTATTCAACCCCACTTGAATCAGTAGGATTACTCAGCTATAACAGAAGACAGAATTTGAGCCTGGGTGAGTATTGCACGTAGCCATAAGTAAGATTTTGGAAAGTGACTAATTTTGGATGTTTCAATTGTTAGGCACCCAACGTGAGAAACTTTGAGAAGGCTAATTTTTCAGATTGTAGATGCTCAGCACTTTCTAAAAATGAGGCTCCTTTAATGTAGGTCTCAAGAAGTCAGACTCCCAAAATGGAGGCAACTAAAATCATTAGATACCTTTGAAAATCTTAACCATAGAGATTAAAATAATGAATATCAAAATAATGAAAATATTAACATCATTTAAATGTTAATATAGGAAGCAGAAGGATAGGGTGGGAAAGGAGAATGAAAACTTCAAGTGATTTAGGTTCATTTCAGAAATACATCCAGACATTTCAGGGATTAAGCAAACCAAATCTTAAAACCGGTTAAGGTACACGAAATAACAGAAAAGTTACAATATTCAGTGATAAATTCAGAATATACATACATTCCTACATATAGCATTAGTAAGAGAGAAAGCATGGTCAAGATCAAGATTTGGTTCTCTTGCAGTGCACAAGGTGACAATGTTAGGTAGTAGCCTGTACATCCCATATGCGAGGGAGGTAGAGAACCAGGAGCAGGATCTTACTTTGGCTGGTGGAGAACACTGGGGCTCTTCACGGGTCAGATACCCGGAAATAACTGAGAAGCCACACTGGTGTGGTAGTCTTCTGAATTCCCCATGTGTGGGGATATGGGACCTGCATACCCCTTACTTCTGAATTTTGATGGGTCATGATTAGGCCCCCTCTGTTTCTCCAAGTGCCATTTTATAAGTATGTAATGTGGTTGTCACAGGGTAAAAACTTTCAAAGCCTCAAAATTTCAAAGGCTTTTCAAAAAGGCCTAAGTGACTTAGGAGCATATGACCTGTTTTAAAAAGTGACTTAGGCCAGGTCTACACTAAAAAGTTAGGTAGACCCAGCTACATTGCTTGCGGGATGATGGGGTGAAAAATCCACACCCCTCCCTGAGCAACGTAGTTAAGCCAACCTAACCCCTGGTGTAGACACCGCTAGGTCATCTGAAGAATTCTTTCATCGACCTAGCTAACACCTCTCAGGGAGGTGGATCAACACCAGCAATGGGAGAACCCCTCCAGTCGCTACAGTAAGTGTCTACACTGAAGCTCTACAGCGGTGCAGCTGCAGCATTTCTAGTGAAGACATAGCTTGTGGCACTGAGGAGTCTGCATTTGGTAAGTCTGCCTGTGTTCTGTGCATTTCCCTGTAGTACGTTCATATTTACTGTTCTGAATCTTCTCTGACCCATAACTAAGGCTACAATTTAGACACGGGGGTTAAGGCAGTCACGGATTCCGTGACTTTACAGGATCTCCTGTGACTTCTTCCGCTTCAGGTGTCAGCAGCTGAAGCCGTGGCTGGAGGCAGGACTGTGTACCCCTGCCTTGCAGCTGGGGCTGGATAGCTGGAACCAGGACACTGCTGCCCATGTCCTGCAGCTTTGGAGCGGGGAGGCCTGCAGCCAGGTTTTGTGCCCTTTCCAGCAGCTGCAGCCAGCTCTGGAGCAGGGGGTGTGCGCATCCTGTGGTTGTGCCCCCCGCTGTGTCTCAGCCCCACGGCTTCCGCCAGGGGCTGCAGTGGGGACTACATGACCCTGCCCGGTGACTGCAGCAGGAGCCATGTGCCCCCCTTGTGGCTTCCCAGGGCTGCAGCTGGTGCTTGGCAGGGGATGCAGCTGCAGCCACGCACCCCTGTTCCGCAGCTGTGGCCAGCTCTGGAGCAAGGGGCTGTGCACCCATAGTTACGATCCCTGCTGTGGTTGCTGGAGTCGTCGCTGTGCCCCCTGCCCTGGTGTGGGGGTTCGGCCTGTTGGTCCCGGTCCGCCCCCCCATCATACTCCATTCCTTTCCCCCTCTCCCCCACTTAGCCCTGCCCCCCCGGTTATGTTTAGTAAAGTCACAGACAGGTCCTGGGCTCCAATAATTTTTATTGCCCGTGACCTGTCCATGACTTTACTAAAAATACCTTAGCCTTACCCATAACAGTTCCGAGATTCTGTGTCCTCTAGCAATCTCTGTATCGGTATGTTCTATAACGACCTATGTGTTTCTGATGTGTCTTCCCAGTAGGCAGCATACTGCCTTTTTAGGGTTTGACCTAATCATGTGTTTCCCTGTTTGTTTTTGAACAGCTGTTTTTGTATATTTTTGATTTAGTGACGTGCATTGTTGCCACACAGGAATGTATCTATCAGATTTCAGCTATGGCAGCCCAATGAAGAGAGTGTAACAAAAACAAAATAATACTTTGGTGTAGATGTCTTTCAGAGGGAATCATCCTAGTTCTGCCCTGCAGGCTGCAGCCACTGTTCGGAGAGTTCCTGTAAACAGATATTGTAGCACTTGTACACAGACTTGCAGATGCAAGGATTTCTTTAGGGTGGTTGTTCCATTGAGTATATTCTGCTATTAAATGTTGAGCCTCGGACTTGATGCCATGCTAGAAACATGGTGCAAATTAGACTGCCAAACAGTTTGAGCAGTAGCTTTTTATGAGTTTTACAACAACAACAAAATCTCCAAGGAGAAAGAAACATATTAATTTAGCAATAACACTCACAGCTTCAAAGCACTGTACAAACATTAACTAAATTAATCCTCATAGCAATTCTGTGGAGTAAATTCTAGTAAGTAATTGTATTGAGTTAAATATTACTGAGGATTCTGCCAAGCATTGCATAAGGTCAGAAGAATACCTAGTTAAAATTAACCTCACTAAATTAGCATGGTCAGCTCTACATCCAAAGACTCTTAAAGAACCATAGAGATTGTCACAGGGACCACTCCTGAAAGGCCTGGGGCAGCAAAGGGGCTACACCTCTGCCTCCAGGGGTGCTGCCTCCAGAAACAAAGCCCAAATGGGCCAAAGCAGACCACTAGGCCTAATTAGAAGCCAGGGGCCAAGGGCCAAGGACTGTCCTGACCAGGAGCTACCCAAAGAAAGCCAGTCAGGGAGCAGTAGAGGCACCTTGAAAGATAACATCAGGGATGTCTGACAAGCTGAAAATAAGGAAGACAGCTAGCATGATGTCACATGACAGCTCTTCATGAAGTACCAGCAAGAGCTCTGCAGACTTGTGGTCCATGGAAACTCTGCTCTTTCAAATGAGAGTCTTAGTCCTGGTCTGTACTACAAACTTGCATTGATATAACCACATCTCTTAGTGGTGTGGAAAACACCCTTGAGCGTTGTAGTTCTACCGACCTAACCCCAGGTGTAGACAGTTCTACTTCAATGGGCGGGCTCTCCCATCATCATAGCTATCACCTCTTGGGGAGATGGAGTACCTGCACTAATAGGAAGCTCTGCCATGAGTATAGGCAGCACCTTTACTAAGCACTGTGGAGGCACTGCAGCAGCCCTGTATGTGTAGACAAGCCCGTTGTGTGTTCAGGTGCCTCTGCGGGAGAGTGCAATGTCAGGTGTTACATGCTGTACCTTAAAAGCACAATTTAGCCCTCAGTGTCTAGTGATGGAACATATAAGCTCCAGTCTTCTCTATCCCACAGTAGATATCTATCCCTTAAGAACTTCAAAATTTTACCATATTAACATGTTAGATCTTGATGAAAGGGAAGTTACTGCTTTTATTAGTTATTTAAGTTTTATGTAACATTTTCATATGTGAGCTTATTTACAAGAGCCATGTCTATAGCTAAATGGAGATATTGTTATAAATGGCTGTGTGATGGATTGTCTCAATGTTTGTCACAGTATCTTTTCTCATCTTTTAGCTCTTGTTGGTTGTATTTGCAGTCTTTGTGCTCTTTTGTGTGTGTAGTCATTTGTTCATAACTTCCTTAACATATATGCACACAAAAAGAACTAGCATAGATTTACTTTCCACTGGTAATTTTCTATTGCTTAGTAATTGTCCAGTAGAAAATATATGGTCAGAGGAAAAATGTTTTAATAATAATGGTAAGCTTGCTTCCATTTAGCTATAGTCAGGAAAGCCATTCAGTTTTTGATAAAATATACCAGTGAGACAGGAAATACTGAAGTGGCTGGCTAAATTTCACAAGTAAATGATTTTGTTTTTTCCTTTTTGTGTACCAGTCTCTACTGAGATATAGACCTTTTAAGGCAATTATAAAGCTGTTCCTTGTAGCTATAACTGAAAGACTGAAACTAAAAGATTTTCCATGAGAGAGTACACAGCACAGATCATTTAGCTTGCATATTCCTGAGCCTGTGTGAAAGATTTTTTTTAAAACCTGATGGAGGTGGTGTGCCTATGAAACCAACTGAGCAAATTATAGGATATGTGTGTGTGTATTTCCCACGCAACGTTTTGAAAGTTTTGCTTGGTGTATCTTTTTCAACCATATTACATTTGAAAATAAACTTTTTACAGAAGAAGATATGTCATATACCATCTGTTCACTAGTTACAGAGAGACTATGAGTAAGATCTACTAAAGTGTCAGCCTCAACTGGTCATGGAGATTGTTTGAATTTAGGGCCAGATTTTCAAAAATGCCCGAGTAGGTTAGGCACCTGTTTACATGCTTTTAAAAATCCCACTAGGTACCTATGTGCATCTTTAGGTGCTCAAAGACCTTTGGGCTATTATAATTCTAGGTGTTAAGGGCCAGATTTTCAGACTAGGAGCCTGGCCATGGCAACCCTTTCAAATAGGTTGGAAGTATTCTTGGAAATTACACCCACTGTATCACAATGTGGTATCTTCCTTTTTCTGTTCATCTCAGGATGCTGGCGTGAATAGGGTGGGCTTGAGTTATACAAGACACAGACAATCATAGATGCAATGCTGCAATGATAGAGTTAACAACAAAAATAAAACAAAAACCCAACCCTATGATTTTCTTTTTTTAAAAAAGCATCAACTGGAACAATTCCAGACCCCCAAATTAACATGCAGAGAAGCATGAACTAACAACATCCATTCATTCATACATCTTTAAGCCCCTTTTAAAATGACTGATTTATGATTTTATCATTTGATTAAACTGTATACAAAAGCTAAGCCAGAAATGTCAAAGTGCTGGATCTCTGGTAGCTGAAAAATATGCTTGTGTGCTGTTCTCATAAAGAAGGTTGGCAATTTTAATGTGGAAACATCTGGATCTGTATGATTGTTGCTGCTTATCCAGAAGCACTGTTATTTGTACCCCCTCCCCGCAAAAATCAAATTCTTCCTATATATACACACAGAAAGTTGGCTTGAAAAGTACTGTACACTATAAATATGCCCCCTCATCAGATAAGCAACAGAGATGTATTTACTACCACAATTTCAGTTTTGATGGCATAGAACTGTTAGCATGTGTCTTAGAAGCTATTGATTAATACTAATTTAAAGGCATATTTTTTTTCCCTTTATTTAAAGCTACTGCTGCTTAGGTACACCTAGGACTGTCTAATGAAAAGCTAGACCCCTTGTGCTAGCATTTGAGAGGTGGATCATATGGATAACGTGTTAAGACCCACACTGAGCATGCAATGAAATACCATTGCGGCTTTTAAACCTTGAAGATGTATTCCCTGTTGGCAGGTTGTAGAAGCGTGGGTGGAGAGAAGATGAGGGTAAGGAAGTAGGAAAAGGACAGACTGTGGGAGGAAGATGAGAGAAAGGAGGAATGAAAGGGAGACTCACAGAAGAGGCAAAGACAGATATAGGGGAGAGAGACTTGGGGTGGGGTCAGAGAAGGAAGGAGGAATGGAAAGGGAATAGCAGAGTCCTTGACAGTGATAGAGAGAGGGTCTGGATATGTGGAGAAGGCAACCAAGGAATAGAAATAGGAGAGAAACTGGAGGAGGACATCAGTAAAGAGAGATGGGGAAGAAAGGACAAGAACTGGAGAAGGATGAGGGAGAGAGAAGTTGGGGAGGAGAGAGGAACATAATGCAGTAGAAAGAACTGAAGATCTAGGAAGGAAAAAGGTACAAGATTTCAGTAAAGTTGTGGTAGTGAAAGATGAAGAAATAAAACAATTAAAGGGGAAAGGAAAACACTGTACAGAAGATAAGAAAAATGAAAGGATCCATTATAAATAGGGGAGAGGACAAAGTTGAAAGGAAAAGAGCAATAAAATATCCACATATCCTCTTGGACCTTGTCTGGTCTACCAAGTTTTGTCACCAAAACTGCCCTTTGTCACCCAAAACAGTGAATGCGTTCACACTGCGAGGCTAATTTTGTCAGGAAAAATGCCCAGTTTTGATGACAAAGTACATCCATCCTCATGAGAAAGTTACGTCTTTTTCCCCTTCATTTTTTTCAACAAAGTGCCAGTGTAGACACCAGGCTTGATTTCATTGCTTTAATTGGCCTCCATCTTCCCACAGCTTCTTGCGACAGAAGGTATAGAGCTGGACTGTGGGATAGGTATCCACAGTGCATTGCTTCCACTGTAGATGATGGTGCCTCTACTGTGGATGGATTGTCTGACAGAGGGAACGAGTGTGAAAATGAAATTGTGATTTTTTATTAAGTCAACTTTTGGGTGTCAACATCACGTTTGTCAACACAAATTGGTAGTGTAGATATGGCCTTAGTATTACAGCATCATATATGTCCCTGGACAAAGGGAGAGATGAAAGGAGAGGGAACCTTCAGGCCATTAGCATTTGAGAAGGAAGCATCTCTATGTGTGGGATTTCTAGATTGGTCCTAGTGCATTGTGAGCATTGTACAGGTCCTTTTATTTTTCCAGTTCAAACACTGCCTCAGCAGAACATCAGATCTCTCTCTTATTTACCTCCACTTTGTTCTTCTGCAGCAGAGAATGCAAGACAGTTACATACACAAAGCGGGTGGGAGTTTGGTTCTTAGCACAGATAGGTGCTGACATCCTTTCCAGATGTCAGAAATGGGGCAAACCAGCTCTCTTCTTACAATTCCAGACACCTGCTCCCTTTGCATCTGTTACACCATCTGCTACTCTGTTTATGACTTATTTGAATCCCAGACCATCATCACATTCTGCACACGTTTGTCACCAAAAGCCTGGAACACATAGAACAAATATAGCCAACTGGCTAATTTGTGTTGCCCTCAGTGGTTCTGAGGTGTACAACCATCCATACCCCATTTCGGTTTCCCATATAGTTCAAAATAATCTTGAGGCCAGCTCCAGGAACACAGCAAGATATGTGATATTTGGAATTTGGCTTGCTTCAAATTCTCATCTTCTCTATTTCAGGACCTTGAACTTCATGGTGTAGCACAGATGTAGCTGGGCTCCCAAGTTTATAGTTTTCACAAAAGAGAAAACTATAATCAAGACTGTAAAGTCAACTTTCATTACACACACACATGTTTTAATTCACTAAAAAATGTGCTGTCCCTCTGAAGAATTCTCCAGGATTGATTCTTATCTTTTTCTTTTCTGGAGGTTGGAGGAAATTTTGTTCAGTTGCTTTTAAGCTAAACAGGTGGAGGGAAAACACATGGCATTTTCCCCTCTTTTGTTTAAAAACACCCTACTTTTTTTAACACTTATCATTAAAATAACAGCCAGACTTCACATATGATTGCCTAGTTGTAGTGTCAGTTTAATAGAAAATAATTTGTAAAGGTGATTAAAAGCTGGGTTTTGCACAAGTACAGCAAATATTTGTAATAAATATAAAGATATATAACTTCTTATACGGCTATGCCTACCAAGGTTTCTGGAGCCACAGGAAATTCAGCTACACAACTGCTGCTGTGCCAGGGTTGTTTTACTTGGCTCTTTTTGTATTTTTTTTTTCTGACAAAAACTAAAGAACCTCTTACCCTCAAGGAAATGAAATGCAGATGCTTACACAAATGCTACTGTGGGGCCTAACTCTAACATAACTCCATTGATTTCTGAGGAATTACTCCAGACTCATGCTTGGGTGAGAAGAGAATCAGGCTCTAAATGTTATTCAAGGCTGAGAATGCAGAAAAGTAAAGAAGCAATGTTAAAGCACACAGAGCAGCATTACCTCACTCAGATTGCATAATACCAGCACTTCTGAGTACTGGTCAATCTTCCTTTCTTAAAAAGACTTAAGGGCGATTGGTCCCTGTAACAGGGAACAGGCTCATCCACCTGTGACTAATTAGTTACCTGTCAATGTGTCCTGATAGACAGCATCTGGCAGCTGTAAGAACACAGAAAGCAGCTGTAGTGCCTGCGAGCAGAAGCTTGCCTGAGCAGCTATAGGGAGGTAGGGAAAAGAGGAAGTAGAGAGAAAGAATGGGGGAGAGTTGACCTAGATAAAGGGGATGATCTGACTCAGGAAAGGGCAGGCCACCCCCCAGAAAAGAGGGTGATTCTGGAGGAGCTCAGCAGGACTCACAGGCAAAGAAGGCCTGGGAACCCTGGGCTGGGGAGCTTGCTGGCAGAAGTCCCGAAGTAAAGGTTATGGCAAAATACTTATAAGAAGCTTTAAGAATGACCAGCAGGATAGAAGACCCTAGAATACGGGCACAGGAAACATGAACAGGAATTGTTACCTCTTAAGCAGGTGACCTGGAGAGGAGGGGTGGGTAACTAGTGAACTGTTGTCTTTTCAGCTTATTTTAGTCTGGGGTTTGTGAACTATTGCTCTGGGACCTGTGAATAGATATGCACTTACATTAAGTGATGCCCCAAACATTCATTTGACTAAAAGGGGCATCCATTCTTAACTGGGTGGGTGAGATAGCTGAGATTGGTCTGTGGCAGGAAAGACGGGCAACTTGGTTGAGGACTGCAGAAGGTGAAATTGAGGCAAGATGTGCCTTCTGTGCTGTAGTCAGTTGCTTGAGGGGCCCCTGGCAGCATGACTCTCCTGAAGAGACAGTCTCAATTAAGACCTTCTTGTAATAATAGCACTGCTGACTCTTCTTTGCTTAGGCCATTGTGCTACTGGACCATCCCATGGAGCTGGGATTAGGCACTTTGGTATATATACTGAGGAAGTAATACCATCTCTCTCTCAAGTGTACTTTGCATCTCTGAGAATGTAATTGCACTGTAGATCAGCAGCCATTTTGTTCTCAGAGTTGCTGCAGCTTGTATAGATGCAATACCCACTGTGCTCTCTCATGAAGACTTTTTAGTTTTGTTCTTCCTAATTGTCTTTCAAAGTTATTATTAAAAGTCATGGACACTGGAAGTATATGGTTGCCTGCCTTGCTATTATCATAGAAGGAACAACCTAACCGCACTTCATGTGTTTTCTACATATATAGCTACGAATGGATGTATCTTAGGGCATGTCCGTCTTGTAGTGCCACCTGTGGTACTGTGGGCACTCCCAGTCTCAATTTCCTCTCATCTAAGCATTCTGTCTTTCCCAGGGATTCCTATGACTCAGGCAGAGTTACTGTCAGAGATCAATCTCTTTCTGAGGAACAAAATACCCAAACCAACAGAAGATTCTTGCACCCTGTTTGGGCTCCTCTCCAGGCCTTCCTAAAACCTCTGATCCTAGTCTCTTCTGGGTCACTTTTAAGTCTCTGTCTCTCTCACAGAGTACTGACTCCCATGCTCCTTCCCTGGAGTACCCTCACACAGTCTCAGCCCCTGTGAACTACCTTTCTGTCATAGTTGTTTCCATGGACTCCTTCCACACAACCCCAACTCACTCCCTGTGATTTCTCTCTCAAACTAACTTTTCTCAGTCCTTTTATGAGGCCCTGATATGTCAGGATGTCACCTGATCCCAATTAGTCTCACCCCCTTAGGGGCAGGCCACCCTGTTACCACCTTTCAGTCTATATTAGAAGATCATCTTTTTGAAATCTGGTTATGGGTGGGTGCAAGCCTGCCCTCAGCTAAAGGCTCCTCTGCCCAGCTTAAGGAGAAGAGCTACCAGATCCAGGTCCCAAGCAATTTGTGGGAACAACTAATGAGAAAACAGGGTTGGGTCTGAGGGTCACAGGGTCAAAAACAAGGATGCAGAAAAGGATACTGAGCAGAGAATCCTGGTTAGTACTCACTGCTCCTCAGAGGTGTCTAAGAAGCCAGTGGACATGGCCGAAAGGAACTCTGCCCAGATACGTGATATGAGGGAGGAGCAGAAATAGGTCCCCAGTCGCAGAGCACCTCCTCATCCAGCATCCTCTTCCTAGTATGGAGGATTGCCACCTTGGCCAGTGCCAAGAGGAGGTTGGTGAGGAGATCTCACAACTTCATGGGGCCATGGATGGGGTTTGCAAAAATCAGGAAGTGCAGGGAAATGTGTAGCCAGAACCTAAGAAGCAGGTTCTGGAGGAGCCGGAAAAGGGGTTGCAACCTAGCACACTCAAGATCAGGCCTGCACAACTCGGAAAGCAGCGAGGGCCACATTACTGCAAAAAAACCAGCGGCGGGCCGAAAAGCCCTGCCCTCACCCCGCCCCCATCTGCTTCCCCTAACCCTCCCGACTTGGCTTGCCCCACCCCTACTTATCCCCTGCGGGCTGCACAGTGAGCCTGTGCGGGCCGCATGTGGCCCCTGGGCTGCATATTGTGCAAGCCTGCTCATGATAGATGTGCACCAGGGTCTCACACCACAGATAGGGCAGGTGTTGGGAAGGAAGCTGAACCACACCAAATATGTGCCCATGCTCATAGCCCCATGAAAGAGCCACCAACTAATATCCTTGGCGGGCTGTGGGGTCAGAGTGGAATATAGACTGGCCCCGCACCATATTAGAAGATCAGAAGAGAAAGCAGGACCAAGATAAAATGGAGATGCAGAAAAGATGTAAGTACCACTCTGAAGACATTTCCACTAAAAGGGCAAGAAAAATTATTAGGAATATGGAACAGCTTCCATATGAGGAGAGATTAATAAGACTGGAACTTTTCAGCTTAGAAAGGAGATGACTAAGGGGGGATATAATAGAAGTCTATAAAATCATGACCAGTGTGCAGAAAGAAAATATGAGAAAGAGTAAATAATGCTTCCTTGACACAAGAACTAGGGGTCACCAAATTAAATGCATAGACAGAAGGTTTAAACAAACAAAAGGAAATATTTCTTCACACAATGCACAGTCCACCTGTGGAACTCTTTGCCAGAGAATGTTGTGAAGGCCAAAACTATAACGGTTAAAAAAAGAACCAGATAAGTTCATGAAGGATAGGTCCATCAATAGCTATTAGCCAGGATAGGCAGGGATGAAAACCTATTAAATGTATGAGAAATGAGAGTGAGTTAAAATTTCTCTCGGGACATTAATTTTTTTTTAATGTCCTTACTTTTATATGTTTAAATTAGCTATATGAATGGTGTACCTATCCAGGGTTTTATGTTTTAATGTTTGCTTCAGTGGCCTTCCTTCGCTGATTAGGTCATCCATTAGAGAGAAATACTTCTGCTTGGATTCCCAAATTACTACTAACCTCCTAATGTTAAAACGTACCCGCTAAACTTTTGAATATCTCCCAGATAAGAATGGTTTCTCAGTCCACTTCATCAAACCTCTTAAGTTTGTACAGTATATGTTTATTAGGTTGTAAGAATGTGACCTGTCTTAGGAGAACTAATTCAACAAATTTAGCCTTTCCTTGTAACAAATATTTTTGTATCATCCTGTTTCCACACTACTGCTTCATTTCTTCTCCAATAACCTGTGTCATAAGTATTCTAAATATGATCTGAACAGGTCATAAATGGTGACTTTGTCCAAGCAATGCCAAAGGAACAGTGAAATAGTTTGCAGCAGAGGGCCCAAATGGCCAACAGCCAGTTTTGGTGTGTAAATCTGTCAGATTTGTGGAATACAGCAGTGTTCCCTTGATGCTGGCTGTCAAGAAACAAATGGATTTAAAAAGATATGTTGTTTTCCCTAATTAATAAGATTTAAATACAGCACCTATTTTCAGAAGGGGAGGAAGACATTTGCTGCTTATATAAGGCTCATGATATTTAACAGATCCATACAATGAAATATGTGCTGCTACTCTGCCATTGTCAGCTGGATGATCTGGCAGAAACAATGTCACTGTGTTCTGCTGGCTCTCCTTCCAAGCCTAGCAGATGGGGACAAGTGCAGGCATGCCAGGAGAACCATTCCCACAAGTATAAGCACCCACATTTTAATTTTGTCTAGAAATATCAGATTAGCAGACCATGACATGCTTCTCCTTCTCAGATCGAGGAGAGTATCCCATCTCTCCTGCAGCAGAGAAGTGTATTAACTTTGAAAACCCAAAGGAGCTTTCACTGTTACGTGTGGTAAGTTTGTGGTTCTGATTAATCAAGATTAGTATTGCAGGGTAGGAGGGATAGACACAAGAATAGAGCCGGGTGACTAATAGAGTTCTTGGTTCATTGGTGATTCTGAAACTGAAAAAACATTTTGTTTTTGGTCAAACCAAAAACAAAAATTTTCAAAACTTTAGATAAAGTCAGAAAACACTGAGAGTCAGTTTGAATGAAATGTTTCATTTAGTCGGACCTGAAATGTTTGTTTCATTTTGGGCTTTTTAAGGAAAACAAAGGAAGACAAGGTTCAATAGAGAGGATTTGAACTTGGGTCTCTTATATTGCCCAAGCTACTAGATATTCTGCGGGTGGGGGGAAGGGGGGTTCTTGCATCCTTCTCTTGAAGCTGTTCCACTCTGAATAAATTACTTGAAAAGTAATTGGTGGAGGAATTTAAACTTGGGTCACCTACTCCTTAACCACCAAACTAGAGAATAATTCACATTCACTCTTTTCTTGGCCCAATATTCATTGTCATTATGAATTGCCACAGTGAATGATGATAAATAGGCTTTGGGCCTGGAAAAAGTGAGAGAGTCTTCAGCCTAGGAGGTAAGGTGTGCACCTAACCTAGGGTGTGTGAAACCCAAGTTCAAATCCCTCCTCCACAGAAGGTGGGGGGAATTGAACCTCCCATCCTAGGAGAGTTCTCTAACCACTGGGCTAAGAGCAGGGCACCTTCTCCTTTGGCCATCTTGTGACTCCCCATGAAAAATGGAATTGTTTGTTAATGTAAAAACAATGATTTTTCTCATTACCAAAACACTTTGGGAGATTTTCAGTTCAGTAAAAGCTATTCAGTGAATTTGTGAATAGTTTTGGGCTTGAGTACAGCTGCATTTTTCAGCAAATAAACCATTTGCCAAAGAAACTTTGCTCAGCTGTACATAAGAATAGGAATATATTGGCCTAGGAGGGCTACAGTGCTGCTAACATCTGGCCTTATCTTTCACAAATGGACAAGTTATATCATTACTGGCCTGGCCCTGCTCAACTTTTGTTGCTTCCTGCACCCTCAGTGATAGAAGGAAATAGATGCTGTGACTCCTGCTTTGGTAAAGCACAGAACAAACATGCATCGTACAGTTGTCTAGTTTTCAGTGGGTCTCTTATGCACTCACCTGTATAAATGCTTTGCTGCTTTGACACCACCAGATGCATTCTTTATGGAATGTAATTCCATTTATAATATCTGAATATGGTCAATTATATTTATCAATAAATGCCAGCTAGGGAGAAAAAGAAGTGCTACTTTACCAGCAACTACTTACATAAAAAAATCCTGAAAAACTTTTCTGTTGCTCTTGGAATCTAGACTTATATCTATCACTGGGAAGTATTACACTGCTCTACAGCCAAAATGCTTCTGAAATAAATGTACTCAAACTTTACTAATTCTGGGTCACTGAGAACAAAAATGATGCTTAAAATTGTTGATTGGCTCCAGTTTTCAAGATATGCTGTTGGGTCAGTATATACGACCCTTGACATGGGAATGGCGGAGGATAAGTGAGTTATAAAGGGAAGGGATGTCAATTTAAACCAGAAATGACTAAAATACATCTTTGACTGGATCTATGAATAAATCTATGACTGGGTTTGGACAATACTTGCTTTTTAGGCAAAACAATGAATGATGCAATCTGAAGCTGGTATTACGTCATACACGATATGAATTGCATCATGTTATTCCTAGAAGTCATGGATGATGCAATCATAACAAAGCTTACATCACTCTAATGAACAAATTGCCCTATATCAGCTCTAGAAATCATACAGTGTCATGCTCTCTTATTTGTCAGTGTCTGATTTTGCAAAGGGACACATTTCTGTTTAGCCAAAGTGAGCAGTAATGCCTCGTACTTGTGTGAACAGTGCAGATAACTTCTGCTATGTTTGTGGTGAAGTGACTTTTGCATCACAAAAGCGCAGTATGACCACTATGGTTAAGAAAGCCTATCACCTTTATTTTGACTGCAAAATTGGACATCAGGAAAAGAGGTGGGCCCCACACATATGCTGCAACACTTGTGCAACAAATCTTCACCAGTGGTTGAACAGGAAAAGGAAATCTATGCCTTTTGCAGTGCCAATGATTTGGAGAGAGCCAACAGATCATACCAGCAATTGTTACTTCTGCATGGTGCCTCCAGTTGGGAAAGGTGTGTCAAAGAAGAAAAAGTGGACTGTGCATTATCCAA
>ML677342.1:32635857-32649075 GCA_007922305.1 Dermatemys mawii | reverse complement strand
ACCAGAAGTTTCATCCTCTTCCTCTTCCTCGTCTGACTCAAGTGAGAGTGATTCTGGTGCATCAGGAACCGGCAGTCCTTCTCCGTGGGGTATTGGGCGTATAGCTGATGGAATGTTTGGATAATGCACAGTCCAGTTTTTCTTGTTTGACACACCTTTCCCAACTGGAGGCACCATGCAGAAGTAACAATTGCTGGTATGATCTGTTGGCTCTCCTCAAATCATTGGCACTGCAAAAGGCGTAGATTTCCTTTTCCTGTTCAACCACTGGCGAAGATTTGTTGCACAAGTGTTGTAGCATATGTGTGGGGCCCACCTCTTGTCCTGATCTCCAATTTTGCAGCCAAAATAAAGGTGATAGGCTTTCTTAATCATAGTGGTTATACTGCGCTTTTGTGATGCAAAAGTCGCTTCACCACAAACATATCAGAAGTTATCTGCACTGTTCACACAAGTACGAGGCATTACTGCTCACTTTGGCTAAACAGAAATGTGTCCCTTTGCAAAATCAAACACTGACAAAGAAGAGAGCATGACACTGTATGATTTCTAGAGCTGATATAGGGCAATTTGTTCATTAGAGTGATGTAAGCTTTGTTATGATTGCATCATCCATGACTTCTAGAAATAACATGATGCAATTCATATCATGTATGATGCAATACCAGCTTCGGATTGCATCATTCATTGTTTTGCCTAAAAAGCAAGTATTGTCCAAACCCAGTCATAGATTTATTCATAGATCCAGTCAAAGATGTATTTTAGTCATTTCTGGTTTAAATTGAGATCCCTTCCCTTTATAACTCACTTATCCTCCGCCATTCCCATGTCAAGGTTCGTATATACTGACCCAATAGCATATCTTGAAAACTAGAGCCAATCAACAATGTTAAGCATCATTTTCTTTCTCAGTGACCCAGTATTAGTAAAGTTTGACTATATTTATTTCAGAAGCATTTTGGCTGTAGAGCAGTGTTATTGATGGAGCAGGCCTCTCAGGATCGAGCCCTCTTGTGGGTCATGGTAGAACAACTGAAAGTCCTCACCACCAAAAACCAAGGATCTGAGGGGTCGCGAGTATGGAGGGCTGCTGGTTGTCTGCCAAATATGACAGCCAATGACGACATAGAGGCGTATCTCCTCTCCTTTGAGAGGGCTGCCTTGCGAGAGGCTTGGCCCCAGGATCAGTGGGCTAGCATCCTCGCTCCCTTCTTATGTGGAGAAGCACAAAAAGCTTATCATGACATGCCCCCTGAAGCTGCCATGGACTACCCTCAGCTGAAAGCAGAGATCCTGGCACGATCAGGGGTAACAACAGCAGTATGGGCCCAGAGATACCATGAGTGGAGGTATAAGGAAGGTAAGCCTCCGAGGTCCCAATTATTCGACCTTATCCACCTCGCACGGAAGTGGTTACGACCCGAGGTTTGCAACCCAGAGGAAATGTTGGAAACTTTGGTGATAGACCACTATATGAGGGGATTGCCTGCAGATCTTCGTGCATGGGTGGGCCAGAATGACGCTGCCACCTACGACAGGATGATCACATTGGTAGAAAGATGGATTGCAGCCCAAGAGCTGTCCCAGCTACCCAGAGAAGCCTTCTCCCAAAAGAAGTATGTGGGTCCGACTCCGGAAGGCCAGATAAGGAAGCATCCGGGAAGCCCCAGGTGGAAGAAGGTAGTAGCCACAGAACAGCCGGGAACCCAGAAGGGAGGAAGCCATGGAATAAAGACCCCTAACCCAAGAGACAAAGGAGCATGTAGAGCCCCTCATAGATGTTATGCATGTGGAGAATGTGGAGACCTAGCAGCGCAATGTCCCAACTGAGGAGCCCATGCAGTGTAACCTGGGGAATTGGGCAGACCCATACACCCTAATCAATCTAGTCGGGGTTGCAGTCACCCCACACCAATATACAAAACCAGTGAAACTGAATGGGGTAGAGACTATGGCACTCATTGACTCAGGCAGTGCTGTCACTCTGATTTCAGGGAAACTAGTGAAACGCAGCCAGTTGATGCAGGCTAAGCGTACGGGAGTAACCTGTGTACATGGGTCTGTTAGCTATTATCCTGTCATCCCAGTAAGGATTGAAATCCAGGGAACCATCACTGGAGTAAAAGCAGGGGTGGTCCCAAAACTCCCATACCTAGTGCTCATTGGAAGGGATTTCCCAGGATTTGGAAATTTGCTCCCACCAGAGGGGCAAGACAGAGGAGAAGACTCCGAAGTTAAGGAGTCATCCCTAACAGAAAGTCACCCCCCCCTTCTTTGCTGAAATATCTCCCGAATTGTTCCCCGCCCCTGGGAAGGGCAGAAAAACCAAGAAAGAAAGAAGGGCAGCAAAGGCTTTGGGCACTCGGATTCTGCTTTAGGGCCAGAACATGGCCTTGGTAGGCCGAAGAGCACAGGGAACTGAGGAAGAGACCCACAGAGAGGAGGAGGAGGAAGCAGAATCCAGTCCCAACCCTAATGTCACCGAATTGATTGAGGAGTCAAAGACCAGTTCCTCAGAGTTCGGGTCGATAGGTCCTGGAAGAGAGACTTTCGGGCGAGACCAGGCAGAAGATCCCAGATGTGATCATGTCAGAAGAGAGGTGGCTGAGATAGATGGGGAGCCTGTGGAGGGAAAGGCCCGAGTGCCCGTGCCCTATTTCATGATCAGGAAGAACGTCCTGTATAGGGTGGTTCAAATACAGGAAGAGGTGGTAAACCAGCTCTTGGTACCCCAAAAACATCAGAGGGCAATACTAAGTCTTGCCCACAGTCACCTCCTTGGGGGACACTTAGGGGTAGAAAAGACCCAAGCACGAATCTTGCGCAGATTCTTCTGGCCAGGAGTACATGAGGATGTCCAGCAGTACTGCGCCTCCTGCCCCGAGTGTCAGTTGCACAGCCCTCGCCCACATCTAAGGGCCCCGTTGATACCTCTACCAATCATTGAGATCCCTTTTGAGGGGTGGCCATCTATCTGATGGGGCCTCTAGAGAAGACAACTCGAGGTCACCAATATGTGCTTGTCATCTTGGACTATGCAACCAGGTATCCAGAGGCCATTCCCCTACGAAATATGGCCTCCAAGTCCATAGCGAAGGCGTTGGTGGAAATTTTTGCCCGAGTTGGGCTACCGAAAGAGATTCTAACGGACCAAGGAAGACCTTTCATGTCTAAGCTGATGAAGGACCTCTGCTCTTTGCTCCACATCCAAACTCTGCGAACCTCAGTTTACCACCCGCAGACCGACAGCCTGGTAGAGAGATTCAACCGGACCCTCAAGGCCATGATCAAAAAGGTGGTAAGTAGGGATGGAAAAGACTGGGATACCCAGTTGCCCTACCTTATGTTTGCCATCCGGGAAGTTCCTCAAGCCTCCACTGGATTCTCTCCCTTCGAGCTGTTATATGGCCGCCACCCCTGGGGCATACTAGATATAGCTAGGGAAATTTGGGAAGAGGAGCCTAATACAGGGAAAAATATAGTTGAGCATGTATTACAAATGAGAGACCGTATAACCCGAGTCATCCCTATAGTGCGGGAGCATCTGGAGAAGGCCCAGAAAGCCCAACAAACTCAGTACAACCGCCAAGCAAAGGTTTGGCATTTCCAACCCGGAGACCGAGTAATGATGTTAGTACCCACAGCAGAGAGTAAACTCTTGGCCCAATGGCAGGGGCCCTATGAAATAGTAGAATCTAGAGGAGAGGTAAATTATAAGGGGAGACAACCGGGACGTCGAAAACAAGAGCAGATATATCACATCAACCTTCAAAAACCCTGGTGTACCCAAGAAGCATGTATAGTTGCTCACAAGGACCCATTGCAGGAGAACAAGAACCCCGAGCAGGTGAAGGTGTCTTCCGATTTAACACTAGCCCAAAGAGAGGAAGTGGTCAAGATGATCAACAGGAACCAAGACGTATTCTCATCTCGACCAGGACAAACAACTGAGACGTATCACCACATCATTACAAACCCTGGGGCCAAGGGGACGATGAGGCCTTACCGGGTGCCAGCAGCCAAAAGAGAAGAAATCAGAGCAGAAGTAAAGAAAATATTGGACTTGGGGGTAATTGAAGAGTCTCACAGTCAGTGGTCTAGCCCGATCGTGCTAGTACCCAAACCAGATGGCTCCACAAGGTTTTGCAATGACTTCCGTCGGCTGAATGAGGTGTCCCAGTTCGATGCATATCCTATACCCCGGATAGACGAGTTAGTGGACCGACTGGGAAATGCCCGGTTCCTGACCACTCTAGACTTAACTAAAGGGTACTGGCAGATCCCCCTTGCTGAAGACGCAAAGGAGAAGACCGCTTTCTCCACCCCAGATGGACTGTTTCAATATACAGTCCTTCCATTCGGTCTACATGGGGCCCCAGCTACCTTTCAGCGCCTTATGGATAAGCTATTGCGCCCCCATGCCAGTTATGCAGCTGCCTCCCTGGATGATGTGGTTATTCATACCGCAGACTGGGAAACGCACCTGGAAAAGGTTGAAGGTGTCCTAGATACCCTAAGGCATGCTGGCCTTACCACAAACCCCGCAAAGTGTGCCATAGGATTAACGGAGGCTAAGTATCTAGTCTACATTGTGGGACGAGGTGTAGTGAAACCCCAACTCAGTAAACTAGAGGCCATCCAAAACTGGCCCCGACCGGTTTGCAAGAAACAAGTCGGGGCATTTTTGGGGGTAGTGGGATACTATCAATGCTTTATTCCCCATTTTGCCACCAGGGCAAGTGCCCTGACTGATCTGATAAAAGCTTGGGGACCTGAGATGGTGTGATGGACAGACACAGCAAAGAGGGCATTTACAGATCTAAGGACAGCCCTTTGTAGTGACCCTGTACTTATAGCTCCAGACTTCACTAAGGAGTTCATCTTGCAGACAGACACATCTGAAGTTGGACTAGGGGCTGTCCTATTCCAGATGGTCGGGGAAGAAGAACATCCAATCCTCTATCTCAGTAGAAAACTTCTCCCAAGGGAACAGAAGTATGCTGTGGTCGAGAGGGAATGCTTTGCCGTTAAATGGGCCATGGAAACACTGCGATACTACCTGCTAGGTAGGCAGTTTACTCTCGTGACTGACCATGCCCCTCTTCAGTGGATGCAGCGGAACAAGGAGAAAAATGCGAGAGTGACTAGATGGTTCTTATCCCTCCAATCCTTTCAGTTCCGCATACAACACAGAGCCGGAAGTCGCCACGGCAACGCAGATGGCTTATCATGGGTGCATTGTATGTCGACACAAGTTGCCCAACCCCTTGGTGTTGAGCAGGAGGGAGGAATATGTGACAGAGTCAGACCAGGAGAGTATAGGAGAATGCTGGAAGGTAGGTATATTAGTCTCAGAATGCGCAGGTTCCTGTTCCCTGGATAGCCAAACAAAGGCTACTCCAGGCCAATCAAGACACCTGGGGCCAATTAAGAACCTTCTAGAAAGGAGTAGAAACAGCTAGCCTGATTGGGACACCTGAAGCCAGTCAGGGACTGGCTGAAACCAGATAAAAACCTCCCAGTTAGTCAGGTGGGCTGTGGGTGTCAGGAGCTGTGGAAGGAAGTTGTGCTGTTGGTGAGACTGAGTGGTGGACAACATATCATATGCAAGGAAGGAGGCCCTGAGGTAAGGGTGAAGTGGAGTTTGAAGAAGCGGGGACTGCTGTGGGGAAGGAGCCCAGGGAATTGTATTGTGTTTTGTGGATAAAAGGTCAGCCATCTTAGCTGATACTATTAGGGTCCCTGGGCTGGAGTCCGGAGTAGAGGGAGGGCCCGGGCTCCCCCCTTTTCTGCCTCCCTTAATAAAGAAGGGAAAAAGGGAGGTCACTCTGCCTTTTCTGCCTCCCTTAATAAAGAAGGGAGAAAGGGAGGTTACTCTGGGCCTAGATGAGTTTCTGAGGCCCCTAAATCTGCCAGGAAGTGCAGGACCCACCAGTACAGACTCGGAACTTTGTCACAATACTGAAATGAAAACACATGGACTATGACTTTTAGAAATAAGAACCAGGACCATAAACGGGGAGGGTGAGTGGGGACAGCCTCCCAAAGCACAAAGCCGAAGGGGTGGAAAAACGACAGGAAAGAAACAGTAGGGGTACAAATATACTTGCTCACCCTGGCTGCTAAAATGCCTAGTTATATCTCTGATGGGAACCCAAAGTTAGACTCTTAAATTCATGGCTCAGTGCCTGGTTGTGAAAATGCTGGATAACCTTTTGGATGCTTAGGACTTCTGAAATTCATGTTATTTGGACATTCACCTATAGATTTAGGAGCCTAATTTTAGGCTCCCATTTTTTAAATCTTGTCATATACTACAGTTGCCCCTAAAGGGCTGCATAAGCACAGCTGCAAGATGAAATACAAACCCAACTGTCAAATTTAAATATAGGAACTCCTCACTTAGTTGCCCCGGTTAACATTGTTTTAATGTTGATGTAAGCAGTGTCAGGAATGAGATATATTCTGACATCTGGTGGCGAACTATGGGAATTGCAGTGAGCCGTGCAAAATAAGTCTGGGGCTGATCAATTTGCATGGACACACCCACTGCGCCTAGCCTGAGCCCACAGCAGCCCACATGGCCGCTTCGGCTGATGAGGGAGCCCCAGTTTCTATGTTATTGGGGCAGGAATGATAAAGTGATGTTACTGTGATTATGTGAATGAGGGACTATGGACATGTACTTGGCCCTTGTTATGATGGAGGGACTCGCCATCATCTAGGTAGCACTCACTGGGCAAGGGCCATGCGTTTTCAGAACACTGTGAGATTGAGAGAGGTGGTGGACAAGCATCTATACCTTTTGGTGAGGGCTTTGTCCGAGGGCCTCCCAGGCCTATTGCACCCTGCCTCTCTCCACTGTGGAATATCAGAATTGAATTTTGCTTCTATTAGGAGCCTGGTTTCAGGCTGCTGAGCTGAAAATTGCTTTGGGCTCGCTGGTGCACCTGCACTAAGGCTCCCCTACTGTGAGCTGAAATCACCTAAGAGCTAAAGAAATCACTGAGCACTGTCTTAAGTAGGGGGGCCGGAAAAAAGTGCAGCGTGGCTGGTGCAGCAGAGCAGTCTGCGTGTCGGCTAGCAGGATGGCTAGCGGAGTTGTTGGTGCTGCGGAGTGGCTGGTGCGGCAGAGCTGTCCGTATGTCAACTAGCAGAGCCGTTGGTGCTGCGGGCAGAGTGACCGGTGCAGCAGAGCTGTCTGTCGACTAGCGGAGGCGTTGGTGCTGCAGGCAGAGTGACCGGTGCGGCGGAGCTGTCTGTGTGTCGACTAGCGGAGGCGTTGGTGCTGTGGGCAGAGTGACCGGCGCGGCACAGCTGTCTGTGTGTCGGTTAGCAGAGCAGCTAGCGGATCAACGGGCAGAGCGGTTCGTGGGACAGCCAGCGGAGTGGAGCAGAGCCGATTGCGGGGAGAGCTGCAGCGGAACCTCGCAGAGAGGCGGCGCAGTCGGCTTCGGACCACGTAAGGTGCCCCTTGCCCTACCCTCCATTTCCACCCAGGCTGGGAGGTAAGACTCTGCAGAGTAACTCCGGAACTCTGCACTGACCAGGAACAGAGACTCTTGGGTTGAGGGACTTTTGGGTGATTTTTGGATTGCTGGGCTCCAGAGACTTTTGGGCTGTGGGACATTTCGGGACTATTGGGTGAATTTTGGATTGCTGGGCTCCAGAGACTTTTGGGCTGTGGGACATTTTGGGGACTTTGGGTGATTTTTGGGCTACTGGAATCACAAACCTAAAGAAGGGGTCACAGCCCAATCGGCTGGGGTGGCGGTTTGCTCAGGGGTTGGTGTATGACCCTAGTTGTGGTGTTTTTTCCCAATTTCATGATGTCATTTATCTCCTGTTAATAAAAATTTCTGATACACCAATCTGTGCTTGCGAGAGGGGAAGTATTGCCTCTTTGAGGCACCCAGGGGGGGGTGTTAGGATTTTTCCCAGGTCACTGGGTGGGGGCTCGAGCCAGTTTTGTCTTGTGTGGTTAAGAGGGGACCCCTAGGTACTGAACCCGGCCCTTGCTGCTTTAACCCGGCCTGGCAGAAGGGTTACATTAAGTTGCTGATCAATTAGGGAACATGCTTGTTTAAAGTTGTGAAATGCTCCCTTGTAAATTTGTTTGGCAGCAGCCTGCTTTGTCCACTGCTTGCAGGCAGAGCATCCCATTGGAGTAGCTGGTGGGGGCTTGGAACCAGGGTGGACTGGCAGCCCCCCTCTCAGCTCCCCTAAGTTCACCGTGTGGCAGCCGCTGAGCAAGTTGTCATTTGCCAGCAGTTCAGCTGTTCCTCTGCCCACTGCCATGTGCTGCTCCTGCTCTTTGCCTTGGAGCTGCTCCCGGGATCCTCCTGCTTGCTGTTGGGGGTTGGGGCGAAAGGGGAGAGGAGGAGGAAAAGGGAGGGACTAATGTCAGGGTGTCTCCCTCCCCACTGCTCCTGTACCCCACTTACCCCTTCTCCATATAGAACGGACAGAGAGAGTGAGCTTGGGGCAGCAGCTGCTGTCTCAACTTCCTGATCCACTTAAAAAGAAAAGACTATGTACTTACGAGTGGGGTCAGCATACTTAAAGGGGTAATGCACACATCTCTCTCACACACACTGTGTCTCTCTGTCTGCTATGCTGCCTTTTTGAATGTGAGGCTACATTAACAACAATATGTTAACACTTGAGGGCTCAGCCAAAAGCTAGTTCATCATTTAGCAGTAAGGCATTCCCTGGGAAATATCCCACCCTCTAACTTCACCACCTCAGCCAAGCTTCACAATCATCATCTCTGTGTACAGTATTTAATTGTTTGTTTAAAAGTATACTGTTTGTGCGTATATATAGGTTTTTTTTGTCTGGTGAAAAACATTTCCCTGGAATCTAAACCCCTCCCCTCCATTTACATTAATTCTTATGGAGAAACTGGATTCGCTTAACATCATTTTGCTTAAAGTCACATTTTTGAGGAACATAACTACAATGTTAAGCGAGGAGTTCCTGTAATAAACACAGTCTTTAGTCCCCTGAGGATCACAGAAATGAGCTCTGGCAGATTAAAAACAGGAGCAGCTGCTGGAAAATTCAGCTCCAGGAGCTGACAGCAATATCCTAGCTGATCATAACTACTTCAGTGGAACCCCGCAATACCGAGCCTGCAATAGCGCGAATCTGCTTATAACGCGGGCCGCGCGGGGCTCCCGATGGCGGCAGCGGGTGCTGCTTTGATGCAGCGGAAACCTGCAATACCGCAACCCCATGTTTATCGCGATTGATGTTTTTGGATCCTGATCGTTGCAGTATTGCGGGGTTCCACTGTATGTGAGAATAGAAGATTAGACAAGTGGATGGCCTCATCAGTTGGGAATAGGTATTTGACAGAGGTGCAGGGCCTCATCAGTCCTAACTCCTTGAAGAGATATGAAGAGGTGGCTCTGCAAGTCCCTTTGGAGGGTGTAATGGGGTGAGGACAAGTGTGTATGGGATTTTATGATGGCCCTAACTACCCATGGCCCTTGTGTTTAGCACTAGTTAGGATGTGAGAAACCCAGGTTCTATTCCATTCTCTCAAAGGCTTTGAGGTTGCTTATTTTCAAATCACTTAGTCTTTTTATGCCTCAATTCCCCATCTGTAAAATAGGGATGATCATACCTCACAGGGTCTTGTGAAGATATACAATGGTAATGGGGGTAAATAAGTACTTACATGACAGATTTGTGTCTGATTGCAGTGGAAGATTACACTGATTTCCCAGTACAAGATAGAATAAGGCCGCTGCACCAAATTTTTGAGGGATTATGGTGTCAGATACTGCAATACTGGGCACCATGTAAGTATGTAAGACCAAAAGATAGAATAGATGGAGTTAGGGATCTGTATCTGTGTTCAGAACTTAAATACATGGTTTGATTTTTCAAAGGAGCCTAAATATGAATGCAAATATCTAATTTCGGGGTCCTCTCATTTGGTAAATTTATTCCTGAAATCTAACATATTGGCCCAAAAGAGTTGGTTCTAGCTGCTGCTCTCATTGAAAAAAGTCACAGCAATAAGACTACATTGGTAGGCAGACATCAAAAAGGATGAACAAGAAAATATTGTTTTGAAGAAATTGTTCAGAAACAGTTAATTCCCATCTGATCCCTTGTAACACTGACCAGATCCCCCAAAATGGTGGTGTCTGGTATGTAATTCCTCCTGCTCCCAGGTGAGACGTTTCTAAGTGTCCGTGTCCATGTTTATATTCTTTGTTATCATGTACTCTTTTATGCTGATTTGTGCACTTTTCTCTTTATTACATTCTGAACTTTTATAACTTCTCAGTCTTACTTGCATACTCATCAGCTATGTGACTCATTGCATATTGCTTAACCCACAATGATGAATATTGATTTTTATATAATGTGTTTAGGACAGGGAGTTACTTTGCAAAAGTCTTGATATAAATTAAAAGTAGCTGGGGCACCCTTTGTGATCATAAACTTCTTATGATTCATTGTTTGACTCACGATTTTCTGCCTCCTAGTTGGCATCACCTTCACGGCCTTTCACACCATACTCTCTCACCCACCTACATCTCAGCTTTCTCTTCCTCCTACTCGCCCTCTTACTCATTACATTCCTTCCAGTCCTCCTCTTACTGCTCCCTTCATCTCCTTCTCCCATTCTCTGCTCCTCTCTGTTGCCTCTTATATTTGGAACAGCTGTTCAGCTACCTCTTGAATACCAAATGCCTTCCTGGACTCCTTCAAAGCCCTCTTCAAAACATCTTGCATGAGTCTCTTGAACCTTGATTTCCCCAGTGTTGTTAATAAAATTTTCCCATAGCCAAACTGCTTTGTTTTTGTTGATGTAAAATGGTAAGGTTTTCAGGGTCTGGCCCCGGTCTTACTGGCACTATACAAATAATACAGGCCAGTCGCATTTTACACGCATTTAACTTGTGCAAATTTAACTATATGTGGCTGGCCAAAAAAACCCAAAAAACCCAGGGGGCGGGGCCGGCAGCCCGCCCACCGCCACGGGGGCTGGGGCAGGGGCTGGGGCCGGCAGCCCGTGGCAGCGGCTGGGGCCAGCAGCCTGCAAGCCGCCGCAGGGGCCGGGGCTGGAGCCGGTAGCCCAGCAGCCCAAAGCAGGGGCTGGGGTCGGGGCTGGCAGCCCACCGGCAGCCCACCCTCCGCCACAGGGGCCGGGGCTGGAGCCGGTAGCCCGGCAGCCCAAAGCAGGGGCTGAGGTCGGGGCTGGCAGCCCGCCGGCAGCCCACCCTCCGCCACAGGGGCCGGGGCTGGAGCTGGCAGCCCACAAGCCGCCGCAGGGGCCAGGGCTGGAGCTGGTAGCTTGGCAGCCCGCAGCAGGGCAGAGGCCAGGGCTGGGGCCGGCAGCCTGCAAGCAGTGGCAGGGGCCGGGGCTGGAGCCGGGACAGGCCATGCCAGGGGCCAGCAGTCTGCCCGTCCCCGCAGGGGCCAGGGCTGGAGTCGGCAGCCCAGCAGTCCGCCTGTGGGATCGGGGCTGGAACTGGCAGCCCGCCCGCAGGAGCCGGCAGCACTCCGGGATCGGGGCAGGAGCTCCCCCTACCGGGTAAATGTTCAGTATAGTGAACTCAACGGGGGTTTCACTATATGCGATTTCCGCTTTACACGGTAATCACAGAACATAACCCTCGTGTAAGACGCAACACGCCTGTATTCTGGCAGATGTCATCAGTGTTGCTGTTGTACGTAATCCTCTGAGTTCTTTTTCTTAGTGTGCGGGCAAATGTTCAGTCCTGGAAAGACATGCTGTGTTGTTCTTAGGTTTTAGTTATGCGAGGTTATGATCTGTACAGAGGCAATGGCCCTTGGAAAAGGAGCTTTGCAAGCAGCAGGAGTTCAGAATGTTGCCAAGTCATCCACTGGGGTCAGAAGTGATGTCAGAGGTAGGAGTAACAATTAACTAATCTCCTCACTGCTGCTCCCAAATGGATAGGGTCATTAGAAAGATGCCAGGTTTGGGCATTAAAATCTGCGTGTATCTTATATCCCAAACTTTTTTTAAAGGTGAGTAATAGACCAAGCCCCATATATTGTTTGGTTTAACATGTTGCTTAATTTAATTATGCCAAAAGGCATATAGCATCAAAAACATGTGGATTCCTGAAGTAACAAGCAAATTACTAAAACTCTAGTTTTGCTATGTGAATAGATTTAGCCTGCCTTAGAATCAGAATTTTTCTCTGGCAGACCAGAAACAAGGAAACAAAGAAAATTGCAGTACTGATAGGCAGAATAATAGGAGCTATTGGATCTATGTTTTGAAGACAGACTGGCACTGCTTTTCACAAGCTTTCTTGTGTCTGAACCTCTAACCCCTGAAGAAAGAAATCTCTGTTTTTACTGAGAATGATTGTCTAGTGGTATCCAGAATCTGAAGCATATAAGCAGCAGGCAACACATTTAGGACCCAATGCTGCAGAATTTGCTATCCACAACAGATATTCTGACATGTAAAGACTAAGGACATGTCTACACTACAAAATTAGGTCATTTTTATATAGATGTCGATCTTTAGAAAGTGATTTTATACAGTTGATCGTGTATGTCCCCACTAAGTACAGTAGATCGGTGGAGTGCATCCTCAATACTGTGGCTAGCATCGACTCATGGAGTGGTGCAATGTGGGTAGCTATCCCACAGTGCCTGCTGCTGACTGAAATTCTGAGTACATGTCGTCAGTCTCCTCTCCCTCTCCCCCTTCTCCTCCATATTTGGAAGCAACGGCAAACGTCATTTCGCGTCTTGGAGCACTGGTATAAATGATTTCTCTGGTCGACCCAGGACTCAAGCAAGCTACTGTTCTCAATGATTAAATCTCAGGTGTTTGGGGGTGGTTGTAGTTCTGCAAGAGATTTCAAGAGAAATCCCCTCTTAGATTCTCTCTAATTCTAGGAGTGGCAAAGTTCTTGGATTCCTATTGTGCTTTGAGGGGGTGGCAGCAGATGGCATCTTTCATTCATTCTCTCGCAAAACAAAATGAAAGCATTAATAAAAGCAATAATAATGTATCAGAGGGGTAGCCGTGTTAGTCTGGAATTGCAGAAGTGACAAAGAGTCCTGTGGCACCTTAAAGACTAACTAAAATTTTTTTAGAGCATAAGCTTTCGTGGGCTAATACCCACTTCGTTGGATGCATGCAGTGGAAGTATCCAGGGGCAGATATAAATAGGTAGGCAAGAACCAGGTGGGAGATAACAAGGTTAGTCC